>CM068371.1:157304105-157904105 GCA_034769895.1 Magicicada septendecula | reverse complement strand
GTTACCGCGACTGTCGAATTTATTAGGGCGAAACTGAGCGACCGCTAGATGGTGACAGGTGAGACTCGGCATAGCTCGTTTAAAACGAATGAGGCAACCTGAACTTGCCTCAGTGTTTTTTGTATACATCGTATGTAAGTAATGTGCCGGAATGATAAGGAAGAGAAGGGAGGGGGGATTGTCCCGTGCTGTACACATGGAGCGTTGAGGCATGCCTCACTTCTGTGGTCCAAACATTCAAGTTGAAGCGCGCTGTGTTGTTTATAAGTGTGTTTATTTTATGCGGTTATTAAAAGTCTCCCTGTTATTCCGCTGAACAAACAGATGATCAAGATTGTTATTTGAATTATTTGTAACATTAAACATATATATAGAAACTAATCAAGTTTAAAAATTTGAAGTTCAATCAGTTGTATTATTGTGTATGACTAATACAAGGATTGTTCAATAGAAACACGTATAGAGCTGTAAAGCATTTTTTATTCAACGATTTTAAAAAAAGTCTCCATTAACATTAAGACATGAGTTCCACTGTTGCACCAACCTGTAGATTCCCTGCTAGTTATAGTAAAATTCTTACGGCTGTTTGTGGAACCATTCGCTTACAGCAAACTCTACCTCAGCGTCTGATTTGAACCACCATCCTTTTAGTGATTCCTTACAAAAAAATTTAAGATAAGATTTTTGCCTACCCATTCATTAACTACTAGCTTCGCCACTGATTCTTACGCGGAAATTTGTAATTAAAATTCAAATATCATGGCTATAGGAACATTTATAAAAAAGTGGCGAAGTTAAAGAAGAAACGCCTCGCAATAGTCTTCGCAATTTAAACAGATAGGTACTATAATCTTCAAAGCATGTAATGATAAGTAGAAAGGACCGCTACTTACCCTCTAAGTCCGCTAAAGAGAACCAGGAAACACCACCACACTGACGTAAGTTTACACAATGAACAACTTCTAGTTCCCGGTTCTGTCTGGCGGACTTAGAGGATAAGCTGCGGTTCTTTATATAGGCCTATATGGTTTTCCAATAGTTGTATTTAACTTTGTAGATGATAGTGATTTATTAATCAGTACCGTATATTGTAGATAGTAGATGACTTATTAATTTTTTGACGGTTCACGCTTGTTAGTGAACGTGAACGAATCTCGAGTACGCTTAAGTCTGTATTTAATTTACTAGGTTAACTTACACCTGAACGCGGCCACAGATTGTTTAGCGGTCGAAATGTTGTGGATAAATTCTAACGATGATACTAGTCCGACCTAATCCTTCTGATAACGTTCACGTACCACCAAAAGTTACGTTTAAAGATCGTACGGACACTGTTATGAGACATAATCTTTTCTTGGCTTTATTATCAATTTGTTTGGAACCGGTGCATTCTGCATTTCCAATTGTACGAAACTCTGACTACATGGACAGACATAGGCCTACTCATTCTCGGCCATAACTCCTTTTTTTCTGTATATATAGCGGGTGTAAAACACTTGCCACTTTTCCTCTGAAGGGGATAAGTTTAGTTTAATATCAACTGTGATGAGAATCTCCTGGTAATATAGTACACTCAGTCTTAAGAAATCCGTGCAACAAAATTGACCATAAATGTCACCGAGACCATTTAAAATATGCATTCTTCAACCACCCATATGTCTTAACAAATTTTGGAAATTATTTTCTGAAATACGGATGGAACAGTGTTGTAACGTCAATCCCCTAGATACGCCCACGAACATATGGTTACATAAAAATTTATAATCACATGTTATTGGCGGGTATTATCAGCTGACGCTCCGTTTTGCGCTCTGTAGGTTAGTTGAGTCACTAATTGTTGTCAACGGATTCAACCAATAGTGTAGTCAGACGTGGATGAGAGAAGGTAACCTAAGTTTGTTTCCTTCAATTTGAATACTTAAAATTTAGCGTTCTGTTCATCTTTACTAAGAATAAAATTATTGACAGACTGAATAGGTTATATTTTTCAAATTGATACTAACAATGTTATTGTTAATTGTTACAAATAAAAGAATGGAGTCAACTTCTTGTGACTTAAATTTATCTTATAATTGAAACGCGAAGATAAACAAAAAATTATGGGCTGTTAAATTATAAAAATTAGTAACAAGTTGCAGTAGCTTTTAAAATAAGGTAGTATTATATATATTGTATATTTATATAAATTTATTCCTAACCTATGGAAAACATAACCTTTACTACATCGACTTGACAAATCAAAATAAAAATAACAGATTTTCAATTCTAAATATTTCATTTCATGTTTTATGATACGATACTAAACGCGCTATTTCCTCGATTTTTGGATTTTGAAGTAGTGTTAGTGTGGATTTACAGTGTGAAGTGAATATGGATAATAAGCCACTACACTATAAGGCTTCGAGTTTTTTTTCGAGAAGCCGGAATTTTGATTAATTTATAATCAAAATAAATAACAAAATGTATGCATTGTGTAAATTTTTTAAGTTATTATGTATTTTATCCAATAAATTGAGATTTAAAATGGACGAATTTTTGTTATTGTACAAATAAATAACTAATTACAATAAGAAGTAACATATTTTAGCTTTTACATATTTTTGTAACATATTACAATATGTGAGATATAGTGACCAGCTATAAGTAAGTGGAAACATTAATTTAAATTTAATAGAAGTAATGTAAACAGTCATATCATAAACGTTTTGAAATTAAATATGCATACTAACATTTAAAGACTGTTAAGTCTGTTACCCAACAAGTAATTGCAGTATTTGTACAATACTTCATAGTGTAATAACACTTCATAATTTTATCTTCTTTTTGCATAGTAATTATTTTTTTTTTCAAAAACTTAACTGTCTGAATTCTGTTTGTGTGTGTCTCAACCCATAATTCTCATATTGTGGTCACATTACTACTTCTTTTTGCATAAAATGAAACAATTACATGATGATTTCAGTAGTAGTACTTCACATGTTGCTTTTATAGATCACTGTTTTCAACCAGTCAGATTTTAGTACTGGGGAGAAATTGTGTTCAGTTTTAAACACGATTATCTGATATGTAGTTTATCTATTTGAAAACACAACACCATATTTCAGACAGATGTACTTTTATGACAGAGCATATCATTACCGTACTACAATAGTGATCAAGTTTTTGAAATCCAATTTTATTTCATATTATCATTGTTGATACAGTATAGTATAGCGGTATCAGTATTAATTAAAATAGTATTGGTGTTTTTTATAACACCAATGATCTGAAATAAAATAAAAAAATTGTATTAAATCTTATTATAACACTTTTGTTTATACTTTATATTTGCCAGTAGGCCTATACAATATAATTTTTAAATTGTTAAGTTAGCTAGTTCATTGGGGGAGGGGGACTTGATTAAACAAAATTGTATGCGTATTAACATAATGTCCATATTATGTGATGTTGTATTATTGTTTTTGTTTTCATAAAAGCAAAACTGTACAATTGTTTTTGTAATGTGTCCTTGTTCTTCGTCTTAATTGAATCCTTCTGCTTCTGCCTGTCAGTTTTTATGGAGACCCTGTCCATTTCTCCATCCATTCCTGTCTATACATAAAACCTTAATTACCTGTAAATTTTTTCATGAACCTGCCCTAATCTCTCAATACATGAACAATACATCATCCAGCTTCTTCGTAATCATCTTTATCTGTTTTGATCTCTCCTTGTATTCCCCATAATTCTCTCTAGAGAAACTGTGTTTCTGCTGATGCCTGCTTGGTTTCTTATCTATTATGGTTCAGCTTTCTGCTTTCTTACCTACTTCTCTTTTCCTGGTAAGTGTTGTTTACTGTGTGATGTATATTCTAGACGGTTTGATACTTTTTGTTCTGTTCTCCCATCTTTATCAAATATTCATTTTATTAGGCCTGAGCCATTTGTTCTCCATTACAGATAATTCTCAAGAGCATTTCTTCTTTCTCTGTAACATTAATAATTTTGATTTTCTTAATATTCAGCTCTGTGACCTCTCTTCCCAATTCCTCCATTCATTCCACTACTCCATCTTGAAGTTCATCCCTTGAATCTTGTAGGAACACTACATCATCAACATATTATAGTGTCTGGGCCAAACTTGGTCTCAACACCAATACCACTATAGCGCTCGATCTCCACCTCTTTCGTGTTTATGTATTTCATCCATATAGATTATGAACTGTAAAGAAATGAGATTATCTTTTTGTTTGACAGGTTTATTTATTCCAGAATTTTTAGAATTATCCCCATTCAGTCTCATAATTTCTTTTGGGTTATGATACACATTTCTGATGGCTTGTACCAGTCAGTGAGGAACCATTTTCACTTGTGTAGCATTCCATATTTCCTTTCTAGGAACTGGATCAAAAGCCATTTTTAAATCCAGAATTAGTGTAGGGATAATTAACATTAATAATATAAGTTTACTTCCCTTTAATATAAGTAATATAAGTTTACTGCAGCTTCTTCAGACGATGAGTTGCTCCTATTTGGATGAATATGAATGAGTGAATATTTGTGAGTTATTTACTCTGTCCGGCCTCAGGGTCCCTTTTGGGCATGTAGATATTTTTCACGGGCATGGTTACATACACTTTCACCACAAATCGATGCTGTTACTACTTCTGGTATATTAAACTTACACCATTCCAGTAGATTTGAAGTGTCTATACCCCTAATTGAAGTATCCTGTAATTATAATAATTTTCTCATAATTATAATAATTTTCTTAGTAACTCTAGTAATTTCTAACTTGTGTTCATTGCGACAGGCAGACCAATCCTGTACCAGCATACCATTCACATGTAATTGATTGCAAAGAGAAACTCATGTATCCATTCAAAGTTATTTTCATTGACTGACTTACTCGTAATGTGATTGGTTGTTCAGTAACCCTTACTCATGATTTTTCTACAGATAATAAATGTTCTTGTCCAAGAAGGCTTCCAAACAGAATAATTCTTATTCAGAAACCTGAATATGTTTATGACCAAATTTATGGGCCATAAAACCTTTTTACTTAAAAAAGCGTACATTTAGTTACTGATTTTTAAAATAACTGTTGTCATCAGATAGGTCTTTTTATTATGAGAATTCTTATATAAGTCCCATCTCAAAAATTCCCGTGTCTCGAAGGTTATTTTAATTAACATGTTTTTTATGAATATCCCGTAAAATAATTACGCACCATTTCACAGCACTTAAAGTTGTTTTACTAGTCTAAAAATACTTAAAACTAATATTTTTCACAGCGTTCCTTATCTATTAGTTTACAGTGTTCAAACCTGCAATCTATACTTATTCATACAGCATCTTTGTATGCTATCATATCCTTTACTCTCTGCTACATTCCATATGCACATATGCAATTAGAATGCCCATTGTAATATGTGTGTACAGTAAAACCTCTCTAGTCCGACCCCCGGCTGGTCCGACCGCGGCTCAGGCACCGACTTGTTGATGACTCACCAGCTTGTTTACTTACTTGTCAGTTGTTTTGCTGCCTCAGTGAGCCGGCATCTAGTGTCTAGTGCGCAGTGTTGTCAGGTCTTCGGAAGACCTTCCGATTTTTTTTAATGTTCCAGAAAATACGAAATTGGTGTAAATCTTCCGAACTTTTTCCTACTCTCGTTTCAGTGCTATGTCGCATTTCTAGAGTTTTGTTTTTGCGTACGATATGACGTCAAATCTGGTGTTTCATTGCAACCGCAATTATAATTGCTTTCAATAAAAGTTTATAAGAGGTCTTGTCAAAAATTATAGTTCCTTCCTCCTGTCACAAACAATAATTATGACCACCCATACACAATGATGTAATAAGCATTTTTGCAATATCTGCATACTGCTATTCAAATAAGAGTGACTAATCGTTATAGTTTAGTCTCAAGCTGACAGAATCGCACTACATAACTGCATCTGAATAAACAGATACTGTAATGTCTAGCCTACACCAGGTCATAATAATGTCAAGTCGCCGTGATAAACATGAAAATAAAAGTAGGGTACTACACTTGGTGGCTAAACTGCGTTGGGTATGAAGAGTGTTGAGCTGTTGTTATGTATACATCTCTGCGATCCTGAAGTTCGAGCTCTGGCAAATCGAAAACATCGAGCCAACACTGTTCAAAACATCAAATTCGTGGAACACCATATCTAGAACTGCGGGCGCTTTCGCAATAGATAGAGCCAATTCATTTACACTTTTTTTCAGTGTAAGCACGGTTACTAGTGCGTGCTAATTACTCGTCCTGTGTGAATTGGTGTACGTAGTAATTGGTGAGTTTTTGTGTTTACAAATATTTTTGTACACTTTTAATACTGTGTGTACATACTGTACATATTATCATTTATTGTACATAACCAATCATATAGCCTGGTAGCCTGCTGTATACGTTTTATTTTATTTTATACTGTCTCATTTAATGAAATAAACATTTTGTATTCTTCTGATAATCCGACCTTTTTTGCGTTCCGACCATACCCCCAGTCCCACAGGTGACGGATTAGCGAGGTTCTACTGTATATATGTATATATATATATATATATATATATATATATATATTGTAACGAAGAAATTGGTGCGTACCTGTTAAAATGTGTTTACACTTGTTTATTATGTGTATTAGTGTTAATGTAGTGTGTTTGCCTCACACCGGTCGTTACAATAATCGTAGTCACTGCTAGAGTCTGTAGCGTTGTCAAAATTACCAGTACAACCTACCTGTTAATTCATAGGGGTTGCGAATCCCGGGTGGCGCCAAATTGTTTCTATCAAAACAATTAAAATAGTTAAATCACAAGTTGATAAGTGTTATTAACGTTGACAGCTGGAGCGTTCAAATGGTTCCCGCCACTATACAGGTTACCGTGTTGTCCACTCGTGACGAGCGCTAGTTGGTTATTGAATAAAACTTGCTAACACACATATATTCTACAACGTCCTATGAAATAAAACGATAGTAAGACTCTGTACTGTAATTTTAATACAAATTCAGTCATTAATTAATATGACAAAAGGATTATAAATGGTTTGATAACAAATTGCTCCGGCTTATAACATGAGATGCCAATATTTCAAGGTTGGCAAATCGATCTTAAAACAAATTATTTCTCTGCCGTGATGGCTACTGTTTACATACAACATACTAATCTGTTCAAAATCTGGGGTCCTTTGGATTATAAAATAAGACATAAACGTTGGTTACATTAAAAAAGTACACTACCATACCTTATACGTACTTAGAAAGTGTAATGTGTTTTTTACAAATTGTTCGGTAGTGTCGTATTTTTGTTACAAAGTTGCACTCTAATGCGAGGTTATATTTTGATTAACAAAATGTTTTTACGTAAGTTAATTATGCATTAAAACCTTTGAAAGAAAATTATATTTGTTCAATAGTGAGAAATTTGATTGTTTGAGAAATATTTATAGTAATTTGGTTTCTGGGAGAAAGGAATTTATTTGATACTTATCAGTTCAGACAGTGTTGAGATGTGGTCATGTGGGGTAGTGGATATTCTGCAAATTTGGACTGGTTTTAGGCTTCGGACATCTTTTTCAATCTTGTCTTGGGATTTCTGTTGACTAATTTATTGGTATTTGGTTCCAGGACATCGTTAAATCTTAGTAGTTCTGCATCTATTCGTCTTTGGTTTTTGTGGTTAACTTCCGAATGTCTATATAACTATTTAATTGAAAATTTCAGTCATCACAATTTTGCGTGCCGCTTACCCACGCTTCGTTTCTTCAAGTCTAATAAATTTAACGGAAAATTCTTATTCAACACTGAATTATTTTTGATACTATGGTAACAGCAATCCTTTGATTGGTTAAGGCCTCTTTCAAAAGCATTGTTAAGAGATTTGAATTTTTATTCAAATTTATTAAGTATTTTCCTAATGATTTTATTCCTTTATAGTTCCTTTGGGGTAATAAATAATATCACTATTATCTTTCTTTCCTTTCAAAGTTTAAAATGATACCTCATAAGGTCATATTCTATTATACATTAACTTTAGTCTAAATATTTGACATTTGATAAATTACATATCTCTCTTAAATTAAACTTTTATAATAACATTTCTCTTTTAAAATGATTCACATATAATTACTGGCCATTTACTGGTCTTAGATTAGTAAGGTTCCTTGTGAAATTGTTACAATTTACATTTGTGTGTGTCTGACAGTTAGATGTTTTCATAGCCAAGAGTAGACATGATGGTTTTTGGTTGATTTCTTTTAAATTACATTTTTATTCAGCCTGATGGGCTTCACTTAGTTATCATATTTGTTTGTGTTTTGTGTTGATCCTGTTTGTGTTTTAATTACTATTCAATATACATTTTCATTATACATATTTTAAAATATAACACTTAGGCTTATGGACTGCAAGTTTCTTTCAGCCATATCCTCTTCATAACATTGAAACAAACTATTCTTTATAAGTTATTAGTTATTGTTAGTTTTAACATTAATTTCATTCTTTTGTTACTACTTTGAGTGATAAACATCATCACTTCTTACAAACTTATTAAAGTTATTTCCCCTTTTCACATGGGGTGTTTTAATTACTGTATTCTTAATTTCAAAACAGAATCTTATTTCTATACTACTATCTCCTCCATACCATGTTAATACAAACTGTTTTTGTCTGGGCTTTCTCCCTGAATAATATTACATGCTTTACTTATATTTATTTGAAATATTACTTTTAATTATCTAATGTTCACAAGATCACTCAAATCATTGACTGTTTATCAATGCTTCATAAAGTGTTTTCTTATTTATTATTACATATTTTATTGCTTAAAATATCTATTTCCATGTATCACCTTCACCTTTAATTAACAGAGGTTTATCACTGATACACTCTCCCTATTTTTAGGGTATTTAAACTTTCACTATTTTTAGGGTATTTACACTTTCACTATTGCACTTTACTTTGGTTCACTGTTTGTATTAAGTGTTACTTAATGGGTAATCCCTATACTTTTCTCCTATTATTTCTCACTATTTCCTTACAACATATTTCTTATTATTACTAATATTGGGTTATTTATCTTTCATTAAATCTAACATTAATAATTGTGTTAGTGTACTTTTCTACACTACGTTACTTTATAATTGTCTTTTGTCCTTAAGATAGGTATATAAGTTATTTCAAATACAACAATACTATTTGTTTCATTAGTGGATAATTATTTGGGGTTTATTTACAGTATTCTATCTTTGAGTCTACTATTTCTCCCCGTTATATGTGGTGTTAGTTTCTCTTTGGGTTCAACCTGTCTCCTCTTCATTCTTCCTCTTCTTCTTCGTCTTCATCTTCTTCAATTGTCTTCATCTTGGTTCGGTTCTCCTCTTCTCTTCTGGTTTAATTTCTATTTAGTTGTAGGGATTTATTCCCTTCCTTTGATTCTTCTTTAGTTCTGGTTTCTTATCTTCTTCTGTTAGTTCCTAATTGTTTGGTCAATCACCTTTTTTTTCTTGAGTATGTTTCGTGGTTCCCTTCTTTGTGTTTCTGTTGTTGGGTCAATCACTTGGGTTGGGTAATATCGTCGTTCGTTGTGTCATAATATTTATATTTTATTCATTTTTAAACATTTTATTTTATATGAAGTATTTTTATATTAAGAATTATCTTTTTTATCCCTGGTACGGGGTTTGGCTTATTTGTGTTGTAACAATATATATATATTGCGACAGTACAAATAAGTGATGTACTGAGCATTGAATATAAAAATTTAAAGTTACCTAATAAACTGTAAATAATTAATAATATATTAGAAATAAGCATGTCAGGGATTGCAAGCTTGGCTCAGACAAAAATATGAACAGGTGTTTCGACCTGAATCGACGTGCACACACACACAAATATAACTGAAAGTGTGTACACCAGTATTTTGCTAGTGTGTGTGAATGCAGGTCTCTGCAGGCGAGTTTGCCACCCCAAGATGAATAATTGCACAATTACTGTTTTTCCGTAATTATTCATAAACTATAATTAAGAAGTAAAATCCAAAAGCACAATAAAATGTAATAAAATTTACTAAATACTGTGTACGAAAACCACGCGAAAGTGACACACCGTACGAGTGTAATAGTGAAATAACTGTGTACAAATCGAAAGGGTTAAGTTGCAATGTCCAAAATTACAGTGAACATGTATTGTAAAAATAGTTATAAGATAAGTATAAGAGTATACTTACAGGACTCTGCAATTCGCAGAAATATAAAAAATAGCGAATTTGACAAAGAGTGGGGGAACTGAATCCAGAGACAGTTTCTAACATGTCGATTTCGTACCACTGCAGGTGTCGACCAAGACATGGGTATAAATAGGACACGCAAGCTACAGTGGTTCTCTTTCTTAAATCATCCACGGTGCAGCGGGAGCTTATGCCCGTTAGCACGGCGTATTTATTTTTTAAATGTTCCAGTTACGTACAACTATGCAACTAAGTTGTAAAGACAATCATTTTAATTAATAACATCAGTACATAAGAAGATCCATTAACGTCAGAAACAGCACGAGGAGAGTTCCAGAGAATGATTCGACACTAGACAAGAGAGTGATACGACGCTGGACAAGAGGAGAGTTCCAGAGAGAGATACGACGCTGGACAAGAGGAGAAGAGAGACAGCCGACGCTGGACAAGAGGAGAAGAGAGACAGCCGACGCTGGAGGCGAGACGAGGACGAATACCGATGGATCAAAAATGATCGAGTATGATTGACGACAATAAGGTGATAAACAACTTATTTATATCTTAATCATACAAAGAACTCAAAGACAATTAAAGACATTTCTATTTTATTTAAAAGTAAGAGCAATGTTTCTTGTAAAGTAGAATTAAAATCATAGATGTTTTAGAAATACGATTAACGTAACAAGAGCTCAAATTAATATGATATAAATGATTACAAAGCATTTAAATGAAAACAATTAGTATTTGAGAAAACAGTACTGAGAAACAAAAGATAAATTCAATAACTATTAATATTTTGAGTACATTACAATATAGAAAAAGAGATTTAAATATTGATATTTTGAGACACATTAATTGACTGAGTAGTCTGAAAATGAGATTTTTCTTTTATACAATAATTAGTAGAGTAGAATATTTAGTCAGTAAGGATGTATATAGCTTAAGCCTTACGGCATAACAACAAATAATAACGAATGTTTTAAATCGAAGTCAGTGCCATGTGCACAATTTTTAATAGTATCAAATAAATTTTAATTACCGTTTCAAGTTACATAGAGTTCTTATTGCAGATACACCTGACACCCAATTTAAATGTTATATTGTTAAATAATTTGTCAATCTTGAACGTGAGACTGGTCACGCCTATTTTATGTATATGTAACGTTGCATAAATTTGGCGCTCCAAGATCGTGGGGCTCCACAAATTTAAATTATATCAAATTTGCAATTTTGTTATGTTGCATATAATGTCGCTTCCAACGTGGGGCATCACAAACATAAATTACATGTAAATGTGTACACATACAATATAATATTATGCAACTTTGCAACGTTGTAACGTTACAATATATATATATATATTATAACCAGACTGCTGTCCGTCTTCGTTTTATTTCTGCAAGAGTGTAAAAGTGTCAGAGTGTAACTTGTGTAATGTGTCTTACCAATCCGTCCTCGCTCGGTAACGTAACTTACGATGCTTGAGTCCGTCGCGAACGTACGAATAACCAGGTATCGTAGTCCTTACCTGAGGTTCACTAGGGGTATATCAATCCCGGGTGGCACCAAATTGTTTATTTAAAACAATTAAAAAATTTATTATTATCAGCGGTTCCGCTCATGCGGTGTGGAGAATTCAACTTGTCCCGCCGCTTATCGATTTTTTCAATCAAGCCAGCAGTTTGCTGTATTTGCTGCTTGAGCGCTAGTCGCCAATTCATAGACGTCCGCTATAATGTACAATATTAATAATACACTTTCCTACTGAAAATAAAACACATTTGTTATACACAGTATTGATTTATTAATGAATGTTTATTACTGTTTTCATTGACACAAGTTATAATTGGTTTATTATATTATTTTGCACCGGGTATTTATCTATGAGACAATCTCTCTCTGGGTTTGACAAATCGATTTTGAACGTAACAATGGCGTTCTACCGAAGTAGTCAACAAATATTTTCGTTCAATCGTCTGGATTCTTTTGATCATGATAAAAGGATTAGATGCAATTACAATGATAAAAATACACAACCTTACAATATTTCTACTTAAATCTTATAACATGTAGCTATAATTGGTTTGTAGTAAAAGTGTTTTAAAGGTTCGTAAACTAACACTAGGTTAACTTTATAATTTGACAAATTTTCAGTGTCTTTGTATTTTTATTTAATCTTTGAAAGAGAATAAATTCAGTTTAGTGATATTTCATAGTATAGTGAGAAATATTTAAAGTGCGTTTTTTCGGAAATTTGGATAATTTATATGATACTTAACAACTTCGTAGGCTGGGATTAATCAGTTGGTCTGGTACAAAAGACTGTGGCTGCAATAGTATTCACTTTTCAATTATTCGGGCTTCTGGCATCTTTTTCAATTTACTTGGATTAATTTATTCACTTCGTTTCGAATTAAACGGTCTTCGCCATCAGTTAATTGGTTTCAGTCATAGGCTGCCTCCTTCTCGGTCAATTTTGGTAGTTTGGTCAACTGTTATAACATTTTATATTAAAAAATTGGTTGTTCAAAATTTTGGCATCCGTTTTCCAAGAGCGTCACTATTCGAGTAACGATATTCAACGGTAATTTTCGCCACCAACGTCGGTTTCCATGGTTACCAAAGAATTCTGATTGGCTTAGCTTGATATAAATCCATTGTTATCAAAATTCGAATTCTTTTCAAAATCCTCATATATCTTCTGACTGTCTTCATTCCATTATCTTCCTTCCTAAGTATTAATTATTAGCACTGTTATTTGTATTTTCTTCCAAAGATTATTTTGGTATCCCACAAGATTGGGGTATTCCATGTTTTATAAGTTTACAATTATTTTAATATTTCCTAATTACATTTCTCTGTTTATTTTAATAACTCCTTATTTTAATATTTTGCTTTTAATAAGATTTACAATTTATCCTTGGTTGATTAATCACCTTGGATTTGTTAATTAATTGGTTATTTCCGTACAATTAGTATTTGTTGGTGTTTGACAGTTAGGCCTTTCTCAAGTCTAAGTAGCCATTACTGATTTTTGATTATTTCATATACATTACATTTCATTTTAGCCTAATGCTTTATTTTGTTCTTTATAACTATGTTTATTATCTATTAATGTGTTTTGGTTCTGTTATTGTGTGATTTGTATGTTACTACTATTTTATACCTCATGTATTGCTAACTATTTACTAACTGGTTTTCTCGTTTTCTTAATCAAACATTGCTTTCTTTTCTTACTTATTTACTCCGCCAATGTCAACAATACGGCTATTAATTACTATTTTTTCATCACGTGTTTATATTGGCTATCGTGTTTTATTTATGACTAATTACAATTGTCACTCAAACAATCTAACATTTATTTTTTATATTGGTTCTTTACCGGTTTCATTTTCTTTATTATATTTGATTGTATTATTTCTCCCTTCTCTATTCTCTATTCCTTGTCTGTGTTTTCTCGACTTGTTTCATTTTATTTTCTTCATCGTTGGTTTGTTCCTTCTTTGTTCTCATTTTTCTTCTCCTTCACTTCTCATCTTGTTTACTTTTATATTGGTTCTTATCTGGCCAATCTCTGGGGTTGGGTCAAAGTCGTTTGTCTGTCAGTCTAGTCTGTGAGTTTCTTTAATAATCACTTTTAGTTCATAATTCTTCCTCCTTCTTTCTTAATTACATTTTATATTTTTATTCTCTTCATTATTTATGTATTAAAATATATTATTTTTTAGCATTTTTTACATACTTGTAGTCATCAAATATGATCTGAATGTTGGGAATCTTTTACTTTTGTATTTCATTATTGCTCAGTTCGAGTCATATATTTTTCATCTTTCTTTATTGATACTATTTGATAATACTTGAAGCGTTGGTTTTTATTGATACAATTAATATTTTATTCATTTTTTATTACTCTTTGTTTCATCTCTTTTCATATTATAACTCTTAGAATGTTTACTTTATTTATTTCGTTTTGTGATCATTGGTTTGTTTATTTTACTTCCCATATTTTTCTAAATAGTTGTGGAAGTTGATCATTTTGATTGGTTATTTTTTTTTTCATAATTTTTTAAATATCATAGTAAGTTAGTGTTTCTTACTAGTTAGGAATTTTTGTAGCTTATTCCTTTATAGTATGTTTTGCTTTTTTGCCTCATATGTTGGCTAAAGATTATTGTAAGTTAATCTTATTTTGTAGGAATTTTTTGTAACTTTATTCCTCCATTTTATAATTGGTCTAATATATTATCGAAATATTTACGTAAGTTGGCCTTACATAACTTTTTGAATTTTGAAATTCATCTTATACTTTTCTTTATTATTTATTTGCAAACTTGTTCGTTTGTCTTGTTATCTCTTTTTACTCAAAGTAATTTGGTTGGTATTATGTCTTAAGTTTTTTCTCAGTCATGTTTGGCTGTCATAATATTTCTTAATTGATGCCTGATTGTATACCCCCTTTATTTTCTTAGTGATGGGGTTAGTGATTTCATAAGTGATATTGCCCTTGTCTCTTGTGATAGTGTACAGTCCCACGTATAATAATAGTAACTTTTTTGTAATGCCTTCTATTGATCTGGGTAATTCTCTGTTTTTTATCTGCACACTTTCTCCTATCTGGTATTTGATAGTATTTTGATGGTTCTTAGAATATTTATTCTTTTGTTGCTCTACCTTCTCTGCGATTCTGTTGTAAACTTTACTTTTTTCGAATTGGTATTCAGTGTTTGTGGGAAATTGAATCAGATCATTTATCTCTCTAGGCGGTGGCCGCTCGAACATCATTGTGTATGGGGTGGCTTTAGTGAAGTTGTGGTACGCCAGGTTTTTAAATTCTTCAGTGGATTTTAGGTAATTGTGCAATTCCTTTTGTTTATCATGGCAGTAGGTCCTTAGGATTCGACCCAATTCTCTAAGTACTCTCTCAGCTGGATTACTGCTGGGATGATAAACGGATGTTTTGTAGGTTTTAATACCACGTTCCCAGAGTTTGCTTTTCCATAGAGTTCCTTTAAACTGAGTCCCGTGATCGGTTATGATTGGCGTAGGTTTCCATACTTCTGGTATAAATTTGGCTAATATGATTTCAATAATTTTCTTGGTAGTAGCACGGTTAATGGAGTACAATTTAGTATATTTGGTGAAGTGATCGAATATGATTACAATGAATCGAAATCGGTGTCTTCCTCCACTGCGAGGAAATGGACCACAAATATCAAGGAATACTCTTTCTAATTTTTGACTTGATATTATGGGTATCATCATACCCTCTTTTTTCGAATTGTTGCACTTTACCATTTGGCAAATATGGCATTTTTGTATAGTTTTGCTCACCTTTCGAAAAATATTCTTTATATACACTTGTTCCTCTAATGCTTTTATTACTTTCATGGCACCCATATGGCCGTACCGAATGTGGTAGTCCAAGATCAGTTGTTCTTCTACAATAGACGGGATTACTAGTTTCCACTCTCCAATGTTAGGGTTGTTTTTAATGAATAACAGGTTATGGTGTACTTTATAATACTGTACAATGGGTTCTTCTTCCTTCAATATTCTCTCCCGGATACTCATTATTTTTGGGTCCACATTTTGATGTTTGCTTATTTCCAGTGTTATTTTTTCCAGATCTGTTCTATCCTTGATTATGTTATACACCTTAACTAACTGTTCTTTCTCACCCTTGAAAGTTTGTTGCTGGATGTTGATACGGGATAATATATCAGCAGCTGTGTTTTTCTTCCCTGGTATGTATTCCCAGTTAATATGGTATTCTTGTAGTAATAAAATCCATCGGGTTAGTCTTCCATGACTGAGCTTACACTGCTTAAGGAAAGATATGGATCTATGGTCACTTCTCACGGTTACGTTGTATCCTACAAAAAGAAGTCCTGAATTTGTTGCAGGCGAACACAACACTAAGTAGTTCTTTCTCCGTGACGTGGTAGTTCCTTTCACATACATTTAAGGTTCTACTTGCAAAGCTTATGACCATATGTTGCCCCTTATCATCTTCTTGATATAATACAGCACCTACACTCACGTCGCTCGCATCACAGTTCATGAAGAATGGCTTTTTGAAGTCTGGATGGTGTAAAATAACGGTGTTTAAAAATTTCTCTTTTATTTGTTTAAATACTTCATCTTGTTCGGCTCCCCATGTCCATTTATCTTTAGTGGATAATTGTTTTTTAAATTGTGCTGTTAACTTGGAATAATTGTCTTGGAATTTCCGATAATAATTGCAGATTCCAAGGAAAGATTGTAGCTGTTTTTTTTTTTTAGGTGTGGGGAACCGTATCACTTCAACTTTTTCTGGTGAAGGGGAGATGCCTTCTTCTGTTAGATTAAACCCTAAAAATTGTACCTTTAACCCTAAACTTCGACTTATCCAGCTTAAGGGTGATGTGGTTATCTGATAACTTTTTTAATACCGTCTCCACTCTATCACAGTGTTCTTGCCAATTTGATGAGGTTATCAGCAAGTCATCTACGTATACGGTGGTAAAATTCAGCACCTCTTGTCCCAATATCTGATCCATACACTTAACGAATACTGCAACCGAATTGATCAGTCCAAATGGCAGTCTTTTGAATTGATAGTTCCTCCCATCGAATAGAAAAGCTAGGTATTTTCTACTGTTCGGATGTAGCTCCACCTACCAGTATCCACATACTGTATCCCATGCGCTGATGTATTTAGTACCATGGAACTTCTTTAGAATCTCTTCAATTTCACCTGGGGATGTTCTGTCATTTACGATCATTTTATTGATCTCTCTTGCATTGAGGCATATTCTTACTTTTCCGTCCTTTTTCGGTATCACCACTATTGGACTGGTATATGGTGATTGACTCAATTCTATTATATCGTCTTCCATCATTTGGTTGATCTCTGCCCTCACTGCATTCCTTTGCGAGTAGGCGATAGGGTAAGATTTTTTTTTTAAAAATCAACGGGCTCTTTGAATATGATTTTACATTGGTAGTCTTTTACTTTGCCCGGGGCGTCAGAAAAAATATGTCGATATTTATTGTAAATGTTCATGAGATCCTCTGCCTGGTGCACACTAATTTGTTGCTCTTCCTTCTCGTTGGAATTGTCTGATCTCGTCCAGCTTGCTCGACCATAGTTCTTCATCCTTCCATTCATTTAATATTCTTCCGTGTGATGGTTGGCAATAATAGTTTTGTATCATTGTGCAACTGGTTGTTATTGAGGGTAAGTTACTCCCCTTCACTATATCGGTTGTCCATATTCCATGGTCAGTGTTTAGTGATACTTCTCCTTGCTGCAGATCAATGATTGCAGAGTATTGTCTGAGTACATCACATCCAACAAGTATAGAGAATGGCAGTCCGCTGGCAACAAGAAATGACATAGTGAATGTTTGGCCTTTACTGTTAAGTTCCAAGGACACTTGTTTCCTGACAGTTTTGTTTTGTGTGCCTGTAGCACCGATGATGGTCACATTGTTTATTGGTAGAGTTGGTATAGGTATACTACCTTCCTGCTGTAGTCTGCTTAACTCCACTTGGTCGATCAAAGATATATTAGATCCTGTATCGATCATCAGTGTTGACATGATTCCATTTATTTGGGCACTTATGTACACTATCTCACTGTTTCGGCTAGGCATCGGTTGATTACTTTCTTCAATCAACTCGTCTCTTATATTTTTTAAATAATTTGTATGTATTATAGCGATCTTTTTGTCTGTCGTCCTACATTCCCCAAGAGATTGGTCCAGTGATGGGCTGTTCACAGTTTTCACTGACCTTAGGCGTTTAAATGAGGGCTGGCCTCATTGTCCCTAACTTCATTAGTGTTTATTTGTTTGGTTCGTTACTGGCTCCTGTCGGTTGTTCATGTTACCTCCATCATTCCCGGTATTTTCTTCGAATGTATGGCTTCTGGTGTCGGGTACCTGGTTAAAGTACACTCGTCGGTAACTTGCTTGGGAATAGTTTCTTCCTGGACTCCGCTGTGTTTGTCCTCTCACGTAATTCACTTGTGGTCGGTACCCTTGGTTGTTGTTATTACCGTTTCCAGGGCGATAATAATTGTTGGGACCATTCTGTGGGTAGTTACCCCTGTAGTTGTTTCTAAAATTGTTATTGTTGTTCCCATTTTGGTTAAAATTTCTGGGTGCATTATTACCACGTTGATCCCTGGATAATTATTAGGGTTGTTTTGTGATGGCTTGTTATCACCCTGTTGGTTTGGTGATGATGGTCCCTCGTTTATCTTACTATTTCTGAAGCTCAAGAATCTATTTTTTCGGTATTGCCATTCGTGCTCATGGCTCTCTAACAGACTAGCCGTGTCCTGAATGGTCTTGACCTGACTGTACATCCGGGCTTTCTGTATGGTGTCGTCATAATGGTAAGACAATTGTATCACAAGACACTCTTCCGGAATACGGGGTTCCAAATTTCTTGCCATGCAGATCTTTCCCAGGAAGTAGGATGTGAGAGATTGTCCATTTTGACTCTCATACCTCCTGTTACTTAAGTTGTTGCGGACCATGTTCTGTGTCGATTCAGACCAGTATTTCGCCTTGAATTGGGTCTTGAATTCTTGGATGCTCTGGATGTCTGGTCTTGTGGCGGTCCACCAGTTGTCATACGTTTCTTTGAACATCTCGTCCAGCATTCCCCTCACCGTTGTCCATCGGGTCTCGCGATTTTTTATTATCAGCTCTTCCACCCTTTTCAGGAATTCAATTGGGTTTCTTTTATAATTGCAGAAGTTGATCATATCCTTATTGTCAGTGTTAATGATATGGTTAGTGTTACATGGCCGGTCACGCCAGGCGTCCACTTCTTCCCGTAATGATTCTTCTCATCTGTGCATCTCGTCAATTCTTTGTTTGTTTTTGTCCACCTTGCTGTCGATTTTATTTAGATTGCTGTACACTCCTTCCATTCTTTCTCCCAGGTCTGTTCGTACAGCTGCTATCTCCTTCTGGTTCTCTTCCCGGACTTGATGCATGTCCTGGTTCACCTGTTCACATCTTTTAGCTATTTCTTCGTGACATTCCTCGACTCTCCTTTTATTTTCTCCTTCAAGGTTGTTTATTTTATTGAGTACTTCCTCACGGACTTCTGAAACAGTTTCGTTGGTTTTCTCCAGTCTCTCCAACGTCTCCTCTAATTTCTCATTCGTTTCGGTGATCTGTTGTATGGTTTCTTCTCGGTACTCCCTTAGTTGTTGTATCACCTGCTGTTTCATTTCTTCCTTAGTTTTTTCATTGATTTCCTTCAGCTGTTGTTGGAGGGTTTCGTTATTTTTGTTAATGGTTTGTCTCAGTTCTTCTTTCTGCTTCTGAAAATTGTCCTCCTGTTTCTTGAAATTTTCATTGGTTTCTTTCTTCATCGTCAGTTTATTATCTTCATTCATACTATTCAGATTCTCCTCATTCTTGTCTAATTTATTGTTCATACTGTTCATCATTTCCATTAATTTTAGTATGTTCGGGTCTCCTCTAACTTCTTCCTTGTCACCCGCCTGTAGTTCCATTTCTTTGTCTTGGGTTGGTTCTGTTGTGGTTATTGTTGTCTCCACTTCTTCACTTGATGTTCCTTCCTCTTCTTCCCCTCTATTTTCTTCCCTCTCTTTGTCCTTCGCTAATTTTTTCGTCACTCCTCTAGTATGCATCTTGATCTTTCGTAATCGCCGCTAGAATTTTGTATCTTCCTTTCTTCTAGTCCCACCAGTTGGTCGCCAATTTATAACCAGACTGCTGTACGTCTTCGTTTTATTTCTGCAAGAGTGTAAAAGTGTCAGAGTGTAACTTGTGTAATGTGTCTTACCAATCCGTCCTCGCTCGGTAACGTAACTTACGATGCTTGAGTCCGTCGTGAACGTACGAATAACCAGGTATCGTAGTCCTTACCTGAGGTTCACTAGAGGTGTATCAATCCCGGGTGGCACCAAATTGTTTATTTAAAACAATTAAAAAATTTATTATTATCAGCCGTTCCGCTCATGCGGTGTGGAGAATTCAACTTGTCCCGCCGCTTATCGATTTTTTCAATCAAGCCAGCAGTTTGCTGTATTCGCTGCTTGAGCGCTAGTCGCCAATTCATAGACGTCCGCTATAATGTACAATATTAATAATACACTTTCCTACTGAAAATAAAACACATTTGTTATACACAGTATTGCTTTATTAATGAATGTTTATTACTGTTTTCATTGACACAAGTTATAATTGGTTTATTATATTATTTTGCACCGGTTATTTATCTATGAGACAATCTCTCTCTGGGTTTGACAAATCGATTTTGAACGTAACAATGGCGTTCTACCGAAGTAGTCAACAAATATTTTCGTTCAATCGTCTGGATTCTTTTGATCACGATAAAAGGCTTAGATGCAATTACAATGATAAAATTACACAACCTTACAATATTTCTACCTAAATCTTATAACATGTAGCTATAATTGGTTTGTTGGAGTGTAGTAAAAGTGTTTTAAAGGTTCGTAAACTAACACTAGGTTAACTTTATAATTTGACAAATTTTCATTGTCTTTGTATTTTTATTTAATCTTTGAAAGAGAATAAATTCAGTTTAGTGATATTTCATAGTATAGTGAGAAATATTTAAAGTGCGTTTTTTTTCAGAAATTTGGATAATTTATATGATACTTAACAGCTTTGTAGGCTGGGGTTAATCAGTTGGTCTGGTACAAAAAACTGTGGCTGCAATAGTATTCACTTTTCAATTATTCGGGCTTCTGGCATCTTTTTCAATTTACTTGGATTAATTTATTCACTTCGTTTCGAATTAAAAGGTCTTTGCCATCAGTTAATTGGTTTCAGTCGTAGGCTGCCTAATTCTCGGTCAATTTTGGTAGTTTGGTCAACTGTTATAACATTTTATATTAAAAAATTGGTTGTTCAAAATTTTGGCATCCGTTTTCCAAGAGCGTCACTATTCGAGTAACGATATTCAACGGTAATTTTCGCCACCAACGTCGGTTTCCATGGTTACCAAAGAATTCTGATTGGCTTAGCTTGATATAAATCCATTGTTATCAAAATTCGAATTCTTTTCAAAATCCTCATATATCTTCTGACTGTCTTCATTCCATTATCTTCCTTCCTAAGTATTAATTATTAGCACTGTTATTTGTATTTTCTTCCAAAGATTATTTTGGTATCCCACAAGATTGGGTTATTCCATGTTTTATAAGTTTACAATTATTTTAATATTTCCTAATTACATTTCTCTGTTTATTTAACTCCTTATTTTAATATTTTGCTTTTAATAAGATTTACAATTTATCCTTGGTTGATTAATCACCTTGGATTTGTTAATTAATTGGTTATTTCCGCACAATTAGTATTTGTTGGTGTTTGACAGTTAGGCCTTTCTCAAGTCTAAGTAGCCATTACTGATTTTTGTTTATTTCATATACATTACATCTCATTTTAGCCTAATGCTTTATTTTGTTCTTTATAACTATGTTTATTATCTATTAATGTGTTTTGGTTCTGTTATTGTGTGATTTGTATGTTACTACTATTTTATACCTCATGTATTGCTAACTATTTACTAACTGGTTTTCTCGTTTTCTTAATCAAACATTGCTTTCTTTTCTTACTTATTTACTCCGCCAATGTCAACAATATGGCTATTAATTATTATTTTTTCATCACAAAATACAACATTTAGGTCTATGGTTGGTATAATTACCCCTGCCATATCCTATTCATAAGTTTGTTTAAACAATTATTTAACACTTAATATCTACTATTGGTGTACAATTCATTACCTTTGATTTATTTTTTGGGTGATAAACAACCTCACCTCTATTGAACTTGATTCAATAATCATCCCTTATAACATGGGTGTTTATTGAGTGTTTTAAATTTCTTATTTTATATAAATACTCTTTGTCTTCACTCCAGGGTAACTCTATCTGATTACATTTTCTTGGGATTCTCACCTTTAAATTCTACTATATACTTTTAAACTCTATAATAAGATTCTTTTCTAATCTATACAGTTAATATCACTCTTCAGTGTTCATTACTGCTTAATTAATGGCTTATTTTAAATACTATTCTTAACAACTTTCTTAAATATTATTGTTCACTATTAAACCTTTAGTGTTTGTTATTTTTACTAAGTGTTTATCTTAGCTTTCACTATTTTCCTATTGATATCATTGACAATATTTTTATCTACTCATCACCTGCACTTTTAAATTATCTTGTGTTTATTATAATTTACTTAGTGTTTCTTTTTCTATCATTTCACTTTAGGTTAGTTTCACTTTCACTATGTTAAATTCCGTTTACTTCTCACTATTTCAATATCTCTCTCTTTCTCTACACATATTATATATACTTATTAATATCATGTCTTTCTCTATTACTAACTTACATGTACTTCTAATTCTTTGGCTAGTGTATTTTTAGCTATCGTGTTTTATTTATGACTAATTACAATTGTCACTCAAACAATACTAACATTTATTTTTTATATTGGTTCTTTACCGGTTTCATTTTCTTTATTATATTTGATTGTATTATTTCTCCCTTCTCTATTCTCTATTCCTTGTCTGTGTTTTCTCGACTTGTTTCATTTTATTTTCTTCATCGTTGGTGTGTTTCTTCTTTGTTCTCATTTTTCTTCTCCTTCACTTCTCATCTTGTTTACTTTTATATTGGTTCTTATCTGGCCAATCTCTGGGGTTGGGTCAAAGTCGTTTGTCTGTCAGTCTAGTCTGTGAGTTTCTTTAATAATCACTTTTAGTTCATAATTCTTCCTCCTTCTTTCTTAATTACATTTTATATTTTTATTCTCTTCATTATTTATTTATTAAAATATATTATTTTTTAGCATTTTTTACATACTTACATACTAATATGATCTGAATTTGGCGATGTTATTATATATATATATATATATATATATATTGTAACGAGACCGCTGTATGCCGGTCATTACAAAAGATAAAAAGTTGATGGAAAATTTTATAAAAAATAAAATTTTCAAATAATAAAAAATTTTGTTTATGTTTACTAATGTGTGTTTATAGGAAATAAATCTGTTTTAAATGTTCTTGTAAAAAATTTGATAATCAGGCAGGTATTTATTGACTATCGAGCACTTCTTGAAGATTTGAACCAAGTCTGGAGTTAAATAGATTAACTCCAGTTAGCAATCGATTGGTGATTTTTCTTGCTGGTCCAATATCTCACTCAAATAAAATATTTTTTTCTTCTTTAAGTCCCTCAGTCTTAATAAATACTCTTAAATTAACCTGTGAAATAAATAACAGATAAGAAATAATGGAAATATAAAGATTTATTGAACAAATTAAATAAATAATAGATTTGTATCGATGGAGAGCAATTATCGACTCCGTCTCGGGAATTATCGATTGTGCATACAGAACAAAATTTATGATATGTATTATATAAAAGACAGGTTCTTTGAGCGATTAAAATTAATAGTCAGAGAAGGGTGACGAGAAAGTATAACATTAACAATTAAAAACAAATACAATAATTATTATTCAACAGAATTTAAATAATTCCAATATATAATGTGTAAGAAAGTTGTCGAACCATATGCAGGCTATGACGTCACTGCTGGATAATGAAGGCTGGCTCTGTTGAATTAAAAGAGGCCGGTACTATTTCTGGCGTAGTTACTGCGAGATCGACATGTCCAAAAATCACGACAAAATTACCTTTGTGAATGTCTGAAATCTTCCCGCACTGATGTAATATGTCTGTTAAGTTATTTGGTGTATTCTGAAGATGTATTCCGTGTAAACTTGTGTTAATTAGTTTATTTTGTATGTGTTCACTCCGGTGGGTTAAGTTTCTGTAAATGTGGTTATGCGTTGTAGATTGAATTGTGTCAAATATACTGTTTTACTGTTTTATATCACTCGTATCATGAAGTTAGGTGTTATTTCTCACTATTGCTGTTAAAGGTTAGGTAAATTTAGCTATGAAAGTGTTCAATTCATCTACCTCTCGTTGCACTGACATTAATAGTAATTAGACGTACCATTTTCTACTCGATTTAAAGAACGTTTTGTCACTCAACTATTCAGCTTGATATTCAACAAAAGACTAATTAACTTGGTCAAAATTTGGCCCAGTTAATCCTTGAAAAAGTATTGTTAACATATTTCGATTACCCATACACATGATAAAATATTACATTATATATGGAATTTATTTATTTTATTCATCACTTTTATGAATTATGAACCTTATCATTGGTTTAATCATCTCATTCCTTTTAAATTGATGTATTATAGTCCATATCTGTAGACATTTTGTGGAAATTAACAAATTTCTTTACTTTTTGGAAATATAGGCTCAAAATTGGATTTCCGTCTTTATACAGATTTCCTCCATTTTAAATATCATTAATACTATTATAATAAATTTTAATTAGTCATATTCCTCTTTCTTTCCTTAAATACATATAAATTAAACCTTTAAACTGGTTTTTTGTGTTAATCTGTAAATTTGACATTGCTCTTTAAAATTAATTAATTTATATATTTTGAAAATTTACAATATTTTAAGGTATATTTCCTTATTATCATTTTAACTCCTAGGATCATTCCCAGTAGTGGTTAACTGATTTACTTTATCTAAATCTGGCTAGTTTACAGGATTTATAAGTGAATTATTCTGGTTTATATCATTTCTGTGAATTCACCAAATGGCCTAGATTTTAGAATTTTATATTTCTGTTTTTCTCAAATAAATTTAATCCTACTTTCTCCTCTGACTTTACATAGTTACTATTATATGAAAATAAAATGGTGTATAATTTATTGTGAGGTGTAGTATTTAATTAACACTACTGTTATTAAAATAAATAATTATGAACATTATTTAGCAATCGGCACAATTGAACATATTGCTGATATGGTTTGAACATATACTTTTGACTATTTTTGAGTTAACATAGCATACCTATTGAAACATTATTAATGGTATGTAGGCTATTATTTAGCAAACATAATTCATTTTAAAACACAATATAAATCTTATTTTCTAATAACTCTTACAAATACATTTTACTAACACATTGATTTTATAGCTGTGAATAAACAGTCTATTTAAACATTTTAAACTTACGAATACTAAATTAATGCCAGTCCTTTCTGGTCTAAACCATTATTATTTATGATACCCTCATCAGTAAACATGACCACCCATACTCTAGTTATTAGCATTTTTTTTACAAATGTCTTGTAAATAAAGAGTTACATTAAAATAATAAAATACTGGAAATCTTCCATTTTATTATTTTATTATGCTGTTTATTATTGGATATTAAAGTTGTTATATAGCATACTGATAAGTCATAGTATCACTAACTTTAAGTTTATTGCATTTCTAAAAAACACTTACACACATTCACTTTCACTGTTGGTTCTGATATTTTGAGTCTTATTATCTCAGACCAGACCTTTAGTAATCATGGACTGTTAAGACTTGTTTATTTTCTTATTACACAATAGCTTTAGTCGGCTCACTTCTTATAATACTATACAGCACTTTAGTTTTCTAAATAATTACATTTTTATAGGATTTTGGTATGTTATACTTTCTTTTTAATCGTTTTTGTGGGTTTGGGGTTGATGGTAGTTAATAATAATAATAGGCTTTACAACGGTGTTTCTTTCATACTATTTCTTCCTCTCCTCCTGTCTTCTTTCTTGTCCTTCTTCGTATCTTCTTTCTTGTCTTCATTCTTGTCCTTCTTCTGGTCTTCATTCTTGTCCTTCTTCTAGTCTTCATTCTTCTGGTCTTCTTGTCTTCCTTCTTCACTCTTGGGTAAACCAAGGTACTTGGTGTATCTCGACTGATGTTTAGTTTGGAGCATTTAATTTATTCACTGATACTGACCATGTTCTTCTCTAAAGGTTTCAGGGTATTGTTTTCTTCCTGATCACAAATTTTATTCTTCCCTCTTCTTGTTTTTGGGGTATTTTGGTATTCACCACTCTTAAACTGAGTCTCTTTCTTCTTGATCTGGTGTTATTTATTTTGTTTACTGCTCCTAGCTTCCTGGGTAAATTACTGATATCATAATATGAGTTGCCTTCAATACTTTCTTTGATATTTAAACAGTGGTTTTTATATAATGTAAATGAGGATTTTTATTTTATCGTGGTTCATTCCTTTGATTTATTTAAATCTCTTTCAATATTATTATAACATATTTGATGTAATTAAACTTTATGATTTTATATGACTTAATATGTAGTGTATTTTCTGTCACGCTAGAGAATGCCCTTCTCCAGAAGTCATTTTTTCAGACTATACTTGCTTTGTCTGAAACAATTGCTTATGATAATTAAAAAGACTACCAAAAATTACGCGTCCGAGACAGCCGGCTTTGTGCCTCTCCCTGGGGGCACCGCCTTCTTGATCACGGGAACCCCTGACGCAGCGGAAACACCAATTCTGTATCAAAAAATTTTCCATCAACTTTTTATCTTTTGTAACGACTGGCATACAGCGGTCTCGTTACAAAGTGGCGTCCGACTTAGAGGGCTTGATAAGATAAGCCTGGCAGCGATTAATTAATAGATACCAGAAAAATGCAAAGACGAGCTACTTCGAAGAAGAGGGCGGCTCAGTAGACCAGTGGGTATGGCATCTGGCTACTAACCTAGAGGTTGTAACCATCACAAGATACAACAAACACATACAATATGCAATATATAGAAAACCAACTTCCACTAACATCATTATACCTAACCATTCTGACCACCCACCACAACATAAAATGGCAGCATTTTATTCGTTATTTAACAGAATGTACAAAATACCCCTAAACAAACAAGAAACTGACAAAGAAAGAAATATAATATACCAAATTGGTTATGCAAATGGATACAATAAAAATACTATGATCAAAATAGAAAATAAAATCAAATACAAAATAAAAACTGAACAATTAAGAATTAATCAAACTGAACAACACATAAATAATAACAACAAAAAAAAATGGGCCACATTCACATATATAAATAATAAAATGTCAAAACTAACAAAACTATTTAAAAACACAGATATAAAAATAGCATACAAAACTAATAAAAATAAATTACAAAATCTAAATAACTCACACAACAAAGATAATACAACAACCAACGGTATATACAAAATTGAATGCCAAGATTGCAATAAATGTTATATAGGACAAACAAAAAAACAGCTGAAAAAACGTTATTTTGAACACCTAAATGCATACAAAAAACCAAACATATATAAATCCAATTTAGCCACACATGCAATAAACACAGGACATGAATTCCCAGACATAACCAATGTAACACTAATAAAACATATACCACACAAAGGCACCATAATGAACATTTGGGAAAATTTACAGATTTACAAACATAAAACACAAAACAAATTAATACCAGAACAAATACAAATCAATACAAAACATGACACAATATTCAAAGCACTCAACATCGAAAATACACAAAATACAAAAACAGATACCACAACCACACACAATAATGCAACATTGAAGGACCAAAGACCAACAAACCACCATAATAACATCCAGAAGCCAACACACAAATACTACACCAGAAGCAAGATGGCGAAGGTTGAAGATGGGAGAACAGGATCTCCCGAAACATGTCCCTAAAGAAAAAATACATCTTGAGGTAAAATAGTTATAAGTATTATAGTATTATATACATCAAGAAACGGACTGTAGCAGAAAGTGATTGAAATAATATAACCATACAAGGTAAATAAGCCTACAGTGAAAAAACGAAAAGTGAGGTTATAAAACAAAGAAAAAACAAAAGTGTATAGTGAAGAAAAAAATAGTGAAGTGAATAGCAAATAAGTGAAATCAACTACCAAATAACAGATAACAAATCATCTCTCACATAAATATACATTAACATGTACACAAACAACATAACCATAATTCCATATAACCACATTACCAAATTGTTAAACAAATTTCAAACACGAAAAAAACAACTAATGAACACAAACATAAACATATACTTCAATAGACAATGCCAAAAACATAAATTAACACCTAAATACATCAACATAAACACAAACAACAAAAATATGACTGCACAAAAAACTATAAAACAAGCACAAAGGCTATGGATACAAAACGAAATTAATCAATTATACAGCAAGAAAAATAGCATAACACTAGACATATACAAACTACACTTAGAGCTAACAAATTTATTACATCCAATCACTTGGAACAATAAATACAGTAACATAGAAAATAAAATAAGATTTGAGAAAAACAAAAAGACTTATACAATCAACAAAAAACTTAACACATTAAAACAACAAAACAAAAATCAAGAACAAAAAAACAAAAATAAACACATTTTACCCTCGAACCATTAACCTCAGCAATACAGAATTTAACAAAAAAGAAACAGAATATTTAAACAATATGTAAAAAACTAACATAACCCAAAATGGAAACAAAAATCTAGAAAATTTAATAGTAGAAACAGAATTTGCCATTAACCTAATAAAAGACAATATACAAGAAGAAAAAAGAACAGAAGCAACACATATAATTAAAAAAATAATCACTAGCGAAATGAAAAACAAAGATAAACAAAAGAAAAACAATAAAACAATAAAAGAAATTAAAAATAAAGTAAAGAACAATAATTTAATAATAACTAAAGCAGACAAAAGTCAAGCAACAGTAATCATTGATAAAACAGACTACATCAAAAAAACCGAAGACTTCATCAACAATAATAAATGCGTACAACTAGATAAAAACCCAACAGAAAACTATCTTAAACAAACAATAAAACTAATAAAAACAAATAAAAACATTTTCAACAATAAAAACATAGACATATATAT
This sequence comes from Magicicada septendecula, assembly GCA_034769895.1. Classification (NCBI taxonomy): domain Eukaryota; kingdom Metazoa; phylum Arthropoda; class Insecta; order Hemiptera; family Cicadidae; genus Magicicada; species Magicicada septendecula. The sequence goes on along the minus strand of CM068371.1, from coordinate 157,874,984 downwards.
AAACAATAATCCAGAACCACCTAAAATGAACAGCCTAATAAAAATACACAAATTAAACAACCCAATACGTCCATTAATCAATTTCAAAAAAGCTCCTACATACAAAATAGCAAGAATAATAGCACAGAAACTAAAAAATAACCATCTAACAAATAACCATCATAACATAAAAAATACATACGAATTAATAGACAAACTAAAAATAATAAATATAAATGAAAATACATTTTTCACATCATATGACATAACAAACATGTACAACTAATATCCCAGTAGAAGAAACAATTGACATAATAATAAACAAACTTATAGAACAAAACGAAAACAAACAATATATAACTGAAATAAAAAATAGTCTCCAACTAATACTAAAACAAAATTACTTTGAATTTAATAGCAAAATTTATCAACAGAAAGAAGGTTTAGCAATGGGATCACCATTATCAAGCATAATAGCAGAAATATTCCTACAACATATAGACACCAAAATACAAAATATCATAAAAACACATGACCCAGATGGCATATGGATAAGATATGTAGATGATGGACTATACGTATCAAATAACAAAAACACAAATGCAGAGAACATACTGAAACAAATCAATAACATACATCCCAAAATACAATTCACAGAAGAAAAAGAAAAACATAACAAAATCAACTATTTAGACATAACCATCACAAGATACAACAAACACATACAATATGCAATATATAGAAAACCAACTTCCACTAACATCATTATACCTAACCATTCTGACCACCCACCACAACATAAAATGGCAGCATTTTATTCGTTATTTAACAGAATGTACAAAATACCCCTAAACAAACAAGAAACTGACAAAGAAAGAAATATAATATACCAAATTGGTTATGCAAATGGATACAATAAAAATACTATGATCAAAATAGAAAATAAAATCAAATACAAAATAAAAACTGAACAATTAAGAATTAATCAAACTGAACAACACATAAATAATAACAACAACAAAAAATGGGCCACATTCACATATATAAATAATAAAATGTCAAAACTAACAAAACTATTTAAAAACACAGATATAAAAATAGCATACAAAACTAATAAAAATAAATTACAAAATCTAAATAACTCACACAACAAAGATAATACAACAACCAACGGTATATACAAAATTGAATGCCAAGATTGCAATAAATGTTATATAGGACAAACAAAAAAACAGCTGAAAAAACGTTATTTTGAACACCTAAATGCATACAAAAAACCAAACATATATAAATCCAATTTAGCCACACATGCAATAAACACAGGACATGAATTCCCAGACATAACCAATGTAACACTAATAAAACATATACCACACAAAGGCACCATAATGAACATTTGGGAAAATTTACAGATTTACAAACATAAAACACAAAACAAATTAATACCAGAACAAATACAAATCAATACAAAACATGACACAATATTCAAAGCACTCAACATCGAAAATACACAAAATACAAAAACAGATACCACAACCACACACAATAATGCAACATTGAAGGACCAAAGACCAACAAACCACCATAATAACATCCAGAAGCCAACACACAAATACTACACCAGAAGCAAGATGGCGAAGGTTGAAGATGGGAGAACAGGATCTCCCGAAACATGTCCCTAAAGAAAAAATACATCTTGAGGTAAAATAGTTATAAGTATTATAGTATTATATACATCAAGAAACGGACTGTAGCAGAAAGTGATTGAAATAATATAACCATACAAGGTAAATAAGCCTACAGTGAAAAAACGAAAAGTGAGGTTATAAAACAAAGAAAAAACAAAAGTGTATAGTGAAGAAAAAAATAGTGAAGTGAATAGCAAATAAGTGAAATCAACTACCAAATAACAGATAACAAATCATCTCTCACATAAATATACATTAACATGTACACAAACAACATAACCATAATTCCATATAACCACATTACCAAATTGTTAAACAAATTTCAAACACGAAAAAAACAACTAATGAACACAAACATAAACATATACTTCAATAGACAATGCCAAAAACATAAATTAACACCTAAATACATCAACATAAACACAAACAACAAAAATATGACTGCACAAAAAACTATATAACAAGCACAAAGGCTATGGATACAAAACGAAATTAATCAATTATACAGCAAGAAAAATAGCATAACACTAGACATATACAAACTACACTTAGAGCTAACAAATTTATTACATCCAATCACTTGGAACAATAAATACAGTAACATAGAAAATAAAATAAGATTTGAGAAAAACAAAAAGACTTATACAATCAACAAAAAACTTAACACATTAAAACAACAAAACAAAAATCAAGAACAAAAAAACAAAAATAAACACATTTTACCCTCGAACCATTAACCTCAGCAATACAGAATTTAACAAAAAAGAAACAGAATATTTAAACAATATTGTTATATAAATATATATATAATAGTTACAAGTAATACTGTGTATATTTTGCTGTCTTGTGTTTCTCCTTAAAGCCACACTGCTGGGCTAGCCAACTTGTAATATAATAACATTACAAGTTTAAGTTATGTATTTCTTGTGGTATTGATGTTAGGTGTTTTCGTGTGGTTGTAGACACGCACCGGTGCCTACTATAATGTTGGTTATAAAAGGTGTAATTTGCAATCGTAACTGTCACTGGTGTTAATGTTTTGCTGTTGTAAGTACGCCGTAATAATTCACTCTTCTTATTAAAATATAGTCCGCGCACTTGTGGTGTATCTGATTTACTTACCACTGTTGAAATTCAAATTCTATCTTGTGGCGTTCCGTCTGAAATACATTCACTTCAAACACAATAGAAAAAATATTCAATTTGAATATTTAACATGTTTTCACACACAGTAATAAATGCAGCAATATCTGATAAGTATATTGATTTATACTAATACTTTTTGAATTCTTCCGCCACCTGTCAGAACTGATTAAAAATAATGAATGAATCTACTTTTAATAAAATGATACTCTTGTTATGGTAATAAAAATTATAGGTTTATTAACAAGTTATTAAGTGAGAATATTTTTAACAAACAAAACAATAATTAACAACCCTTTCAATTGCTGATTACAAAATAAAACTTCAAATGAAACTCTATCTGATCTCTCAAGGCTCTGGTATACCTGTTGTTGTTACAATAATTTTACTGTACAGGTTATGTTGTTGTAATTCAGTATATACCATATTCCGTTAAGGTTCTTGGAGATATCATGATACCAGACTCAAGATGTACTATAATTAATTATTTAGCATTAACAATATTAACTGATAATTGAACAAAATATAAAATTTAAAATTGGTATCATATTTCTGATGTTTACAAAAATTATCGTACGCCGGTATGCGCACGCATCTTTACTTTAGTATTGTGGTTAGGCTGTATGACTTGTACAGCATTTAACAAGTATTACTTTTAGTTAATAATTAGTTTTAAAATAATTTGTTCACAAGAGAAAAATTTCTAATAAAAAAAAACTCTTGTTAGCAATGTACTTTAATTTGCATGTTAATTGAGAACAATTCGGTAATGTCATCATAACAAGCTACCGTAATGGTTTCTGAGGTTAAGAATGACCGTTATTTTTATAAGGATAAGTTTGTCTTATTAACTAATATTACTTATGCTATACAGGTAAACATATTATTTTTTAATAAGTTTTAACATAGGATTATCAGAATTATGTTTGATACAATTAATAAAATAAATTCTGAAATAACGAAATATTCAACAAATACGTTTTATCAAGTAAGCGTCTAAATGCACTCGTATTTATCAATAATTATCTTTAAGCATTATTTTTTTACATCGTTATAATTTATTAAAATATTTTTTATAATATTTTAATAATGTTGTGTTAAATCTCCTTTAAATTCTGATAACTTAGTTGTTGATTTCCGATACGCTGCATAATGACTTGCGTAGTATCGAAAATTCGAAATTGGCTAAACTCTTATTTTTCTTTTAAGTATTGTTTAATTGAAATTGTACTCCGTGTTTCTTAATTAAAAAATTCACTCGCAAATAGATCGATATTGTACACTGATCTACTTGATAAAAATAACACAAATCCGCACTGTTGCACTCGTTAGTAAATGTGTAGTATTAGGTTAGTGTATGTATATTGTACTTGAGTAAAACATGTCGCGCACTAATTTAAAAATATACTTTTTCTGGTCTGGAGTGGCGTGGCTTGTTCCTTAGGTGTTCGATCGTAGACTGTTATGTACCTCGAGAGCATCTCTCGCTCGTCTGATGAACTTCATTCATTCCATTGGTTGGTTTTTTATAGTCTCTGACCCAAAAGGCCTATATTTTATTAAAATATTTAATTTTTAGTCAAAATCGATTCTGGGTTGGAGACTTTTTCACGTCATCGACGGTACAAATTTTTAGTTCGAAAATTAAAAACTATCACAACTTCCTTATTATACGTCCTATCGTTAATCGGTTTATGTCACTGAACTCAGGGCGTTTTGCTTATTAAAATAAGTCCAAACACGCTTATTTTCTGTTCACTATCAATATTATTATATTGATTTTATTTATTATTTTTGGTACGTCTTATCTTTATAAGTTCGTATTACCAGATTTTTCTTAAATCTAATATAACATTTCTTATTTAAACACTTCGAGTCTATATCTCATTTGGTTTAAGTTACAATTTGTGAAAAACTATTTCCTACACAATTTTCGCTATGGTGTTACTCAGCGTCCATGTTGGATTTTTCACAAACATGCTTATTATTAAATATCCTTATCTAAAATGAACATATTATTACCTAGTATTACTAACAATGACTATTTACATACTTTTTTACTATAATATTGGTGTATTACCGTGGTCAATTCAGTATTTACATCATTTTAAACCTCTCACATAATGCTTATACAACTTTTCATCTTGTTTTCTATTTTTATTACATAGATTATATTATTTAATTGTTATAATTAGTGTACATACACAATAATTAATCTGTTATATTCAATGGTCATCTTTTAATAAACTCAGAACCTCCTAATTATTCAGTAGTGGCTCTGTCTATGTTGTGTCATGACATTATAGGTATTTATTTTGTTTAATATAATAACAAAAATGTTATTGTCCTATTTGGATTGTATTCCTAAAGTAGCATTGGATATCAATCTAACTTTTAGTAATGTTTCCAATTACTTTTACATAGGTTTACTAGTTATATTTTTCATAACTAGCTGGTTGGTCATGGTTTGTTTACCTCTGTCCTTTTTCACATTGGACATTTGGTTTTCAAATGTTTATGTACAATATGATTGTTTTAGTGGTCATTATTTGTTCTCAAAGTAGCTCTGATATTTCCTCTTGCTACTGGTAATAATTGTAATACCTTGTTCTCAATATTTAGTACAGTATTTTCTTTAACTAACTTGCTATACACTGGTTTAGCTTACATTTGGTGATATATACATGGTTATTTTGTTTACAATAATTCAGTCATAATACTGTTCTTAACATGTTCAAAACTTGTTCTCAAAGTATTATCATATATTCCTTTCACTACTGGTACTATTCTGATAAACATTTACATTAGTTTTAATACTGTAGTTTGCTTAACTAAATTGGTACATTGTCTTATTTCTGTCTTTGACTGTGTCACTATGTCTGACTTGTTTTGTTTACATTGTTTTGTCTTATACATTATATTGTTTCTTTATATTTACTTGATGATCATATATTTATACTAATATGTATCATTTTCTGTTATAATAGGTCACTTCCTTGTGTGTATTGTAACAATGTATCATCGGTTTTAGTGCAGTATCTACCTACACCTAAACTGACTCCATTATGGTATATTAACATAATACCTTCACTAATTTGTTACAAATGTTTACAACTCCTTCTAATACACTAATACAAATCTTTCTTATATTACTAACAATGTTTTTCTCTGGTCAATTGTGGAATCTAAATTCCTGTCATGTTTGACACTTAACAAATATTCTCTATTTGTTGTCAGTTTTTTGATATAAACAATAATATGATTGTTTTATATGTTCTGATCTGGTGGTCTTATAATTATGTGTGTTGGTCACAACTTTGTTAAATCAGTCACACTCATTGTTTGTGTTTATTTGACTATTTTTTAACCTTTGTTGCCTCATCATGAAATTAACCTATTTTTTCACACTGTAAACTTCCTCACTGTAATTGTTTGTGTGGTTTTCAGTTGAAATAATCAGTTATTCACCGGTTTCACATTTGTATTAAGTACACTTTTATTGTTTGTGTTTCTTTAAATGATCACACTGGTTTTCATGTCACACTTATAGTTATTTCTTTTGTCACTGACTGTTTCTTCTTTAAAATATATATGGTTCATTGATTCCTTACGTCTTTGGTTTCTCTTCATTCTTCTTCTTGGTCCTTCTTCTTTCTTCTTAATTCCAAATTTCATGGTAGTCGCTGTTTTCATTTTATTTCCATTGTCGTTGTAGCTTGATGATCCTTGTCTCGTTGATTCCCCTCACTGCTGGATATTATTTTCATTGATTCCCCTCACTGCTGGATCCTATTGGGTCTATTTATTAGTATTTTGTTTTGGTCTTGTGTCATTTTCTTTTTACGTTTTATAATTAAGGTTGACATATTCACATTCTCGTCTTCATTGTTGGATTCTTCTATTATTAGTTTTGTAGATACACAACTTATATACTTATCTTTGTTCATTTAAATATGTTCCCATGTCTCTTATCATACTTGACGTCATATATATTTATAGTATGTAACTACCATATTTTGGTACTGTTACATATGCCTTCCTTTAAGAATTGATTAATTCTGAATTATTATAATATATTTTTCACTTGAAGAATTCATCAATTGTTGTACATTCCACGTTGATTCACATGTTTTGTCCATATATCCCTTTGCTTTCTTCTATTTGAATCGTATTTATCTTCGCTATGTAATTATCTCCCTTGTTTATCTAGTTCCCTAATTCCCTAACATAAATATTAGCTGGGGCAGTTTAGAGCGGCTCACTTTGGCTATTCAACTCTACTGGCCATACTAATTTCAATAAATCTGGAGGCAAATCATCTCCTTCAATAACTATAAATGATTGCTGGCATTACTCTTCAGTCAATTCATTTTAAATCATCAAAATAATAATAGTGGTCGTTCTTCCGACAAATAATAAATATACTTGGGATCAATCAACGCATCTGCGGTTTATACATTTTTATTCTCTCTTTTCTTGATTCAACTTATACTATATTCTTCACATATTGTAGGGATAGTCTGTTTTACACATTCTCACTGGTATACTCTCATGATTGTCTTCGTTATTATATTATTTTTCATCCTTCATTAATCTTGATCAATCTCTTCTTTTGTTGTCACCTTGAGCGTCATCTCATTATATTCTTCATCTTAGGTTTCATTCTTCTAGGTATAAAACTTAAATACATTTGTTTTTTCTTCTTCATCATGGGTTGTATTTGGTGTTTACATTCTATATGGTATAGGTTTCCTTATTAGTAGTATACATTATAAACAGTGTGGTTGTGTGTGGTGGCTGGTCTACATTACAACTTTAATTTGGTTTCATTTTTCCAACTTCGCACTTGTTTCTTCTCTCTCTCTTTTTTTTTTTTTTTTTTTTTCTTTTAGTAGTAGTACGGGTGAGATGTTGTTATTACTTGTTGACGTGGCTCTTGGAAATAGTTGTGCCAAGGATCTTGTGTGTCGTTCTCGTTTATATATCTTTCTTATAGTAGTAGTACATATTATTAATAATATAATGTTCTGTATCCTTTACATTAATTCTCTTGAAGTACATTCTCTTACATTATAAAATTACAATACGTTCAATGTTCAATACATAATTATACATTTACTTCTCATTTAATACACACATAATAATTTTCACAATAGTAATACCTTCTTTTTCTGTGGTTAACATCTATATTTGTACTCGTACTTTCATTTTCCACCCTTAAATAATAATAATCTTCATATCAACCTTGCATTTTTTCATCTCAATATAGTCAACAGTTATACATATAGTTACATCTTCATTTTTTATAACAAATATTTCCATTTTTCACATCATCAATACTCGAGTAATCCTTATCGCCATTTTTTCACTATTTGGTTCCATAATTTTAATCTTCAATGTATTTTTTCATCGAGGTCTGATTGTAGGCATTACTGGTTATCATAATAGTCAGTCCCATAAATCGGTGTACATTTTATGTTTTAACCGTAATCGTCGTTATCCTCTCTTCCTATCTTCTGGACTTCTTTGGTATTCATACTTCCGTCCGTCCTTGATATGTATCGATCTATCATCTGGTTCTTCCATTTGAAAGCTATGAGGGCTGAGTCTGCCTTCCATTCTTCTGTCTTCTCTCTCTCTTCAATATATCTGCTTCCATCATTCTCTTGGTGGTTGTTAGTACTGTCGTTTGGTGATTCCCTCAATTTGGTTTGGGTACCTTCATCTATCCGTTGATTATGTACTTCCGGTAATTGACTCCACTCCTTCCGCATTTCTCTTATCCTTCGGGCGTATCCTTCCACAATCCGGTCCCATTTCTCCTGGTGGCCTTCCTTCTTCTTACGGTACTTCACTCTTCTCTTGGAAACACGTGGTTGAGATATACCGTTGGTCATTTTCTTCTTTGTTGTTATATAATTTTCTTTCTCGTCAATCTCCATGATGCTCCCCCGATACTCCTTCCTGAAGATCCCTTCTTCATGGTTAATGATTGGTATGTTGACCACATTAATCAGACCATTTCTAGTCATTTCAATCAATTCTTTTGTGACTCTTGCCTTCCTTGGACGTAGGGTTCTTCTTTCTTCCATCTTCGCTTCTTCCTTTTCCATCATTATTTGGATTTTCTTTTCTCCACTATATTTAGGCTCTGGATTCGTTGGTTCCGTGTTTTTATTTTCAGGTATCTCTTCTGTCCCTGGTTTGTTGTCGTCTATCTTCTGGCTGGCTTGTTCCCTCTGTTCTCTCTCTCTTCTGAATTTTTCTATAAATAATTGGTTGTCTTCATGTATTTCCGTCAATATCCTCATTATTTCTAACTCTTGTGCTCTTGTTAATCCCGACATCTTGTTGTTCTGGTAATGTATCTGCTGTCTGTTTCACGAATTAGGATTATTGTGTATCTAGTTATGGTGTAATTCCCCTTAAATCGTGCTCAGACGTTGGGCGTCAACTTTGTTATTATATCAATATATATATATAATATAATAGTTACAAGTTACAAGTATATTTTGCTGTCTTGTGTTTCTCCTTAAAGCCACACTGCTGGGCTAGCCGACTTGTAATATAATAACATTACAAGTTTAAGTTATGTATTTCTTGTGGTATTGATGTTAGGTGTTTTCGTGTGGTTGTAGACACGCACCGGTGCCTACTATAATGTTGGTTATAAAAGGTGTAATTTGCAATCGTAACTGTCACTGGTGTTAATGTTTTGCTGTTGTAAGTACGCCGTAATAATTCACTCTTCTTATTAAAATATAGTCCGCGCACTTGTGGTGTATCTGATTTACTTACCACTGTTGAAATTCAAATTCTATCTTGTGGCGTTCCGTCTGAAATACATTCACTTCAAACACAATAGAAAAAATATTCAATTTGAATATTTAACATGTTTTCACACACAGTAATAAATGCAGCAATATCTGATAAGTATATTGATTTATACTAATACTTTTTGAATTCTTCCGCCACCTGTCAGAACTGATTAAAAATAATGAATGAATCTACTTTTAATAAAATGATACTCTTGTTATGGTAATAAAAATTATAGGTTTATTAACAAGTTATTAAGTGAGAATATTTTTAACAAACAAAACAATAATTAACAACCCTTTCAATTGCTGATTACAAAATAAAACTTCAAATGAAACTCTATCTGATCTCTCAAGGCTCTGGTATACCTGTTGTTGTTACAATAATTTTACTGTACAGGTTATGTTGTTGTAATTCAGTATATACCATATTCCGTTAAGGTTCTTGGAGATATCATGATACCAGACTCAAGATGTACTATAATTAATTATTTAGCATTAACAATATTAACTGATAATTGAACAAAATATAAAATTTAAAATTGGTATCATATTTCTGATGTTTACAAAAATTATCGTACGCCGGTATGCGCACGCATCTTTACTTTAGTATTGTGGTTAGGCTGTATGACTTGTACAGCATTTAACAAGTATTACTTTTAGTTAATAATTAGTTTTAAAATAATTTGTTCACAAGAGAAAAATTTCTAATAAAAAAAAACTCTTGTTAGCAATGTACTTTAATTTGCATGTTAATTGAGAACAATTCGGTAATGTCATCATAACAAGCTACCGTAATGGTTTCTGAGGTTAAGAATGACCGTTATTTTTATAAGGATAAGTTTGTCTTATTAACTAATATTACTTATGCTATACAGGTAAACATATTATTTTTTAATAAGTTTTAACATAGGATTATCAGAATTATGTTTGATACAATTAATAAAATAAATTCTGAAATAACGAAATATTCAACAAATACGTTTTATCAAGTAAGCGTCTAAATGCACTCGTATTTATCAATAATTATCTTTAAGCATTATTTTTTTACATCGTTATAATTTATTAAAATATTTTTTATAATATTTTAATAATGTTGTGTTAAATCTCCTTTAAATTCTGATAACTTAGTTGTTGATTTCCGATACGCTGCATAATGACTTGCGTAGTATCGAAAATTCGAAATTGGCTAAACTCTTATTTTTCTTTTAAGTATTGTTTAATTGAAATTGTACTCCGTGTTTCTTAATTAAAAAATTCACTCGCAAATAGATCGATATTGTACACTGATCTACTTGATAAAAATAACACAAATCCGCACTGTTGCACTCGTTAGTAAATGTGTAGTATTAGGTTAGTGTATGTATATTGTACTTGAGTAAAACATGTCGCGCACTAATTTAAAAATATACTTTTTCTGGTCTGGAGTGGCGTGGCTTGTTCCTTAGGTGTTCGATCGTAGACTGTTATGTACCTCGAGAGCATCTCTCGCTCGTCTGATGAACTTCATTCATTCCATTGGTTGGTTTTTTATAGTCTCTGACCCAAAAGGCCTATATTTTATTAAAATATTTAATTTTTAGTCAAAATCGATTTTGGGTTGGAGACTTTTTCACGTCATCGACGGTACAAATTTTTAGTTCGAAAATTAAAAACTATCACAACTTCCTTATTATACGTCCTATCGTTAATCGGTTTATGTCACTGAACTCAGGGCGTTTTGCTTATTAAAATAAGTCCAAACACGCTTATTTTCTGTTCACTATCAATATTATTATATTGATTTTATTTATTATTTTTGGTACGTCTTATCTTTATAAGTTCGTATTACCAGATTTTTCTTAAATCTAATATAACATTTCTTATTTAAACACTTCGAGTCTATATCTCATTTGGTTTAAGTTACAATTTGTGAAAAACTATTTCCTACACAATTTTCGCTATGGTGTTACTCAGCATCCATGTTGGATTTTTCACAAACATGCTTATTATTAAATATCCTTATCTAAAATGAACATATTATTACCTAGTATTACTAACAATGACTATTTACATACTTTTTTACTATAATATTGGTGTATTACCGTGGTCAATTCAGTATTTACATCATTTTAAACCTCTCACATAATGCTTATACAACTTTTCATCTTGTTTTCTATTTTTATTACATAGATTATATTATTTAATTGTTATAATTAGTGTGCATACACAATAATTAATCTGTTATATTCAATGGTCATCTTTTAATAAACTCAGAACCTCCTAATTATTCAGTAGTGGCTCTGTCTATGTTGTGTCATGACATTATAGGTATTTATTTTGTTTAATATAATAACAAAAATGTTATTGTCCTATTTGGATTGTATTCCTAAAGTAGCATTGGATATCAATCTAACTTTTAGTAATGTTTCCAATTACTTTTACATAGGTTTACTAGTTATATTTTTCATAACTAGCTGGTTGGTCATGGTTTGTTTACCTCTGTCCTTTTTCACATTGGACATTTGGTTTTCAAATGTTTATGTACAATATGATTGTTTTAGTGGTCATTATTTGTTCTCAAAGTAGCTCTGATATTTCCTCTTGCTACTGGTAATAATTGTAATACCTTGTTCTCAATATTTAGTACAGTATTTTCTTTAACTAACTTGCTATACACTGGTTTAGCTTACATTTGGTCATATATACATGGTTATTTTGTTTACAATAATTCAGTCATAATACTGTTCTTAACATGTTCAAAACTTGTTCTCAAAGTATTATCATATATTCCTTTCACTACTGGTACTATTCTGATAAACATTTACATTAGTTTTAATACTGTAGTTTGCTTAACTAAATTGGTACATTGTCTTATTTCTGTCTTTGACTGTGTCACTATGTCTGACTTGTTTTGTTTACATTGTTTTGTCTTATACATTATATTGTTTCTTTATATTTACTTGATGATCATATATTTATACTAATATGTATCATTTTCTGTTATAATAGGTCACTTCCTTGTGTGTATTGTAACAATGTATCATCGGTTTTAGTGCAGTATCTACCTACACCTAAACTGACTCCATTATGGTATATTAACATAATACCTTCACTAATTTGTTACAAATGTTTACAACTCCTTCTAATACACTAATACAAATCTTTCTTATATTACTTACAATGTTTTTCTCTGGTCAATTGTGGAATCTAAATTCCTGTCATGTTTGACACTTAACAAATATTCTCTATTTGTTGTCAGTTTTTTGATATAAACAATAATATGATTGTTTTATATGTTCTGATCTGGTGGTCTTATAATTATGTGTGTTGGTCACAACTTTGTTAAATCAGTCACACTCATTGTTTGTGTTTATTTGACTATTTTTTAACCTTTGTTGCCTCATCATGAAATTAACCTATTTTTTCACACTGTAAACTTCCTCACTGTAATTGTTTGTGTGGTTTTCAGTTGAAATAATCAGTTATTCACCGGTTTCACATTTGTATTAAGTACACTTTTATTGTTTGTGTTTCTTTAAATGATCACACTGGTTTTCATGTCACACTTATAGTTATTTCTTTTGTCACTGACTGTTTCTTCTTTAAAATATATATGGTTCATTGATTCCTTACGTCTTTGGTTTCTCTTCATTCTTCTTCTTGGTCCTTCTTCTTTCTTCTTAATTCCAAATTTCATGGTAGTCGCTGTTTTCATTTTATTTCCATTGTCGTTGTAGCTTGATGATCCTTGTCTCGTTGATTCCCCTCACTGCTGGATATTATTTTCATTGATTCCCCTCACTGCTGGATCCTATTGGGTCTATTTATTAGTATTTTGTTTTGGTCTTGTGTCATTTTCTTTTTACGTTTTATAATTAAGGTTGACATATTCACATTCTCGTCTTCATTGTTGGATTCTTCTATTATTAGTTTTGTAGATACACAACTTATATACTTATCTTTGTTCATTTAAATATGTTCCCATGTCTCTTATCATACTTGACGTCATATATATTTATAGTATGTAACTACCATATTTTGGTACTGTTACAATATGTAAAAAACTAACATAACCAAAATGCAAACAAAAATCTAGAAAATTTAATAGTAGAAACAGAATTTGCCATTAACCTAATAAAAGACAATATACAAGAAGAAAAAAGAACAGAAGCAACACATATAATTAAAAAAATAATCACTAGCGAAATGAAAAACAAAGATAAACAAAAGAAAAACAATAAAAGAAATTAAAAATAAAGTAAAGAACAATAATTTAATAATAACTAAAGCAGACAAAAGTCAAGCAACAGTAATCATTGATAAAACAGACTACATCAAAAAAACCGAAGACTTCATCAACAATAATAAATGCGTACAACTAGATAAAAACCCAACAGAAAACTATCTTAAACAAACAATAAAACTAATAAAAACAAATAAAAACATTTTCAACAATAAAAACATAGACATATATATAAACAATAATCCAGAACCACCTAAAATGAACAGCCTAATAAAAATACACAAATTAAACAACCCAATACGTCCATTAATCAATTTCAAAAAAGCTCCTACATACAAAATAGCAAGAATAATAGCACAGAAACTAAAAAATAACCATCTAACAAATAACCATCATAACATAAAAAATACATACGAATTAATAGACAAACTAAAAATAATAAATATAAATGAAAATACATTTTTCACATCATATGACATAACAAACATGTACAACTAATATCCCAGTAGAAGAAACAATTGACATAATAATAAACAAACTTATAGAACAAAACGAAAACAAACAATATATAACTGAAATAAAAAATAGTCTCCAACTAATACTAAAACAAAATTACTTTGAATTTAATAGCAAAATTTATCAACAGAAAGAAGGTTTAGCAATGGGATCACCATTATCAAGCATAATAGCAGAAATATTCCTACAACATATAGACACCAAAATACAAAATATCATAAAAACACATGACCCAGATGGCATATGGATAAGATATGTAGATGATGGACTATACGTATCAAATAACAAAAACACAAATGCAGAGAACATACTGAAACAAATCAATAACATACATCCCAAAATACAATTCACAGAAGAAAAAGAAAAACATAACAAAATCAACTATTTAGACATAACCATCACAAGATACAACAAACACATACAATATGCAATATATAGAAAACCAACTTCCACTAACATCATTATACCTAACCATTCTGACCACCCACCACAACATAAAATGGCAGCATTTTATTCGTTATTTAACAGAATGTACAAAATACCCCTAAACAAACAAGAAACTGACAAAGAAAGAAATATAATATACCAAATTGGTTATGCAAATGGATACAATAAAAATACTATGATCAAAATAGAAAATAAAATCAAATACAAAATAAAAACTGAACAATTAAGAATTAATCAAACTGAACAACACATAAATAATAACAACAACAAAAAATGGGCCACATTCACATATATAAATAATAAAATGTCAAAACTAACAAAACTATTTAAAAACACAGATATAAAAATAGCATACAAAACTAATAAAAATAAATTACAAAATCTAAATAACTCACACAACAAAGATAATACAACAACCAACGGTATATACAAAATTGAATGCCAAGATTGCAATAAATGTTATATAGGACAAACAAAAAAACAGCTGAAAAAACGTTATTTTGAACACCTAAATGCATACAAAAAACCAAACATATATAAATCCAATTTAGCCACACATGCAATAAACACAGGACATGAATTCCCAGACATAACCAATGTAACACTAATAAAACATATACCACACAAAGGCACCATAATGAACATTTGGGAAAATTTACAGATTTACAAACATAAAACACAAAACAAATTAATACCAGAACAAATACAAATCAATACAAAACATGACACAATATTCAAAGCACTCAACATCGAAAATACACAAAATACAAAAACAGATACCACAACCACACACAATAATGCAACATTGAAGGACCAAAGACCAACAAACCACCATAATAACATCCAGAAGCCAACACACAAATACTACACCAGAAGCAAGATGGCGAAGGTTGAAGATGGGAGAACAGGATCTCCCGAAACATGTCCCTAAAGAAAAAATACATCTTGAGGTAAAATAGTTATAAGTATTATAGTATTATATACATCAAGAAACGGACTGTAGCAGAAAGTGATTGAAATAATATAACCATACAAGGTAAATAAGCCTACAGTGAAAAAACGAAAAGTGAGGTTATAAAACAAAGAAAAAACAAAAGTGTATAGTGAAGAAAAAAATAGTGAAGTGAATAGCAAATAAGTGAAATCAACTACCAAATAACAGATAACAAATCATCTCTCACATAAATATACATTAACATGTACACAAACAACATAACCATAATTCCATATAACCACATTACCAAATTGTTAAACAAATTTCAAACACGAAAAAAACAACTAATGAACACAAACATAAACATATACTTCAATAGACAATGCCAAAAACATAAATTAACACCTAAATACATCAACATAAACACAAACAACAAAAATATGACTGCACAAAAAACTATATAACAAGCACAAAGGCTATGGATACAAAACGAAATTAATCAATTATACAGCAAGAAAAATAGCATAACACTAGACATATACAAACTACACTTAGAGCTAACAAATTTATTACATCCAATCACTTGGAACAATAAATACAGTAACATAGAAAATAAAATAAGATTTGAGAAAAACAAAAAGACTTATACAATCAACAAAAAACTTAACACATTAAAACAACAAAACAAAAATCAAGAACAAAAAAACAAAAATAAACACATTTTACCCTCGAACCATTAACCTCAGCAATACAGAATTTAACAAAAAAGAAACAGAATATTTAAACAATATTGTTATATAAATATATATATAATAGTTACAAGTAATACTGTGTATATTTTGCTGTCTTGTGTTTCTCCTTAAAGCCACACTGCTGGGCTAGCCAACTTGTAATATAATAACATTACAAGTTTAAGTTATGTATTTCTTGTGGTATTGATGTTAGGTGTTTTCGTGTGGTTGTAGACACGCACCGGTGCCTACTATAATGTTGGTTATAAAAGGTGTAATTTGCAATCGTAACTGTCACTGGTGTTAATGTTTTGCTGTTGTAAGTACGCCGTAATAATTCACTCTTCTTATTAAAATATAGTCCGCGCACTTGTGGTGTATCTGATTTACTTACCACTGTTGAAATTCAAATTCTATCTTGTGGCGTTCCGTCTGAAATACATTCACTTCAAACACAATAGAAAAAATATTCAATTTGAATATTTAACATGTTTTCACACACAGTAATAAATGCAGCAATATCTGATAAGTATATTGATTTATACTAATACTTTTTGAATTCTTCCGCCACCTGTCAGAACTGATTAAAAATAATGAATGAATCTACTTTTAATAAAATGATACTCTTGTTATGGTAATAAAAATTATAGGTTTATTAACAAGTTATTAAGTGAGAATATTTTTAACAAACAAAACAATAATTAACAACCCTTTCAATTGCTGATTACAAAATAAAACTTCAAATGAAACTCTATCTGATCTCTCAAGGCTCTGGTATACCTGTTGTTGTTACAATAATTTTACTGTACAGGTTATGTTGTTGTAATTCAGTATATACCATATTCCGTTAAGGTTCTTGGAGATATCATGATACCAGACTCAAGATGTACTATAATTAATTATTTAGGATTAACAATATTAACTGATAATTGAACAAAATATAAAATTTAAAATTGGTATCATATTTCTGATGTTTACAAAAATTATCGTACGCCGGTATGCGCACGCATCTTTACTTTAGTATTGTGGTTAGGCTGTATGACTTGTACAGCATTTAACAAGTATTACTTTTAGTTAATAATTAGTTTTAAAATAATTTGTTCACAAGAGAAAAATTTCTAATAAAAAAAAACTCTTGTTAGCAATGTACTTTAATTTGCATGTTAATTGAGAACAATTCGGTAATGTCATCATAACAAGCTACCGTAATGGTTTCTGAGGTTAAGAATGACCGTTATTTTTATAAGGATAAGTTTGTCTTATTAACTAATATTACTTATGCTATACAGGTAAACATATTATTTTTTAATAAGTTTTAACATAGGATTATCAGAATTATGTTTGATACAATTAATAAAATAAATTCTGAAATAACGAAATATTCAACAAATACGTTTTATCAAGTAAGCGTCTAAATGCACTCGTATTTATCAATAATTATCTTTAAGCATTATTTTTTTACATCGTTATAATTTATTAAAATATTTTTTATAATATTTTAATAATGTTGTGTTAAATCTCCTTTAAATTCTGATAACTTAGTTGTTGATTTCCGATACGCTGCATAATGACTTGCGTAGTATCGAAAATTCGAAATTGGCTAAACTCTTATTTTTCTTTTAAGTATTGTTTAATTGAAATTGTACTCCGTGTTTCTTAATTAAAAAATTCACTCGCAAATAGATCGATATTGTACACTGATCTACTTGATAAAAATAACACAAATCCGCACTGTTGCACTCGTTAGTAAATGTGTAGTATTAGGTTAGTGTATGTATATTGTACTTGAGTAAAACATGTCGCGCACTAATTTAAAAATATACTTTTTCTGGTCTGGAGTGGCGTGGCTTGTTCCTTAGGTGTTCGATCGTAGACTGTTATGTACCTCGAGAGCATCTCTCGCTCGTCTGATGAACTTCATTCATTCCATTGGTTGGTTTTTTATAGTCTCTGACCCAAAAGGCCTATATTTTATTAAAATATTTAATTTTTAGTCAAAATCGATTCTGGGTTGGAGACTTTTTCATGTCATCGACGGTACAAATTTTTAGTTCGAAAATTAAAAACTATCACAACTTCCTTATTATACGTCCTATCGTTAATCGGTTTATGTCACTGAACTCAGGGCGTTTTGCTTATTAAAATAAGTCCAAACACGCTTATTTTCTGTTCACTATCAATATTATTATATTGATTTTATTTATTATTTTTGGTACGTCTTATCTTTATAAGTTCGTATTACCAGATTTTTCTTAAATCTAATATAACATTTCTTATTTAAACACTTCGAGTCTATATCTCATTTGGTTTAAGTTACAATTTGTGAAAAACTATTTCCTACACAATTTTCGCTATGGTGTTACTCAGCGTCCATGTTGGATTTTTCACAAACATGCTTATTATTAAATATCCTTATCTAAAATGAACATATTATTACCTAGTATTACTAACAATGACTATTTACATACTTTTTTACTATAATATTGGTGTATTACCGTGGTCAGTTCAGTATTTACATCATTTTAAACCTCTCACATAATGCTTATACAACTTTTCATCTTGTTTTCTATTTTTATTACATAGATTATATTATTTAATTGTTATAATTAGTGTACATACACAATAATTAATCTGTTATATTCAATGGTCATCTTTTAATAAACTCAGAACCTCCTAATTATTCAGTAGTGGCTCTGTCTATGTTGTGTCATGACATTATAGGTATTTATTTTGTTTAATATAATAACAAAAATGTTATTGTCCTATTTGGATTGTATTCCTAAAGTAGCATTGGATATCAATCTAACTTTTAGTAATGTTTCCAATTACTTTTACATAGGTTTACTAGTTATATTTTTCATAACTAGCTGGTTGGTCATGGTTTGTTTACCTCTGTCCTTTTTCACATTGGACATTTGGTTTTCAAATGTTTATGTACAATATGATTGTTTTAGTGGTCATTATTTGTTCTCAAAGTAGCTCTGATATTTCCTCTTGCTACTGGTAATAATTGTAATACCTTGTTCTCAATATTTAGTACAGTATTTTCTTTAACTAACTTGCTATACACTGGTTTAGCTTACATTTGGTCATATATACATGGTTATTTTGTTTACAATAATTCAGTCATAATACTGTTCTTAACATGTTCAAAACTTGTTCTCAAAGTATTATCATATATTCCTTTCACTACTGGTACTATTCTGATAAACATTTACATTAGTTTTAATACTGTAGTTTGCTTAACTAAATTGGTACATTGTCTTATTTCTGTCTTTGACTGTGTCACTATGTCTGACTTGTTTTGTTTACATTGTTTTGTCTTATACATTATATTGTTTCTTTATATTTACTTGATGATCATATATTTATACTAATATGTATCATTTTCTGTTATAATAGGTCACTTCCTTGTGTGTATTGTAACAATGTATCATCAGTTTTAGTGCAGTATCTACCTACACCTAAACTGACTCCATTATGGTATATTAACATAATACCTTCACTAATTTGTTACAAATGTTTACAACTCCTTCTAATACACTAATACAAATCTTTCTTATATTACTAACAATGTTTTTCTCTGGTCAATTGTGGAATCTAAATTCCTGTCATGTTTGACACTTAACAAATATTCTCTATTTGTTGTCAGTTTTTTGATATAAACAATAATATGATTGTTTTATATGTTCTGATCTGGTGGTCTTATAATTATGTGTGTTGGTCACAACTTTGTTAAATCAGTCACACTCATTGTTTGTGTTTATTTGACTATTTTTTAACCTTTGTTGCCTCATCATGAAATTAACCTATTTTTTCACACTGTAAACTTCCTCACTGTAATTGTTTGTGTGGTTTTCAGTTGAAATAATCAGTTATTCACCGGTTTCACATTTGTATTAAGTACACTTTTATTGTTTGTGTTTCTTTAAATGATCACACTGGTTTTCATGTCACACTTATAGTTATTTCTTTTGTCACTGACTGTTTCTTCTTTAAAATATATATGGTTCATTGATTCCTTACGTCTTTGGTTTCTCTTCATTCTTCTTCTTGGTCCTTCTTCTTTCTTCTTAATTCCAAATTTCATGGTAGTCGCTGTTTTCATTTTATTTCCATTGTCGTTGTAGCTTGATGATCCTTGTCTCGTTGATTCCCCTCACTGCTGGATATTATTTTCATTGATTCCCCTCACTGCTGGATCCTATTGGGTCTATTTATTAGTATTTTGTTTTGGTCTTGTGTCATTTTCTTTTTACGTTTTATAATTAAGGTTGACATATTCACATTCTCGTCTTCATTGTTGGATTCTTCTATTATTAGTTTTGTAGATACACAACTTATATACTTATCTTTGTTCATTTAAATATGTTCCCATGTCTCTTATCATACTTGACGTCATATATATTTATAGTATGTAACTACCATATTTTGGTACTGTTACAATATGTAAAAAACTAACATAACCAAAATGCAAACAAAAATCTAGAAAATTTAATAGTAGAAACAGAATTTGCCATTAACCTAATAAAAGACAATATACAAGAAGAAAAAAGAACAGAAGCAACACATATAATTAAAAAAATAATCACTAGCGAAATGAAAAACAAAGATAAACAAAAGAAAAACAATAAAAGAAATTAAAAATAAAGTAAAGAACAATAATTTAATAATAACTAAAGCAGACAAAAGTCAAGCAACAGTAATCATTGATAAAACAGACTACATCAAAAAAACCGAAGACTTCATCAACAATAATAAATGCGTACAACTAGATAAAAACCCAACAGAAAACTATCTTAAACAAACAATAAAACTAATAAAAACAAATAAAAACATTTTCAACAATAAAAACATAGACATATATATAAACAATAATCCAGAACCACCTAAAATGAACAGCCTAATAAAAATACACAAATTAAACAACCCAATACGTCCATTAATCAATTTCAAAAAAGCTCCTACATACAAAATAGCAAGAATAATAGCACAGAAACTAAAAAATAACCATCTAACAAATAACCATCATAACATAAAAAATACATACGAATTAATAGACAAACTAAAAATAATAAATATAAATGAAAATACATTTTTCACATCATATGACATAACAAACATGTACAACTAATATCCCAGTAGAAGAAACAATTGACATAATAATAAACAAACTTATAGAACAAAACGAAAACAAACAATATATAACTGAAATAAAAAATAGTCTCCAACTAATACTAAAACAAAATTACTTTGAATTTAATAGCAAAATTTATCAACAGAAAGAAGGTTTAGCAATGGGATCACCATTATCAAGCATAATAGCAGAAATATTCCTACAACATATAGACACCAAAATACAAAATATCATAAAAACACATGACCCAGATGGCATATGGATAAGATATGTAGATGATGGACTATACGTATCAAATAACAAAAACACAAATGCAGAGAACATACTGAAACAAATCAATAACATACATCCCAAAATACAATTCACAGAAGAAAAAGAAAAACATAACAAAATCAACTATTTAGACATAACCATCACAAGATACAACAAACACATAC
Source organism: Magicicada septendecula (assembly GCA_034769895.1). Classification (NCBI taxonomy): domain Eukaryota; kingdom Metazoa; phylum Arthropoda; class Insecta; order Hemiptera; family Cicadidae; genus Magicicada; species Magicicada septendecula. The sequence continues at coordinate 157,852,932 of CM068371.1, read as the reverse complement.
AATATGCAATATATAGAAAACCAACTTCCACTAACATCATTATACCTAACCATTCTGACCACCCACCACAACATAAAATGGCAGCATTTTATTCGTTATTTAACAGAATGTACAAAATACCCCTAAACAAACAAGAAACTGACAAAGAAAGAAATATAATATACCAAATTGGTTATGCAAATGGATACAATAAAAATACTATGATCAAAATAGAAAATAAAATCAAATACAAAATAAAAACTGAACAATTAAGAATTAATCAAACTGAACAACACATAAATAATAACAACAACAAAAAATGGGCCACATTCACATATATAAATAATAAAATGTCAAAACTAACAAAACTATTTAAAAACACAGATATAAAAATAGCATACAAAACTAATAAAAATAAATTACAAAATCTAAATAACTCACACAACAAAGATAATACAACAACCAACGGTATATACAAAATTGAATGCCAAGATTGCAATAAATGTTATATAGGACAAACAAAAAAACAGCTGAAAAAACGTTATTTTGAACACCTAAATGCATACAAAAAACCAAACATATATAAATCCAATTTAGCCACACATGCAATAAACACAGGACATGAATTCCCAGACATAACCAATGTAACACTAATAAAACATATACCACACAAAGGCACCATAATGAACATTTGGGAAAATTTACAGATTTACAAACATAAAACACAAAACAAATTAATACCAGAACAAATACAAATCAATACAAAACATGACACAATATTCAAAGCACTCAACATCGAAAATACACAAAATACAAAAACAGATACCACAACCACACACAATAATGCAACATTGAAGGACCAAAGACCAACAAACCACCATAATAACATCCAGAAGCCAACACACAAATACTACACCAGAAGCAAGATGGCGAAGGTTGAAGATGGGAGAACAGGATCTCCCGAAACATGTCCCTAAAGAAAAAATACATCTTGAGGTAAAATAGTTATAAGTATTATAGTATTATATACATCAAGAAACGGACTGTAGCAGAAAGTGATTGAAATAATATAACCATACAAGGTAAATAAGCCTACAGTGAAAAAACGAAAAGTGAGGTTATAAAACAAAGAAAAAACAAAAGTGTATAGTGAAGAAAAAAATAGTGAAGTGAATAGCAAATAAGTGAAATCAACTACCAAATAACAGATAACAAATCATCTCTCACATAAATATACATTAACATGTACACAAACAACATAACCATAATTCCATATAACCACATTACCAAATTGTTAAACAAATTTCAAACACGAAAAAAACAACTAATGAACACAAACATAAACATATACTTCAATAGACAATGCCAAAAACATAAATTAACACCTAAATACATCAACATAAACACAAACAACAAAAATATGACTGCACAAAAAACTATATAACAAGCACAAAGGCTATGGATACAAAACGAAATTAATCAATTATACAGCAAGAAAAATAGCATAACACTAGACATATACAAACTACACTTAGAGCTAACAAATTTATTACATCCAATCACTTGGAACAATAAATACAGTAACATAGAAAATAAAATAAGATTTGAGAAAAACAAAAAGACTTATACAATCAACAAAAAACTTAACACATTAAAACAACAAAACAAAAATCAAGAACAAAAAAACAAAAATAAACACATTTTACCCTCGAACCATTAACCTCAGCAATACAGAATTTAACAAAAAAGAAACAGAATATTTAAACAATATTGTTATATAAATATATATATAATAGTTACAAGTAATACTGTGTATATTTTGCTGTCTTGTGTTTCTCCTTAAAGCCACACTGCTGGGCTAGCCAACTTGTAATATAATAACATTACAAGTTTAAGTTATGTATTTCTTGTGGTATTGATGTTAGGTGTTTTCGTGTGGTTGTAGACACGCACCGGTGCCTACTATAATGTTGGTTATAAAAGGTGTAATTTGCAATCGTAACTGTCACTGGTGTTAATGTTTTGCTGTTGTAAGTACGCCGTAATAATTCACTCTTCTTATTAAAATATAGTCCGCGCACTTGTGGTGTATCTGATTTACTTACCACTGTTGAAATTCAAATTCTATCTTGTGGCGTTCCGTCTGAAATACATTCACTTCAAACACAATAGAAAAAATATTCAATTTGAATATTTAACATGTTTTCACACACAGTAATAAATGCAGCAATATCTGATAAGTATATTGATTTATACTAATACTTTTTGAATTCTTCCGCCACCTGTCAGAACTGATTAAAAATAATGAATGAATCTACTTTTAATAAAATGATACTCTTGTTATGGTAATAAAAATTATAGGTTTATTAACAAGTTATTAAGTGAGAATATTTTTAACAAACAAAACAATAATTAACAACCCTTTCAATTGCTGATTACAAAATAAAACTTCAAATGAAACTCTATCTGATCTCTCAAGGCTCTGGTATACCTGTTGTTGTTACAATAATTTTACTGTACAGGTTATGTTGTTGTAATTCAGTATATACCATATTCCGTTAAGGTTCTTGGAGATATCATGATACCAGACTCAAGATGTACTATAATTAATTATTTAGGATTAACAATATTAACTGATAATTGAACAAAATATAAAATTTAAAATTGGTATCATATTTCTGATGTTTACAAAAATTATCGTACGCCGGTATGCGCACGCATCTTTACTTTAGTATTGTGGTTAGGCTGTATGACTTGTACAGCATTTAACAAGTATTACTTTTAGTTAATAATTAGTTTTAAAATAATTTGTTCACAAGAGAAAAATTTCTAATAAAAAAAAACTCTTGTTAGCAATGTACTTTAATTTGCATGTTAATTGAGAACAATTCGGTAATGTCATCATAACAAGCTACCGTAATGGTTTCTGAGGTTAAGAATGACCGTTATTTTTATAAGGATAAGTTTGTCTTATTAACTAATATTACTTATGCTATACAGGTAAACATATTATTTTTTAATAAGTTTTAACATAGGATTATCAGAATTATGTTTGATACAATTAATAAAATAAATTCTGAAATAACGAAATATTCAACAAATACGTTTTATCAAGTAAGCGTCTAAATGCACTCGTATTTATCAATAATTATCTTTAAGCATTATTTTTTTACATCGTTATAATTTATTAAAATATTTTTTATAATATTTTAATAATGTTGTGTTAAATCTCCTTTAAATTCTGATAACTTAGTTGTTGATTTCCGATACGCTGCATAATGACTTGCGTAGTATCGAAAATTCGAAATTGGCTAAACTCTTATTTTTCTTTTAAGTATTGTTTAATTGAAATTGTACTCCGTGTTTCTTAATTAAAAAATTCACTCGCAAATAGATCGATATTGTACACTGATCTACTTGATAAAAATAACACAAATCCGCACTGTTGCACTCGTTAGTAAATGTGTAGTATTAGGTTAGTGTATGTATATTGTACTTGAGTAAAACATGTCGCGCACTAATTTAAAAATATACTTTTTCTGGTCTGGAGTGGCGTGGCTTGTTCCTTAGGTGTTCGATCGTAGACTGTTATGTACCTCGAGAGCATCTCTCGCTCGTCTGATGAACTTCATTCATTCCATTGGTTGGTTTTTTATAGTCTCTGACCCAAAAGGCCTATATTTTATTAAAATATTTAATTTTTAGTCAAAATCGATTCTGGGTTGGAGACTTTTTCATGTCATCGACGGTACAAATTTTTAGTTCGAAAATTAAAAACTATCACAACTTCCTTATTATACGTCCTATCGTTAATCGGTTTATGTCACTGAACTCAGGGCGTTTTGCTTATTAAAATAAGTCCAAACACGCTTATTTTCTGTTCACTATCAATATTATTATATTGATTTTATTTATTATTTTTGGTACGTCTTATCTTTATAAGTTCGTATTACCAGATTTTTCTTAAATCTAATATAACATTTCTTATTTAAACACTTCGAGTCTATATCTCATTTGGTTTAAGTTACAATTTGTGAAAAACTATTTCCTACACAATTTTCGCTATGGTGTTACTCAGCGTCCATGTTGGATTTTTCACAAACATGCTTATTATTAAATATCCTTATCTAAAATGAACATATTATTACCTAGTATTACTAACAATGACTATTTACATACTTTTTTACTATAATATTGGTGTATTACCGTGGTCAGTTCAGTATTTACATCATTTTAAACCTCTCACATAATGCTTATACAACTTTTCATCTTGTTTTCTATTTTTATTACATAGATTATATTATTTAATTGTTATAATTAGTGTACATACACAATAATTAATCTGTTATATTCAATGGTCATCTTTTAATAAACTCAGAACCTCCTAATTATTCAGTAGTGGCTCTGTCTATGTTGTGTCATGACATTATAGGTATTTATTTTGTTTAATATAATAACAAAAATGTTATTGTCCTATTTGGATTGTATTCCTAAAGTAGCATTGGATATCAATCTAACTTTTAGTAATGTTTCCAATTACTTTTACATAGGTTTACTAGTTATATTTTTCATAACTAGCTGGTTGGTCATGGTTTGTTTACCTCTGTCCTTTTTCACATTGGACATTTGGTTTTCAAATGTTTATGTACAATATGATTGTTTTAGTGGTCATTATTTGTTCTCAAAGTAGCTCTGATATTTCCTCTTGCTACTGGTAATAATTGTAATACCTTGTTCTCAATATTTAGTACAGTATTTTCTTTAACTAACTTGCTATACACTGGTTTAGCTTACATTTGGTGATATATACATGGTTATTTTGTTTACAATAATTCAGTCATAATACTGTTCTTAACATGTTCAAAACTTGTTCTCAAAGTATTATCATATATTCCTTTCACTACTGGTACTATTCTGATAAACATTTACATTAGTTTTAATACTGTAGTTTGCTTAACTAAATTGGTACATTGTCTTATTTCTGTCTTTGACTGTGTCACTATGTCTGACTTGTTTTGTTTACATTGTTTTGTCTTATACATTATATTGTTTCTTTATATTTACTTGATGATCATATATTTATACTAATATGTATCATTTTCTGTTATAATAGGTCACTTCCTTGTGTGTATTGTAACAATGTATCATCAGTTTTAGTGCAGTATCTACCTACACCTAAACTGACTCCATTATGGTATATTAACATAATACCTTCACTAATTTGTTACAAATGTTTACAACTCCTTCTAATACACTAATACAAATCTTTCTTATATTACTAACAATGTTTTTCTCTGGTCAATTGTGGAATCTAAATTCCTGTCATGTTTGACACTTAACAAATATTCTCTATTTGTTGTCAGTTTTTTGATATAAACAATAATATGATTGTTTTATATGTTCTGATCTGGTGGTCTTATAATTATGTGTGTTGGTCACAACTTTGTTAAATCAGTCACACTCATTGTTTGTGTTTATTTGACTATTTTTTAACCTTTGTTGCCTCATCATGAAATTAACCTATTTTTTCACACTGTAAACTTCCTCACTGTAATTGTTTGTGTGGTTTTCAGTTGAAATAATCAGTTATTCACCGGTTTCACATTTGTATTAAGTACACTTTTATTGTTTGTGTTTCTTTAAATGATCACACTGGTTTTCATGTCACACTTATAGTTATTTCTTTTGTCACTGACTGTTTCTTCTTTAAAATATATATGGTTCATTGATTCCTTACGTCTTTGGTTTCTCTTCATTCTTCTTCTTGGTCCTTCTTCTTTCTTCTTAATTCCAAATTTCATGGTAGTCGCTGTTTTCATTTTATTTCCATTGTCGTTGTAGCTTGATGATCCTTGTCTCGTTGATTCCCCTCACTGCTGGATATTATTTTCATTGATTCCCCTCACTGCTGGATCCTATTGGGTCTATTTATTAGTATTTTGTTTTGGTCTTGTGTCATTTTCTTTTTACGTTTTATAATTAAGGTTGACATATTCACATTCTCGTCTTCATTGTTGGATTCTTCTATTATTAGTTTTGTAGATACACAACTTATATACTTATCTTTGTTCATTTAAATATGTTCCCATGTCTCTTATCATACTTGACGTCATATATATTTATAGTATGTAACTACCATATTTTGGTACTGTTACATATGCCTTCCTTTAAGAATTGATTAATTCTGAATTATTATAATATATTTTTCACTTGAAGAATTCATCAATTGTTGTACATTCCACGTTGATTCACATGTTTTGTCCATATATCCCTTTGCTTTCTTCTATTTGAATCGTATTTATCTTCGCTATGTAATTATCTCCCTTGTTTATCTAGTTCCCTAATTCCCTAACATAAATATTAGCTGGGGCAGTTTAGAGCGGCTCACTTTGGCTATTCAACTCTACTGGCCATACTAATTTCAATAAATCTGGAGGCAAATCATCTCCTTCAATAACTATAAATGATTGCTGGCATTACTCTTCAGTCAATTCATTTTAAATCATCAAAATAATAATAGTGGTCGTTCTTCCGACAAATAATAAATATACTTGGGATCAATCAACGCATCTGCGGTTTATACATTTTTATTCTCTCTTTTCTTGATTCAACTTATACTATATTCTTCACATATTGTAGGGATAGTCTGTTTTACACATTCTCACTGGTATACTCTCATGATTGTCTTCGTTATTATATTATTTTTCATCCTTCATTAATCTTGATCAATCTCTTCTTTTGTTGTCACCTTGAGCGTCATCTCATTATATTCTTCATCTTAGGTTTCATTCTTCTAGGTATAAAACTTAAATACATTTGTTTTTTCTTCTTCATCATGGGTTGTATTTGGTGTTTACATTCTATATGGTATAGGTTTCCTTATTAGTAGTATACATTATAAACAATGTGGTTGTGTGTGGTGGCTGGTCTACATTACAACTTTAATTTGGTTTCATTTTTCCAACTTCGCACTTGTTTCTTCTCTCTCTCTTTTTTTTTTTTTTTTTTTTTTTTCTTTTAGTAGTAGTACGGGTGAGATGTTGTTATTACTTGTTGACGTGGCTCTTGGAAATAGTTGTGCCAAGGATCTTGTGTGTCGTTCTCGTTTATATATCTTTCTTATAGTAGTAGTACATATTATTAATAATATAATGTTCTGTATCCTTTACATTAATTCTCTTGAAGTACATTCTCTTACATTATAAAATTACAATACGTTCAATGTTCAATACATAATTATACATTTACTTCTCATTTAATACACACATAATAATTTTCACAATAGTAATACCTTCTTTTTCTGTGGTTAACATCTATATTTGTACTCGTACTTTCATTTTCCACCCTTAAATAATAATAATCTTCATATCAACCTTGCATTTTTTCATCTCAATATAGTCAACAGTTATACATATAGTTACATCTTCATTTTTTATAACAAATATTTCCATTTTTCACATTATCAATACTCGAGTAATCCTTATCGCCATTTTTTCACTATTTGGTTCCATAATTTTAATCTTCAATGTATTTTTTCATCGAGGTCTGATTGTAGGCATTACTGGTTATCATAATAGTCAGTCCCATAAATCGGTGTACATTTTATGTTTTAACCGTAATCGTCGTTATCCTCTCTTCCTATCTTCTGGACTTCTTTGGTATTCATACTTCCGTCCGTCCTTGATATGTATCGATCTATCATCTGGTTCTTCCATTTGAAAGCTATGAGGGCTGAGTCTGCCTTCCATTCTTCTGTCTTCTCTCTCTCTTCAATATATCTGCTTCCATCATTCTCTTGGTGGTTGTTAGTACTGTCGTTTGGTGATTCCCTCAATTTGGTTTGGGTACCTTCATCTATCCGTTGATTATGTACTTCCGGTAATTGACTCCACTCCTTCCGCATTTCTCTTATCCTTCGGGCGTATCCTTCCACAATCCGGTCCCATTTCTCCTGGTGGCCTTCCTTCTTCTTACGGTACTTCACTCTTCTCTTGGAAACACGTGGTTGAGATATACCGTTGGTCATTTTCTTCTTTGTTGTTATATAATTTTCTTTCTCGTCAATCTCCATGATGCTCCCCCGATACTCCTTCCTGAAGATCCCTTCTTCATGGTTAATGATTGGTATGTTGACCACATTAATCAGACCATTTCTAGTCATTTCAATCAATTCTTTTGTGACTCTTGCCTTCCTTGGACGTAGGGTTCTTCTTTCTTCCATCTTCGCTTCTTCCTTTTCCATCATTATTTGGATTTTCTTTTCTCCACTATATTTAGGCTCTGGATTCGTTGGTTCCGTGTTTTTATTTTCAGGTATCTCTTCTGTCCCTGGTTTGTTGTCGTCTATCTTCTGGCTGGCTTGTTCCCTCTGTTCTCTCTCTCTTCTGAATTTTTCTATAAATAATTGGTTGTCTTCATGTATTTCCGTCAATATCCTCATTATTTCTAACTCTTGTGCTCTTGTTAATCCCGACATCTTGTTGTTCTGGTAATGTATCTGCTGTCTGTTTCACGAATTAGGATTATTGTGTATCTAGTTATGGTGTAATTCCCCTTAAATCGTGCTCAGACGTTGGGCGTCAACTTTGTTATTATATCAATATATATATATATAATATAATAGTTACAAGTTACAAGTATATTTTGCTGTCTTGTGTTTCTCCTTAAAGCCACACTGCTGGGCTAGCCAACTTGTAATATAATAACATTACAAGTTTAAGTTATGTATTTCTTGTGGTATTGATGTTAGGTGTTTTCGTGTGGTTGTAGACACGCACCGGTGCCTACTATAATGTTGGTTATAAAAGGTGTAATTTGCAATCGTAACTGTCACTGGTGTTAATGTTTTGCTGTTGTAAGTACGCCGTAATAATTCACTCTTCTTATTAAAATATAGTCCGCGCACTTGTGGTGTATCTGATTTACTTACCACTGTTGAAATTCAAATTCTATCTTGTGGCGTTCCGTCTGAAATACATTCACTTCAAACACAATAGAAAAAATATTCAATTTGAATATTTAACATGTTTTCACACACAGTAATAAATGCAGCAATATCTGATAAGTATATTGATTTATACTAATACTTTTTGAATTCTTCCGCCACCTGTCAGAACTGATTAAAAATAATGAATGAATCTACTTTTAATAAAATGATACTCTTGTTATGGTAATAAAAATTATAGGTTTATTAACAAGTTATTAAGTGAGAATATTTTTAACAAACAAAACAATAATTAACAACCCTTTCAATTGCTGATTACAAAATAAAACTTCAAATGAAACTCTATCTGATCTCTCAAGGCTCTGGTATACCTGTTGTTGTTACAATAATTTTACTGTACAGGTTATGTTGTTGTAATTCAGTATATACCATATTCCGTTAAGGTTCTTGGAGATATCATGATACCAGACTCAAGATGTACTATAATTAATTATTTAGCATTAACAATATTAACTGATAATTGAACAAAATATAAAATTTAAAATTGGTATCATATTTCTGATGTTTACAAAAATTATCGTACGCCGGTATGCGCACGCATCTTTACTTTAGTATTGTGGTTAGGCTGTATGACTTGTACAGCATTTAACAAGTATTACTTTTAGTTAATAATTAGTTTTAAAATAATTTGTTCACAAGAGAAAAATTTCTAATAAAAAAAAACTCTTGTTAGCAATGTACTTTAATTTGCATGTTAATTGAGAACAATTCGGTAATGTCATCATAACAAGCTACCGTAATGGTTTCTGAGGTTAAGAATGACCGTTATTTTTATAAGGATAAGTTTGTCTTATTAACTAATATTACTTATGCTATACAGGTAAACATATTATTTTTTAATAAGTTTTAACATAGGATTATCAGAATTATGTTTGATACAATTAATAAAATAAATTCTGAAATAACGAAATATTCAACAAATACGTTTTATCAAGTAAGCGTCTAAATGCACTCGTATTTATCAATAATTATCTTTAAGCATTATTTTTTTACATCGTTATAATTTATTAAAATATTTTTTATAATATTTTAATAATGTTGTGTTAAATCTCCTTTAAATTGTGATAACTTAGTTGTTGATTTCTGATACGCTGCATAATGACTTGCGTAGTATCGAAAATTCGAAATTGGCTAAACTCTTATTTTTCTTTTAAGTATTGTTTAATTGAAATTGTACTCCGTGTTTCTTAATTAAAAAATTCACTCGCAAATAGATCGATATTGTACACTGATCTACTTGATAAAAATAACACAAATCCGCACTGTTGCACTCGTTAGTAAATGTGTAGTATTAGGTTAGTGTATGTATATTGTACTTGAGTAAAACATGTCGCGCACTAATTTAAAAATATACTTTTTCTGGTCTGGAGTGGCGTGGCTTGTTCCTTAGGTGTTCGATCGTAGACTGTTATGTACCTCGAGAGCATCTCTCGCTCGTCTGATGAACTTCATTCATTCCATTGGTTGGTTTTTTATAGTCTCTGACCCAAAAGGCCTATATTTTATTAAAATATTTAATTTTTAGTCAAAATCGATTCTGGGTTGGAGACTTTTTCACGTCATCGACGGTACAAATTTTTAGTTCGAAAATTAAAAACTATCACAACTTCCTTATTATACGTCCTATCGTTAATCGGTTTATGTCACTGAACTCAGGGCGTTTTGCTTATTAAAATAAGTCCAAACACGCTTATTTTCTGTTCACTATCAATATTATTATATTGATTTTATTTATTATTTTTGGTACGTCTTATCTTTATAAGTTCGTATTACCAGATTTTTCTTAAATCTAATATAACATTTCTTATTTAAACACTTCGAGTCTATGTCTCATTTGGTTTAAGTTACAATTTGTGAAAAACTATTTCCTACACAATTTTCGCTATGGTGTTACTCAGCGTCCATGTTGGATTTTTCACAAACATGCTTATTATTAAATATCCTTATCTAAAATGAACATATTATTACCTAGTATTACTAACAATGACTATTTACATACTTTTTTACTATAATATTGGTGTATTACCGTGGTCAATTCAGTATTTACATCATTTTAAACCTCTCACATAATGCTTATACAACTTTTCATCTTGTTTTCTATTTTTATTACATAGATTATATTATTTAATTGTTATAATTAGTGTACATACACAATAATTAATCTGTTATATTCAATGGTCATCTTTTAATAAACTCAGAACCTCCTAATTATTCAGTAGTGGCTCTGTCTATGTTGTGTCATGACATTATAGGTATTTATTTTGTTTAATATAATAACAAAAATGTTATTGTCCTATTTGGATTGTATTCCTAAAGTAGCATTGGATATCAATCTAACTTTTAGTAATGTTTCCAATTACTTTTACATAGGTTTACTAGTTATATTTTTCATAACTAGCTGGTTGGTCATGGTTTGTTTACCTCTGTCCTTTTTCACATTGGACATTTGGTTTTCAAATGTTTATGTACAATATGATTGTTTTAGTGGTCATTATTTGTTCTCAAAGTAGCTCTGATATTTCCTCTTGCTACTGGTAATAATTGTAATACCTTGTTCTCAATATTTAGTACAGTATTTTCTTTAACTAACTTGCTATACACTGGTTTAGCTTACATTTGGTGATATATACATGGTTATTTTGTTTACAATAATTCAGTCATAATACTGTTCTTAACATGTTCAAAACTTGTTCTCAAAGTATTATCATATATTCCTTTCACTACTGGTACTATTCTGATAAACATTTACATTAGTTTTAATACTGTAGTTTGCTTAACTAAATTGGTACATTGTCTTATTTCTGTCTTTGACTGTGTCACTATGTCTGACTTGTTTTGTTTACATTGTTTTGTCTTATACATTATATTGTTTCTTTATATTTACTTGATGATCATATATTTATACTAATATGTATCATTTTCTGTTATAATAGGTCACTTCCTTGTGTGTATTGTAACAATGTATCATCAGTTTTAGTGCAGTATCTACCTACACCTAAACTGACTCCATTATGGTATATTAACATAATACCTTCACTAATTTGTTACAAATGTTTACAACTCCTTCTAATACACTAATACAAATCTTTCTTATATTACTAACAATGTTTTTCTCTGGTCAATTGTGGAATCTAAATTCCTGTCATGTTTGACACTTAACAAATATTCTCTATTTGTTGTCAGTTTTTTGATATAAACAATAATATGATTGTTTTATATGTTCTGATCTGGTGGTCTTATAATTATGTGTGTTGGTCACAACTTTGTTAAATCAGTCACACTCATTGTTTGTGTTTATTTGACTATTTTTTAACCTTTGTTGCCTCATCATGAAATTAACCTATTTTTTCACACTGTAAACTTCCTCACTGTAATTGTTTGTGTGGTTTTCAGTTGAAATAATCAGTTATTCACTGGTTTCACATTTGTATTAAGTACACTTTTATTGTTTGTGTTTCTTTAAATGATCACACTGGTTTTCATGTCACACTTATAGTTATTTCTTTTGTCACTGACTGTTTCTTCTTTAAAATATATATGGTTCATTGATTCCTTACGTCTTTGGTTTCTCTTCATTCTTCTTCTTGGTCCTTCTTCTTTCTTCTTAATTCCAAATTTCATGGTAGTCGCTGTTTTCATTTTATTTCCATTGTCGTTGTAGCTTGATGATCCTTGTCTCGTTGATTCCCCTCACTGCTGGATATTATTTTCATTGATTCCCCTCACTGCTGGATCCTATTGGGTCTATTTATTAGTATTTTGTTTTGGTCTTGTGTCATTTTCTTTTTACGTTTTATAATTAAGGTTGACATATTCACATTCTCGTCTTCATTGTTGGATTCTTCTATTATTAGTTTTGTAGATACACAACTTATATACTTATCTTTGTTCATTTAAATATGTTCCCATGTCTCTTATCATACTTGACGTCATATATATTTATAGTATGTAACTACCATATTTTGGTACTGTTACATATGCCTTCCTTTAAGAATTGATTAATTCTGAATTATTATAATATATTTTTCACTTGAAGAATTCATCAATTGTTGTACATTCCACGTTGATTCACATGTTTTGTCCATATATCCCTTTGCTTTCTTCTATTTGAATCGTATTTATCTTCGCTATGTAATTATCTCCCTTGTTTATCTAGTTCCCTAATTCCCTAACATAAATATTAGCTGGGGCAGTTTAGAGCGGCTCACTTTGGCTATTCAACTCTACTGGCCATACTAATTTCAATAAATCTGGAGGCAAATCATCTCCTTCAATAACTATAAATGATTGCTGGCATTACTCTTCAGTCAATTCATTTTAAATCATCAAAATAATAATAGTGGTCGTTCTTCCGACAAATAATAAATATACTTGGGATCAATCAACGCATCTGCGGTTTATACATTTTTATTCTCTCTTTTCTTGATTCAACTTATACTATATTCTTCACATATTGTAGGGATAGTCTGTTTTACACATTCTCACTGGTATACTCTCATGATTGTCTTCGTTATTATATTATTTTTCATCCTTCATTAATCTTGATCAATCTCTTCTTTTGTTGTCACCTTGAGCGTCATCTCATTATATTCTTCATCTTAGGTTTCATTCTTCTAGGTATAAAACTTAAATACATTTGTTTTTTCTTCTTCATCATGGGTTGTATTTGGTGTTTACATTCTATATGGTATAGGTTTCCTTATTAGTAGTATACATTATAAACAATGTGGTTGTGTGTGGTGGCTGGTCTACATTACAACTTTAATTTGGTTTCATTTTTCCAACTTCGCACTTGTTTCTTCTCTCTCTCTTTTTTTTTTTTTTTTTTTTTTCTTTTAGTAGTAGTACGGGTGAGATGTTGTTATTACTTGTTGACGTGGCTCTTGGAAATAGTTGTGCCAAGGATCTTGTGTGTCGTTCTCGTTTATATATCTTTCTTATAGTAGTAGTACATATTATTAATAATATAATGTTCTGTATCCTTTACATTAATTCTCTTGAAGTACATTCTCTTACATTATAAAATTACAATACGTTCAATGTTCAATACATAATTATACATTTACTTCTCATTTAATACACACATAATAATTTTCACAATAGTAATACCTTCTTTTTCTGTGGTTAACATCTATATTTGTACTCGTACTTTCATTTTCCACCCTTAAATAATAATAATCTTCATATCAACCTTGCATTTTTTCATCTCAATATAGTCAACAGTTATACATATAGTTACATCTTCATTTTTTATAACAAATATTTCCATTTTTCACATTATCAATACTCGAGTAATCCTTATCGCCATTTTTTCACTATTTGGTTCCATAATTTTAATCTTCAATGTATTTCTTCATCGAGGTCTGATTGTAGGCATTACTGGTTATCATAATAGTCAGTCCCATAAATCGGTGTACATTTTATGTTTTAACCGTAATCGTCGTTATCCTCTCTTCCTATCTTCTGGACTTCTTTGGTATTCATACTTCCGTCCGTCCTTGATATGTATCGATCTATCATCTGGTTCTTCCATTTGAAAGCTATGAGGGCTGAGTCTGCCTTCCATTCTTCTGTCTTCTCTCTCTCTTCAATATATCTGCTTCCATCATTCTCTTGGTGGTTGTTAGTACTGTCGTTTGGTGATTCCCTCAATTTGGTTTGGGTACCTTCATCTATCCGTTGATTATGTACTTCCGGTAATTGACTCCACTCCTTCCGCATTTCTCTTATCCTTCGGGCGTATCCTTCCACAATCCGGTCCCATTTCTCCTGGTGGCCTTCCTTCTTCGTACGGTACTTCACTCTTCTCTTGGAAACACGTGGTTGAGATATACCGTTGGTCATTTTCTTCTTTGTTGTTATATAATTTTCTTTCTCGTCAATCTCCATGATGCTCCCCCGATACTCCTTCCTGAAGATCCCTTCTTCATGGTTAATGATTGGTATGTTGACCACATTAATCAGACCATTTCTAGTCATTTCAATCAATTCTTTTGTGACTCTTGCCTTCCTTGGACGTAGGGTTCTTCTTTCTTCCATCTTCGCTTCTTCCTTTTCGATCATTATTTGGATTTTCTTTTCTCCACTATATTTAGGCTCTGGATTCGTTGGTTCCGTGTTTTTATTTTCAGGTATCTCTTCTGTCCCTGGTTTGTTGTCGTCTATCTTCTGGCTGGCTTGTTCCCTCTGTTCTCTCTCTCTTCTGAATTTTTCTATAAATAATTGGTTGTCTTCATGTATTTCCGTCAATATCCTCATTATTTCTAACTCTTGTGCTCTTGTTAATCCCGACATCTTGTTGTTCTGGTAATGTATCTGCTGTCTGTTTCACGAATTAGGATTATTGTGTATCTAGTTATGGTGTAATTCCCCTTAAATCGTGCTCAGACGTTGGGCGTCAACTTTGTTATTATATCAATATATATATATATAATATAATAGTTACAAGTTACAAGTATATTTTGCTGTCTTGTGTTTCTCCTTAAAGCCACACTGCTGGGCTAGCCAACTTGTAATATAATAACATTACAAGTTTAAGTTATGTATTTCTTGTGGTATTGATGTTAGGTGTTTTCGTGTGGTTGTAGACACGCACCGGTGCCTACTATAATGTTGGTTATAAAAGGTGTAATTTGCAATCGTAACTGTCACTGGTGTTAATGTTTTGCTGTTGTAAGTACGCCGTAATAATTCACTCTTCTTATTAAAATATAGTCCGCGCACTTGTGGTGTATCTGATTTACTTACCACTGTTGAAATTCAAATTCTATCTTGTGGCGTTCCGTCTGAAATACATTCACTTCAAACACAATAGAAAAAATATTCAATTTGAATATTTAACATGTTTTCACACACAGTAATAAATGCAGCAATATCTGATAAGTATATTGATTTATACTAATACTTTTTGAATTCTTCCGCCACCTGTCAGAACTGATTAAAAATAATGAATGAATCTACTTTTAATAAAATGATACTCTTGTTATGGTAATAAAAATTATAGGTTTATTAACAAGTTATTAAGTGAGAATATTTTTAACAAACAAAACAATAATTAACAACCCTTTCAATTGCTGATTACAAAATAAAACTTCAAATGAAACTCTATCTGATCTCTCAAGGCTCTGGTATACCTGTTGTTGTTACAATAATTTTACTGTACAGGTTATGTTGTTGTAATTCAGTATATACCATATTCCGTTAAGGTTCTTGGAGATATCATGATACCAGACTCAAGATGTACTATAATTAATTATTTAGCATTAACAATATTAACTGATAATTGAACAAAATATAAAATTTAAAATTGGTATCATATTTCTGATGTTTACAAAAATTATCGTACGCCGGTATGCGCACGCATCTTTACTTTAGTATTGTGGTTAGGCTGTATGACTTGTACAGCATTTAACAAGTATTACTTTTAGTTAATAATTAGTTTTAAAATAATTTGTTCACAAGAGAAAAATTTCTAATAAAAAAAAACTCTTGTTAGCAATGTACTTTAATTTGCATGTTAATTGAGAACAATTCGGTAATGTCATCATAACAAGCTACCGTAATGGTTTCTGAGGTTAAGAATGACCGTTATTTTTATAAGGATAAGTTTGTCTTATTAACTAATATTACTTATGCTATACAGGTAAACATATTATTTTTTAATAAGTTTTAACATAGGATTATCAGAATTATGTTTGATACAATTAATAAAATAAATTCTGAAATAACGAAATATTCAACAAATACGTTTTATCAAGTAAGCGTCTAAATGCACTCGTATTTATCAATAATTATCTTTAAGCATTATTTTTTTACATCGTTATAATTTATTAAAATATTTTTTATAATATTTTAATAATGTGTTAAATCTCCTTTAAATTGTGATAACTTAGTTGTTGATTTCCAATACGCTGCATAATGACTTGCGTAGTATCGAAAATTCGAAATTGGCTAAACTCTTATTTTTCTTTTAAGTATTGTTTAATTGAAATTGTACTCCGTGTTTCTTAATTAAAAAATTCACTCGCAAATAGATCGATATTGTACACTGATCTACTTGATAAAAATAACACAAATCCGCACTGTTGCACTCGTTAGTAAATGTGTAGTATTAGGTTAGTGTATGTATATTGTACTTGAGTAAAACATGTCGCGCACTAATTTAAAAATATACTTTTTCTGGTCTGGAGTGGCGTGGCTTGTTCCTTAGGTGTTCGATCGTAGACTGTTATGTACCTCGAGAGCATCTCTCGCTCGTCTGATGAACTTCATTCATTCCATTGGTTGGTTTTTTATAGTCTCTGACCCAAAAGGCCTATATTTTATTAAAATATTTAATTTTTAGTCAAAATCGATTCTGGGTTGGAGACTTTTTCACGTCATCGACGGTACAAATTTTTAGTTCGAAAATTAAAAACTATCACAACTTCCTTATTATACGTCCTATCGTTAATCGGTTTATGTCACTGAACTCAGGGCGTTTTGCTTATTAAAATAAGTCCAAACACGCTTATTTTCTGTTCACTATCAATATTATTATATTGATTTTATTTATTATTTTTGGTACGTCTTATCTTTATAAGTTCGTATTACCAGATTTTTCTTAAATCTAATATAACATTTCTTATTTAAACACTTCGAGTCTATATCTCATTTGGTTTAAGTTACAATTTGTGAAAAACTATTTCCTACACAATTTTCGCTATGGTGTTACTCAGCGTCCATGTTGGATTTTTCACAAACATGCTTATTATTAAATATCCTTATCTAAAATGAACATATTATTACCTAGTATTACTAACAATGACTATTTACATACTTTTTTACTATAATATTGGTGTATTACCGTGGTCAATTCAGTATTTACATCATTTTAAACCTCTCACATAATGCTTATACAACTTTTCATCTTGTTTTCTATTTTTATTACATAGATTATATTATTTAATTGTTATAATTAGTGTACATACACAATAATTAATCTGTTATATTCAATGGTCATCTTTTAATAAACTCAGAACCTCCTAATTATTCAGTAGTGGCTCTGTCTATGTTGTGTCATGACATTATAGGTATTTATTTTGTTTAATATAATAACAAAAATGTTATTGTCCTATTTGGATTGTATTCCTAAAGTAGCACTGGATATCAATCTAACTTTTAGTAATGTTTCCAATTACTTTTACATAGGTTTACTAGTTATATTTTTCATAACTAGCTGGTTGGTCATGGTTTGTTTACCTCTGTCCTTTTTCACATTGGACATTTGGTTTTCAAATGTTTATGTACAATATGATTGTTTTAGTGGTCATTATTTGTTCTCAAAGTAGCTCTGATATTTCCTCTTGCTACTGGTAATAATTGTAATACCTTGTTCTCAATATTTAGTACAGTATTTTCTTTAACTAACTTGCTATACACTGGTTTAGCTTACATTTGGTGATATATACATGGTTATTTTGTTTACAATAATTCAGTCATAATACTGTTCTTAACATGTTCAAAACTTGTTCTCAAAGTATTATCATATATTCCTTTCACTACTGGTACTATTCTGATAAACATTTACATTAGTTTTAATACTGTAGTTTGCTTAACTAAATTGGTACATTGTCTTATTTCTGTCTTTGACTGTGTCACTATGTCTGACTTGTTTTGTTTACATTGTTTTGTCTTATACATTATATTGTTTCTTTATATTTACTTGATGATCATATATTTATACTAATATGTATCATTTTCTGTTATAATAGGTCACTTCCTTGTGTGTATTGTAACAATGTATCATCAGTTTTAGTGCAGTATCTACCTACACCTAAACTGACTCCATTATGGTATATTAACATAATACCTTCACTAATTTGTTACAAATGTTTACAACTCCTTCTAATACACTAATACAAATCTTTCTTATATTACTAACAATGTTTTTCTCTGGTCAATTGTGGAATCTAAATTCCTGTCATGTTTGACACTTAACAAATATTCTCTATTTGTTGTCAGTTTTTTGATATAAACAATAATATGATTGTTTTATATGTTCTGATCTGGTGGTCTTATAATTATGTGTGTTGGTCACAACTTTGTTAAATCAGTCACACTCATTGTTTGTGTTTATTTGACTATTTTTTAACCTTTGTTGCCTCATCATGAAATTAACCTATTTTTTCACACTGTAAACTTCCTCACTGTAATTGTTTGTGTGGTTTTCAGTTGAAATAATCAGTTATTCACCGGTTTCACATTTGTATTAAGTACACTTTTATTGTTTGTGTTTCTTTAAATGATCACACTGGTTTTCATGTCACACTTATAGTTATTTCTTTTGTCACTGACTGTTTCTTCTTTAAAATATATATGGTTCATTGATTCCTTACGTCTTTGGTTTCTCTTCATTCTTCTTCTTGGTCCTTCTTCTTTCTTCTTAATTCCAAATTTCATGGTAGTCGCTGTTTTCATTTTATTTCCATTGTCGTTGTAGCTTGATGATCCTTGTCTCGTTGATTCCCCTCACTGCTGGATATTATTTTCATTGATTCCCCTCACTGCTGGATCCTATTGGGTCTATTTATTAGTATTTTGTTTTGGTCTTGTGTCATTTTCTTTTTACGTTTTATAATTAAGGTTGACATATTCACATTCTCGTCTTCATTGTTGGATTCTTCTATTATTAGTTTTGTAGATACACAACTTATATACTTATCTTTGTTCATTTAAATATGTTCCCATGTCTCTTATCATACTTGACGTCATATATATTTATAGTATGTAACTACCATATTTTGGTACTGTTACATATGCCTTCCTTTAAGAATTGATTAATTCTGAATTATTATAATATATTTTTCACTTGAAGAATTCATCAATTGTTGTACATTCCACGTTGATTCACATGTTTTGTCCATATATCCCTTTGCTTTCTTCTATTTGAATCGTATTTATCTTCGCTATGTAATTATCTCCCTTGTTTATCTAGTTCCCTAATTCCCTAACATAAATATTAGCTGGGGCAGTTTAGAGCGGCTCACTTTGGCTATTCAACTCTACTGGCCATACTAATTTCAATAAATCTGGAGGCAAATCATCTCCTTCAATAACTATAAATGATTGCTGGCATTACTCTTCAGTCAATTCATTTTAAATCATCAAAATAATAATAGTGGTCGTTCTTCCGACAAATAATAAATATACTTGGGATCAATCAACGCATCTGCGGTTTATACATTTTTATTCTCTCTTTTCTTGATTCAACTTATACTATATTCTTCACATATTGTAGGGATAGTCTGTTTTACACATTCTCACTGGTATACTCTCATGATTGTCTTCGTTATTATATTATTTTTCATCCTTCATTAATCTTGATCAATCTCTTCTTTTGTTGTCACCTTGAGCGTCATCTCATTATATTCTTCATCTTAGGTTTCATTCTTCTAGGTATAAAACTTAAATACATTTGTTTTTTCTTCTTCATCATGGGTTGTATTTGGTGTTTACATTCTATATGGTATAGGTTTCCTTATTAGTAGTATACATTATAAACAATGTGGTTGTGTGTGGTGGCTGGTCTACATTACAACTTTAATTTGGTTTCATTTTTCCAACTTCGCACTTGTTTCTTCTCTCTCTCTTTTTTTTTTTTTTTTTTTTTTTTTCTTTTAGTAGTAGTACGGGTGAGATGTTGTTATTACTTGTTGACGTGGCTCTTGGAAATAGTTGTGCCAAGGATCTTGTGTGTCGTTCTCGTTTATATATCTTTCTTATAGTAGTAGTACATATTATTAATAATATAATGTTCTGTATCCTTTACATTAATTCTCTTGAAGTACATTCTCTTACATTATAAAATTACAATACGTTCAATGTTCAATACATAATTATACATTTACTTCTCATTTAATACACACATAATAATTTTCACAATAGTAATACCTTCTTTTTCTGTGGTTAACATCTATATTTGTACTCGTACTTTCATTTTCCACCCTTAAATAATAATAATCTTCATATCAACCTTGCATTTTTTCATCTCAATATAGTCAACAGTTATACATATAGTTACATCTTCATTTTTTATAACAAATATTTCCATTTTTCACATTATCAATACTCGAGTAATCCTTATCGCCATTTTTTCACTATTTGGTTCCATAATTTTAATCTTCAATGTATTTTTTCATCGAGGTCTGATTGTAGGCATTACTGGTTATCATAATAGTCAGTCCCATAAATCGGTGTACATTTTATGTTTTAACCGTAATCGTCGTTATCCTCTCTTCCTATCTTCTGGACTTCTTTGGTATTCATACTTCCGTCCGTCCTTGATATGTATCGATCTATCATCTGGTTCTTCCATTTGAAAGCTATGAGGGCTGAGTCTGCCTTCCATTCTTCTGTCTTCTCTCTCTCTTCAATATATCTGCTTCCATCATTCTCTTGGTGGTTGTTAGTACTGTCGTTTGGTGATTCCCTCAATTTGGTTTGGGTACCTTCATCTATCCGTTGATTATGTACTTCCGGTAATTGACTCCACTCCTTCCGCATTTCTCTTATCCTTCGGGCGTATCCTTCCACAATCCGGTCCCATTTCTCCTGGTGGCCTTCCTTCTTCTTACGGTACTTCACTCTTCTCTTGGAAACACGTGGTTGAGATATACCGTTGGTCATTTTCTTCTTTGTTGTTATATAATTTTCTTTCTCGTCAATCTCCATGATGCTCCCCCGATACTCCTTCCTGAAGATCCCTTCTTCATGGTTAATGATTGGTATGTTGACCACATTAATCAGACCATTTCTAGTCATTTCAATCAATTCTTTTGTGACTCTTGCCTTCCTTGGACGTAGGGTTCTTCTTTCTTCCATCTTCGCTTCTTCCTTTTCCATCATTATTTGGATTTTCTTTTCTCCACTATATTTAGGCTCTGGATTCGTTGGTTCCGTGTTTTTATTTTCAGGTATCTCTTCTGTCCCTGGTTTGTTGTCGTCTATCTTCTGGCTGGCTTGTTCCCTCTGTTCTCTCTCTCTTCTGAATTTTTCTATAAATAATTGGTTGTCTTCATGTATTTCCGTCAATATCCTCATTATTTCTAACTCTTGTGCTCTTGTTAATCCCGACATCTTGTTGTTCTGGTAATGTATCTGCTGTCTGTTTCACGAATTAGGATTATTGTGTATCTAGTTATGGTGTAATTCCCCTTAAATCGTGCTCAGACGTTGGGCGTCAACTTTGTTATTATATCAATATATATATATATAATATAATAGTTACAAGTTACAAGTATATTTTGCTGTCTTGTGTTTCTCCTTAAAGCCACACTGCTGGGCTAGCCAACTTGTAATATAATAACATTACAAGTTTAAGTTATGTATTTCTTGTGGTATTGATGTTAGGTGTTTTCGTGTGGTTGTAGACACGCACCGGTGCCTACTATAATGTTGGTTATAAAAGGTGTAATTTGCAATCGTAACTGTCACTGGTGTTAATGTTTTGCTGTTGTAAGTACGCCGTAATAATTCACTCTTCTTATTAAAATATAGTCCGCGCACTTGTGGTGTATCTGATTTACTTACCACTGTTGAAATTCAAATTCTATCTTGTGGCGTTCCGTCTGAAATACATTCACTTCAAACACAATAGAAAAAATATTCAATTTGAATATTTAACATGTTTTCACACACAGTAATAAATGCAGCAATATCTGATAAGTATATTGATTTATACTAATACTTTTTGAATTCTTCCGCCACCTGTCAGAACTGATTAAAAATAATGAATGAATCTACTTTTAATAAAATGATACTCTTGTTATGGTAATAAAAATTATAGGTTTATTAACAAGTTATTAAGTGAGAATATTTTTAACAAACAAAACAATAATTAACAACCCTTTCAATTGCTGATTACAAAATAAAACTTCAAATGAAACTCTATCTGATCTCTCAAGGCTCTGGTATACCTGTTGTTGTTACAATAATTTTACTGTACAGGTTATGTTGTTGTAATTCAGTATATACCATATTCCGTTAAGGTTCTTGGAGATATCATGATACCAGACTCAAGATGTACTATAATTAATTATTTAGCATTAACAATATTAACTGATAATTGAACAAAATATAAAATTTAAAATTGGTATCATATTTCTGATGTTTACAAAAATTATCGTACGCCGGTATGCGCACGCATCTTTACTTTAGTATTGTGGTTAGGCTGTATGACTTGTACAGCATTTAACAAGTATTACTTTTAGTTAATAATTAGTTTTAAAATAATTTGTTCACAAGAGAAAAATTTCTAATAAAAAAAAACTCTTGTTAGCAATGTACTTTAATTTGCATGTTAATTGAGAACAATTCGGTAATGTCATCATAACAAGCTACCGTAATGGTTTCTGAGGTTAAGAATGACCGTTATTTTTATAAGGATAAGTTTGTCTTATTAACTAATATTACTTATGCTATACAGGTAAACATATTATTTTTTAATAAGTTTTAACATAGGATTATCAGAATTATGTTTGATACAATTAATAAAATAAATTCTGAAATAACGAAATATTCAACAAATACGTTTTATCAAGTAAGCGTCTAAATGCACTCGTATTTATCAATAATTATCTTTAAGCATTATTTTTTTACATCGTTATAATTTATTAAAATATTTTTTATAATATTTTAATAATGTTGTGTTAAATCTCCTTTAAATTCTGATAACTTAGTTGTTGATTTCCGATACGCTGCATAATGACTTGCGTAGTATCGAAAATTCGAAATTGGCTAAACTCTTATTTTTCTTTTAAGTATTGTTTAATTGAAATTGTACTCCGTGTTTCTTAATTAAAAAATTCACTCGCAAATAGATCGATATTGTACACTGATCTACTTGATAAAAATAACACAAATCCGCACTGTTGCACTCGTTAGTAAATGTGTAGTATTAGGTTAGTGTATGTATATTGTACTTGAGTAAAACATGTCGCGCACTAATTTAAAAATATACTTTTTCTGGTCTGGAGTGGCGTGGCTTGTTCCTTATGTGTTCGATCGTAGACTGTTATGTACCTCGAGAGCATCTCTCGCTCGTCTGATGAACTTCATTCATTCCATTGGTTGGTTTTTTATAGTCTCTGACCCAAAAGGCCTATATTTTATTAAAATATTTAATTTTTAGTCAAAATCGATTTTGGGTTGGAGACTTTTTCACGTCATCGACGGTACAAATTTTTAGTTCGAAAATTAAAAACTATCACAACTTCCTTATTATACGTCCTATCGTTAATCGGTTTATGTCACTGAACTCAGGGCGTTTTGCTTATTAAAATAAGTCCAAACACGCTTATTTTCTGTTCACTATCAATATTATTATATTGATTTTATTTATTATTTTTGGTACGTCTTATCTTTATAAGTTCGTATTACCAGATTTTTCTTAAATCTAATATAACATTTCTTATTTAAACACTTCGAGTCTATATCTCATTTGGTTTAAGTTACAATTTGTGAAAAACTATTTCCTACACAATTTTCGCTATGGTGTTACTCAGCATCCATGTTGGATTTTTCACAAACATGCTTATTATTAAATATCCTTATCTAAAATGAACATATTATTACCTAGTATTACTAACAATGACTATTTACATACTTTTTTACTATAATATTGGTGTATTACCGTGGTCAATTCAGTATTTACATCATTTTAAACCTCTCACATAATGCTTATACAACTTTTCATCTTGTTTTCTATTTTTATTACATAGATTATATTATTTAATTGTTATAATTAGTGTGCATACACAATAATTAATCTGTTATATTCAATGGTCATCTTTTAATAAACTCAGAACCTCCTAATTATTCAGTAGTGGCTCTGTCTATGTTGTGTCATGACATTATAGGTATTTATTTTGTTTAATATAATAACAAAAATGTTATTGTCCTATTTGGATTGTATTCCTAAAGTAGCATTGGATATCAATCTAACTTTTAGTAATGTTTCCAATTACTTTTACATAGGTTTACTAGTTATATTTTTCATAACTAGCTGGTTGGTCATGGTTTGTTTACCTCTGTCCTTTTTCACATTGGACATTTGGTTTTCAAATGTTTATGTACAATATGATTGTTTTAGTGGTCATTATTTGTTCTCAAAGTAGCTCTGATATTTCCTCTTGCTACTGGTAATAATTGTAATACCTTGTTCTCAATATTTAGTACAGTATTTTCTTTAACTAACTTGCTATACACTGGTTTAGCTTACATTTGGTCATATATACATGGTTATTTTGTTTACAATAATTCAGTCATAATACTGTTCTTAACATGTTCAAAACTTGTTCTCAAAGTATTATCATATATTCCTTTCACTACTGGTACTATTCTGATAAACATTTACATTAGTTTTAATACTGTAGTTTGCTTAACTAAATTGGTACATTGTCTTATTTCTGTCTTTGACTGTGTCACTATGTCTGACTTGTTTTGTTTACATTGTTTTGTCTTATACATTATATTGTTTCTTTATATTTACTTGATGATCATATATTTATACTAATATGTATCATTTTCTGTTATAATAGGTCACTTCCTTGTGTGTATTGTAACAATGTATCATCGGTTTTAGTGCAGTATCTACCTACACCTAAACTGACTCCATTATGGTATATTAACATAATACCTTCACTAATTTGTTACAAATGTTTACAACTCCTTCTAATACACTAATACAAATCTTTCTTATATTACTTACAATGTTTTTCTCTGGTCAATTGTGGAATCTAAATTCCTGTCATGTTTGACACTTAACAAATATTCTCTATTTGTTGTCAGTTTTTTGATATAAACAATAATATGATTGTTTTATATGTTCTGATCTGGTGGTCTTATAATTATGTGTGTTGGTCACAACTTTGTTAAATCAGTCACACTCATTGTTTGTGTTTATTTGACTATTTTTTAACCTTTGTTGCCTCATCATGAAATTAACCTATTTTTTCACACTGTAAACTTCCTCACTGTAATTGTTTGTGTGGTTTTCAGTTGAAATAATCAGTTATTCACCGGTTTCACATTTGTATTAAGTACACTTTTATTGTTTGTGTTTCTTTAAATGATCACACTGGTTTTCATGTCACACTTATAGTTATTTCTTTTGTCACTGACTGTTTCTTCTTTAAAATATATATGGTTCATTGATTCCTTACGTCTTTGGTTTCTCTTCATTCTTCTTCTTGGTCCTTCTTCTTTCTTCTTAATTCCAAATTTCATGGTAGTCGCTGTTTTCATTTTATTTCCATTGTCGTTGTAGCTTGATGATCCTTGTCTCGTTGATTCCCCTCACTGCTGGATATTATTTTCATTGATTCCCCTCACTGCTGGATCCTATTGGGTCTATTTATTAGTATTTTGTTTTGGTCTTGTGTCATTTTCTTTTTACGTTTTATAATTAAGGTTGACATATTCACATTCTCGTCTTCATTGTTGGATTCTTCTATTATTAGTTTTGTAGATACACAACTTATATACTTATCTTTGTTCATTTAAATATGTTCCCATGTCTCTTATCATACTTGACGTCATATATATTTATAGTATGTAACTACCATATTTTGGTACTGTTACAATATGTAAAAAACTAACATAACCAAAATGCAAACAAAAATCTAGAAAATTTAATAGTAGAAACAGAATTTGCCATTAACCTAATAAAAGACAATATACAAGAAGAAAAAAGAACAGAAGCAACACATATAATTAAAAAAATAATCACTAGCGAAATGAAAAACAAAGATAAACAAAAGAAAAACAATAAAAGAAATTAAAAATAAAGTAAAGAACAATAATTTAATAATAACTAAAGCAGACAAAAGTCAAGCAACAGTAATCATTGATAAAACAGACTACATCAAAAAAACCGAAGACTTCATCAACAATAATAAATGCGTACAACTAGATAAAAACCCAACAGAAAACTATCTTAAACAAACAATAAAACTAATAAAAACAAATAAAAACATTTTCAACAATAAAAACATAGACATATATATAAACAATAATCCAGAACCACCTAAAATGAACAGCCTAATAAAAATACACAAATTAAACAACCCAATACGTCCATTAATCAATTTCAAAAAAGCTCCTACATACAAAATAGCAAGAATAATAGCACAGAAACTAAAAAATAACCATCTAACAAATAACCATCATAACATAAAAAATACATACGAATTAATAGACAAACTAAAAATAATAAATATAAATGAAAATACATTTTTCACATCATATGACATAACAAACATGTACAACTAATATCCCAGTAGAAGAAACAATTGACATAATAATAAACAAACTTATAGAACAAAACGAAAACAAACAATATATAACTGAAATAAAAAATAGTCTCCAACTAATACTAAAACAAAATTACTTTGAATTTAATAGCAAAATTTATCAACAGAAAGAAGGTTTAGCAATGGGATCACCATTATCAAGCATAATAGCAGAAATATTCCTACAACATATAGACACCAAAATACAAAATATCATAAAAACACATGACCCAGATGGCATATGGATAAGATATGTAGATGATGGACTATACGTATCAAATAACAAAAACACAAATGCAGAGAACATACTGAAACAAATCAATAACATACATCCCAAAATACAATTCACAGAAGAAAAAGAAAAACATAACAAAATCAACTATTTAGACATAACCATCACAAGATACAACAAACACATACAATATGCAATATATAGAAAACCAACTTCCACTAACATCATTATACCTAACCATTCTGACCACCCACCACAACATAAAATGGCAGCATTTTATTCGTTATTTAACAGAATGTACAAAATACCCCTAAACAAACAAGAAACTGACAAAGAAAGAAATATAATATACCAAATTGGTTATGCAAATGGATACAATAAAAATACTATGATCAAAATAGAAAATAAAATCAAATACAAAATAAAAACTGAACAATTAAGAATTAATCAAACTGAACAACACATAAATAATAACAACAACAAAAAATGGGCCACATTCACATATATAAATAATAAAATGTCAAAACTAACAAAACTATTTAAAAACACAGATATAAAAATAGCATACAAAACTAATAAAAATAAATTACAAAATCTAAATAACTCACACAACAAAGATAATACAACAACCAACGGTATATACAAAATTGAATGCCAAGATTGCAATAAATGTTATATAGGACAAACAAAAAAACAGCTGAAAAAACGTTATTTTGAACACCTAAATGCATACAAAAAACCAAACATATATAAATCCAATTTAGCCACACATGCAATAAACACAGGACATGAATTCCCAGACATAACCAATGTAACACTAATAAAACATATACCACACAAAGGCACCATAATGAACATTTGGGAAAATTTACAGATTTACAAACATAAAACACAAAACAAATTAATACCAGAACAAATACAAATCAATACAAAACATGACACAATATTCAAAGCACTCAACATCGAAAATACACAAAATACAAAAACAGATACCACAACCACACACAATAATGCAACATTGAAGGACCAAAGACCAACAAACCACCATAATAACATCCAGAAGCCAACACACAAATACTACACCAGAAGCAAGATGGCGAAGGTTGAAGATGGGAGAACAGGATCTCCCGAAACATGTCCCTAAAGAAAAAATACATCTTGAGGTAAAATAGTTATAAGTATTATAGTATTATATACATCAAGAAACGGACTGTAGCAGAAAGTGATTGAAATAATATAACCATACAAGGTAAATAAGCCTACAGTGAAAAAACGAAAAGTGAGGTTATAAAACAAAGAAAAAACAAAAGTGTATAGTGAAGAAAAAAATAGTGAAGTGAATAGCAAATAAGTGAAATCAACTACCAAATAACAGATAACAAATCATCTCTCACATAAATATACATTAACATGTACACAAACAACATAACCATAATTCCATATAACCACATTACCAAATTGTTAAACAAATTTCAAACACGAAAAAAACAACTAATGAACACAAACATAAACATATACTTCAATAGACAATGCCAAAAACATAAATTAACACCTAAATACATCAACATAAACACAAACAACAAAAATATGACTGCACAAAAAACTATATAACAAGCACAAAGGCTATGGATACAAAACGAAATTAATCAATTATACAGCAAGAAAAATAGCATAACACTAGACATATACAAACTACACTTAGAGCTAACAAATTTATTACATCCAATCACTTGGAACAATAAATACAGTAACATAGAAAATAAAATAAGATTTGAGAAAAACAAAAAGACTTATACAATCAACAAAAAACTTAACACATTAAAACAACAAAACAAAAATCAAGAACAAAAAAACAAAAATAAACACATTTTACCCTCGAACCATTAACCTCAGCAATACAGAATTTAACAAAAAAGAAACAGAATATTTAAACAATATTGTTATATAAATATATATATAATAGTTACAAGTAATACTGTGTATATTTTGCTGTCTTGTGTTTCTCCTTAAAGCCACACTGCTGGGCTAGCCAACTTGTAATATAATAACATTACAAGTTTAAGTTATGTATTTCTTGTGGTATTGATGTTAGGTGTTTTCGTGTGGTTGTAGACACGCACCGGTGCCTACTATAATGTTGGTTATAAAAGGTGTAATTTGCAATCGTAACTGTCACTGGTGTTAATGTTTTGCTGTTGTAAGTACGCCGTAATAATTCACTCTTCTTATTAAAATATAGTCCGCGCACTTGTGGTGTATCTGATTTACTTACCACTGTTGAAATTCAAATTCTATCTTGTGGCGTTCCGTCTGAAATACATTCACTTCAAACACAATAGAAAAAATATTCAATTTGAATATTTAACATGTTTTCACACACAGTAATAAATGCAGCAATATCTGATAAGTATATTGATTTATACTAATACTTTTTGAATTCTTCCGCCACCTGTCAGAACTGATTAAAAATAATGAATGAATCTACTTTTAATAAAATGATACTCTTGTTATGGTAATAAAAATTATAGGTTTATTAACAAGTTATTAAGTGAGAATATTTTTAACAAACAAAACAATAATTAACAACCCTTTCAATTGCTGATTACAAAATAAAACTTCAAATGAAACTCTATCTGATCTCTCAAGGCTCTGGTATACCTGTTGTTGTTACAATAATTTTACTGTACAGGTTATGTTGTTGTAATTCAGTATATACCATATTCCGTTAAGGTTCTTGGAGATATCATGATACCAGACTCAAGATGTACTATAATTAATTATTTAGCATTAACAATATTAACTGATAATTGAACAAAATATAAAATTTAAAATTGGTATCATATTTCTGATGTTTACAAAAATTATCGTACGCCGGTATGCGCACGCATCTTTACTTTAGTATTGTGGTTAGGCTGTATGACTTGTACAGCATTTAACAAGTATTACTTTTAGTTAATAATTAGTTTTAAAATAATTTGTTCACAAGAGAAAAATTTCTAATAAAAAAAAACTCTTGTTAGCAATGTACTTTAATTTGCATGTTAATTGAGAACAATTCGGTAATGTCATCATAACAAGCTACCGTAATGGTTTCTGAGGTTAAGAATGACCGTTATTTTTATAAGGATAAGTTTGTCTTATTAACTAATATTACTTATGCTATACAGGTAAACATATTATTTTTTAATAAGTTTTAACATAGGATTATCAGAATTATGTTTGATACAATTAATAAAATAAATTCTGAAATAACGAAATATTCAACAAATACGTTTTATCAAGTAAGCGTCTAAATGCACTCGTATTTATCAATAATTATCTTTAAGCATTATTTTTTTACATCGTTATAATTTATTAAAATATTTTTTATAATATTTTAATAATGTTGTGTTAAATCTCCTTTAAATTGTGATAACTTAGTTGTTGATTTCCGATACGCTGCATAATGACTTGCGTAGTATCGAAAATTCGAAATTGGCTAAACTCTTATTTTTCTTTTAAGTATTGTTTAATTGAAATTGTACTCCGTGTTTCTTAATTAAAAAATTCACTCGCAAATAGATCGATATTGTACACTGATCTACTTGATAAAAATAACACAAATCCGCACTGTTGCACTCGTTAGTAAATGTGTAGTATTAGGTTAGTGTATGTATATTGTACTTGAGTAAAACATGTCGCGCACTAATTTAAAAATATACTTTTTCTGGTCTGGAGTGGCGTGGCTTGTTCCTTAGGTGTTCGATCGTAGACTGTTATGTACCTCGAGAGCATCTCTCGCTCGTCTGATGAACTTCATTCATTCCATTGGTTGGTTTTTTATAGTCTCTGACCCAAAAGGCCTATATTTTATTAAAATATTTAATTTTTAGTCAAAATCGATTCTGGGTTGGAGACTTTTTCACGTCATCGACGGTACAAATTTTTAGTTCGAAAATTAAAAACTATCACAACTTCCTTATTATACGTCCTATCGTTAATCGGTTTATGTCACTGAACTCAGGGCGTTTTGCTTATTAAAATAAGTCCAAACACGCTTATTTTCTGTTCACTATCAATATTATTATATTGATTTTATTTATTATTTTTGGTACGTCTTATCTTTATAAGTTCGTATTACCAGATTTTTCTTAAATCTAATATAACATTTCTTATTTAAACACTTCGAGTCTATATCTCATTTGGTTTAAGTTACAATTTGTGAAAAACTATTTCCTTCACAATTTTCGCTATGGTGTTACTCAGCGTCCATGTTGGATTTTTCACAAACATGCTTATTATTAAATATCCTTATCTAAAATGAACATATTATTACCTAGTATTACTAACAATGACTATTTACATACTTTTTTACTATAATATTGGTGTATTACCGTGGTCAATTCAGTATTTACATCATTTTAAACCTCTCACATAATGCTTATACAACTTTTCATCTTGTTTTCTATTTTTATTACATAGATTATATTATTTAATTGTTATAATTAGTGTACATACACAATAATTAATCTGTTATATTCAATGGTCATCTTTTAATAAACTCAGAACCTCCTAATTATTCAGTAGTGGCTCTGTCTATGTTGTGTCATGACATTATAGGTATTTATTTTGTTTAATATAATAACAAAAATGTTATTGTCCTATTTGGATTGTATTCCTAAAGTAGCATTGGATATCAATCTAACTTTTAGTAATGTTTCCAATTACTTTTACATAGGTTTACTAGTTATATTTTTCATAACTAGCTGGTTGGTCATGGTTTGTTTACCTCTGTCCTTTTTCACATTGGACATTTGGTTTTCAAATGTTTATGTACAATATGATTGTTTTAGTGGTCATTATTTGTTCTCAAAGTAGCTCTGATATTTCCTCTTGCTACTGGTAATAATTGTAATACCTTGTTCTCAATATTTAGTACAGTATTTTCTTTAACTAACTTGCTATACACTGGTTTAGCTTACATTTGGTGATATATACATGGTTATTTTGTTTACAATAATTCAGTCATAATACTGTTCTTAACATGTTCAAAACTTGTTCTCAAAGTATTATCATATATTCCTTTCACTACTGGTACTATTCTGATAAACATTTACATTAGTTTTAATACTGTAGTTTGCTTAACTAAATTGGTACATTGTCTTATTTCTGTCTTTGACTGTGTCACTATGTCTGACTTGTTTTGTTTACATTGTTTTGTCTTATACATTATATTGTTTCTTTATATTTACTTGATGATCATATATTTATACTAATATGTATCATTTTCTGTTATAATAGGTCACTTCCTTGTGTGTATTGTAACAATGTATCATCGGTTTTAGTGCAGTATCTACCTACACCTAAACTGACTCCATTATGGTATATTAACATAATACCTTCACTAATTTGTTACAAATGTTTACAACTCCTTCTAATACACTAATACAAATCTTTCTTATATTACTAACAATGTTTTTCTCTGGTCAATTGTGGAATCTAAATTCCTGTCATGTTTGACACTTAACAAATATTCTCTATTTGTTGTCAGTTTTTTGATATAAACAATAATATGATTGTTTTATATGTTCTGATCTGGTGGTCTTATAATTATGTGTGTTGGTCACAACTTTGTTAAATCAGTCACACTCATTGTTTGTGTTTATTTGACTATTTTTTAACCTTTGTTGCCTCATCATGAAATTAACCTATTTTTTCACACTGTAAACTTCCTCACTGTAATTGTTTGTGTGGTTTTCAGTTGAAATAATCAGTTATTCACCGGTTTCACATTTGTATTAAGTACACTTTTATTGTTTGTGTTTCTTTAAATGATCACACTGGTTTTCATGTCACACTTATAGTTATTTCTTTTGTCACTGACTGTTTCTTCTTTAAAATATATATGGTTCATTGATTCCTTACGTCTTTGGTTTCTCTTCATTCTTCTTCTTGGTCCTTCTTCTTTCTTCTTAATTCCAAATTTCATGGTAGTCGCTGTTTTCATTTTATTTCCATTGTCGTTGTAGCTTGATGATCCTTGTCTCGTTGATTCCCCTCACTGCTGGATATTATTTTCATTGATTCCCCTCACTGCTGGATCCTATTGGGTCTATTTATTAGTATTTTGTTTTGGTCTTGTGTCATTTTCTTTTTACGTTTTATAATTAAGGTTGACATATTCACATTCTCGTCTTCATTGTTGGATTCTTCTATTATTAGTTTTGTAGATACACAACTTATATACTTATCTTTGTTCATTTAAATATGTTCCCATGTCTCTTATCATACTTGACGTCATATATATTTATAGTATGTAACTACCATATTTTGGTACTGTTACATATGCCTTCCTTTAAGAATTGATTAATTCTGAATTATTATAATATATTTTTCACTTGAAGAATTCATCAATTGTTGTACATTCCACGTTGATTCACATGTTTTGTCCATATATCCCTTTGCTTTCTTCTATTTGAATCGTATTTATCTTCGCTATGTAATTATCTCCCTTGTTTATCTAGTTCCCTAATTCCCTAACATAAATATTAGCTGGGGCAGTTTAGAGCGGCTCACTTTGGCTATTCAACTCTACTGGCCATACTAATTTCAATAAATCTGGAGGCAAATCATCTCCTTCAATAACTATAAATGATTGCTGGCATTACTCTTCAGTCAATTCATTTTAAATCATCAAAATAATAATAGTGGTCGTTCTTCCGACAAATAATAAATATACTTGGGATCAATCAACGCATCTGCGGTTTATACATTTTTATTCTCTCTTTTCTTGATTCAACTTATACTATATTCTTCACATATTGTAGGGATAGTCTGTTTTACACATTCTCACTGGTATACTCTCATGATTGTCTTCGTTATTATATTATTTTTCATCCTTCATTAATCTTGATCAATCTCTTCTTTTGTTGTCACCTTGAGCGTCATCTCATTATATTCTTCATCTTAGGTTTCATTCTTCTAGGTATAAAACTTAAATACATTTGTTTTTTCTTCTTCATCATGGGTTGTATTTGGTGTTTACATTCTATATGGTATAGGTTTCCTTATTAGTAGTATACATTATAAACAATGTGGTTGTGTGTGGTGGCTGGTCTACATTACAACTTTAATTTGGTTTCATTTTTCCAACTTCGCACTTGTTTCTTCTCTCTCTCTTTTTTTTTTTTTTTTTTTTTTCTTTTAGTAGTAGTACGGGTGAGATGTTGTTATTACTTGTTGACGTGGCTCTTGGAAATAGTTGTGCCAAGGATCTTGTGTGTCGTTCTCGTTTATATATCTTTCTTATAGTAGTAGTACATATTATTAATAATATAATGTTCTGTATCCTTTACATTAATTCTCTTGAAGTACATTCTCTTACATTATAAAATTACAATACGTTCAATGTTCAATACATAATTATACATTTACTTCTCATTTAATACACACATAATAATTTTCACAATAGTAATACCTTCTTTTTCTGTGGTTAACATCTATATTTGTACTCGTACTTTCATTTTCCACCCTTAAATAATAATAATCTTCATATCAACCTTGCATTTTTTCATCTCAATATAGTCAACAGTTATACATATAGTTACATCTTCATTTTTTATAACAAATATTTCCATTTTTCACATTATCAATACTCGAGTAATCCTTATCGCCATTTTTTCACTATTTGGTTCCATAATTTTAATCTTCAATGTATTTTTTCATCGAGGTCTGATTGTAGGCATTACTGGTTATCATAATAGTCAGTCCCATAAATCGGTGTACATTTTATGTTTTAACCGTAATCGTCGTTATCCTCTCTTCCTATCTTCTGGACTTCTTTGGTATTCATACTTCCGTCCGTCCTTGATATGTATCGATCTATCATCTGGTTCTTCCATTTGAAAGCTATGAGGGCTGAGTCTGCCTTCCATTCTTCTGTCTTCTCTCTCTCTTCAATATATCTGCTTCCATCATTCTCTTGGTGGTTGTTAGTACTGTCGTTTGGTGATTCCCTCAATTTGGTTTGGGTACCTTCATCTATCCGTTGATTATGTACTTCCGGTAATTGACTCCACTCCTTCCGCATTTCTCTTATCCTTCGGGCGTATCCTTCCACAATCCGGTCCCATTTCTCCTGGTGGCCTTCCTTCTTCTTACGGTACTTCACTCTTCTCTTGGAAACACGTGGTTGAGATATACCGTTGGTCATTTTCTTCTTTGTTGTTATATAATTTTCTTTCTCGTCAATCTCCATGATGCTCCCCCGATACTCCTTCCTGAAGATCCCTTCTTCATGGTTAATGATTGGTATGTTGACCACATTAATCAGACCATTTCTAGTCATTTCAATCAATTCTTTTGTGACTCTTGCCTTCCTTGGACGTAGGGTTCTTCTTTCTTCCATCTTCGCTTCTTCCTTTTCCATCATTATTTGGATTTTCTTTTCTCCACTATATTTAGGCTCTGGATTCGTTGGTTCCGTGTTTTTATTTTCAGGTATCTCTTCTGTCCCTGGTTTGTTGTCGTCTATCTTCTGGCTGGCTTGTTCCCTCTGTTCTCTCTCTCTTCTGAATTTTTCTATAAATAATTGGTTGTCTTCATGTATTTCCGTCAATATCCTCATTATTTCTAACTCTTGTGCTCTTGTTAATCCCGACATCTTGTTGTTCTGGTAATGTATCTGCTGTCTGTTTCACGAATTAGGATTATTGTGTATCTAGTTATGGTGTAATTCCCCTTAAATCGTGCTCAGACGTTGGGCGTCAACTTTGTTATTATATCAATATATATATATATAATATAATAGTTACAAGTTACAAGTATATTTTGCTGTCTTGTGTTTCTCCTTAAAGCCACACTGCTGGGCTAGCCAACTTGTAATATAATAACATTACAAGTTTAAGTTATGTATTTCTTGTGGTATTGATGTTAGGTGTTTTCGTGTGGTTGTAGACACGCACCGGTGCCTACTATAATGTTGGTTATAAAAGGTGTAATTTGCAATCGTAACTGTCACTGGTGTTAATGTTTTGCTGTTGTAAGTACGCCGTAATAATTCACTCTTCTTATTAAAATATAGTCCGCGCACTTGTGGTGTATCTGATTTACTTACCACTGTTGAAATTCAAATTCTATCTTGTGGCGTTCCGTCTGAAATACATTCACTTCAAACACAATAGAAAAAATATTCAATTTGAATATTTAACATGTTTTCACACACAGTAATAAATGCAGCAATATCTGATAAGTATATTGATTTATACTAATACTTTTTGAATTCTTCCGCCACCTGTCAGAACTGATTAAAAATAATGAATGAATCTACTTTTAATAAAATGATACTCTTGTTATGGTAATAAAAATTATAGGTTTATTAACAAGTTATTAAGTGAGAATATTTTTAACAAACAAAACAATAATTAACAACCCTTTCAATTGCTGATTACAAAATAAAACTTCAAATGAAACTCTATCTGATCTCTCAAGGCTCTGGTATACCTGTTGTTGTTACAATAATTTTACTGTACAGGTTATGTTGTTGTAATTCAGTATATACCATATTCCGTTAAGGTTCTTGGAGATATCATGATACCAGACTCAAGATGTACTATAATTAATTATTTAGCATTAACAATATTAACTGATAATTGAACAAAATATAAAATTTAAAATTGGTATCATATTTCTGATGTTTACAAAAATTATCGTACGCCGGTATGCGCACGCATCTTTACTTTAGTATTGTGGTTAGGCTGTATGACTTGTACAGCATTTAACAAGTATTACTTTTAGTTAATAATTAGTTTTAAAATAATTTGTTCACAAGAGAAAAATTTCTAATAAAAAAAAACTCTTGTTAGCAATGTACTTTAATTTGCATGTTAATTGAGAACAATTCGGTAATGTCATCATAACAAGCTACCGTAATGGTTTCTGAGGTTAAGAATGACCGTTATTTTTATAAGGATAAGTTTGTCTTATTAACTAATATTACTTATGCTATACAGGTAAACATATTATTTTTTAATAAGTTTTAACATAGGATTATCAGAATTATGTTTGATACAATTAATAAAATAAATTCTGAAATAACGAAATATTCAACAAATACGTTTTATCAAGTAAGCGTCTAAATGCACTCGTATTTATCAATAATTATCTTTAAGCATTATTTTTTTACATCGTTATAATTTATTAAAATATTTTTTATAATATTTTAATAATGTTGTGTTAAATCTCCTTTAAATTGTGATAACTTAGTTGTTGATTTCCGATACGCTGCATAATGACTTGCGTAGTATCGAAAATTCGAAATTGGCTAAACTCTTATTTTTCTTTTAAGTATTGTTTAATTGAAATTGTACTCCGTGTTTCTTAATTAAAAAATTCACTCGCAAATAGATCGATATTGTACACTGATCTACTTGATAAAAATAACACAAATCCGCACTGTTGCACTCGTTAGTAAATGTGTAGTATTAGGTTAGTGTATGTATATTGTACTTGAGTAAAACATGTCGCGCACTAATTTAAAAATATACTTTTTCTGGTCTGGAGTGGCGTGGCTTGTTCCTTATGTGTTCGATCGTAGACTGTTATGTACCTCGAGAGCATCTCTCGCTCGTCTGATGAACTTCATTCATTCCATTGGTTGGTTTTTTATAGTCTCTGACCCAAAAGGCCTATATTTTATTAAAATATTTAATTTTTAGTCAAAATCGATTTTGGGTTGGAGACTTTTTCACGTCATCGACGGTACAAATTTTTAGTTCGAAAATTAAAAACTATCACAACTTCCTTATTATACGTCCTATCGTTAATCGGTTTATGTCACTGAACTCAGGGCGTTTTGCTTATTAAAATAAGTCCAAACACGCTTATTTTCTGTTCACTATCAATATTATTATATTGATTTTATTTATTATTTTTGGTACGTCTTATCTTTATAAGTTCGTATTACCAGATTTTTCTTAAATCTAATATAACATTTCTTATTTAAACACTTCGAGTCTATATCTCATTTGGTTTAAGTTACAATTTGTGAAAAACTATTTCCTACACAATTTTCGCTATGGTGTTACTCAGCATCCATGTTGGATTTTTCACAAACATGCTTATTATTAAATATCCTTATCTAAAATGAACATATTATTACCTAGTATTACTAACAATGACTATTTACATACTTTTTTACTATAATATTGGTGTATTACCGTGGTCAATTCAGTATTTACATCATTTTAAACCTCTCACATAATGCTTATACAACTTTTCATCTTGTTTTCTATTTTTATTACATAGATTATATTATTTAATTGTTATAATTAGTGTGCATACACAATAATTAATCTGTTATATTCAATGGTCATCTTTTAATAAACTCAGAACCTCCTAATTATTCAGTAGTGGCTCTGTCTATGTTGTGTCATGACATTATAGGTATTTATTTTGTTTAATATAATAACAAAAATGTTATTGTCCTATTTGGATTGTATTCCTAAAGTAGCATTGGATATCAATCTAACTTTTAGTAATGTTTCCAATTACTTTTACATAGGTTTACTAGTTATATTTTTCATAACTAGCTGGTTGGTCATGGTTTGTTTACCTCTGTCCTTTTTCACATTGGACATTTGGTTTTCAAATGTTTATGTACAATATGATTGTTTTAGTGGTCATTATTTGTTCTCAAAGTAGCTCTGATATTTCCTCTTGCTACTGGTAATAATTGTAATACCTTGTTCTCAATATTTAGTACAGTATTTTCTTTAACTAACTTGCTATACACTGGTTTAGCTTACATTTGGTCATATATACATGGTTATTTTGTTTACAATAATTCAGTCATAATACTGTTCTTAACATGTTCAAAACTTGTTCTCAAAGTATTATCATATATTCCTTTCACTACTGGTACTATTCTGATAAACATTTACATTAGTTTTAATACTGTAGTTTGCTTAACTAAATTGGTACATTGTCTTATTTCTGTCTTTGACTGTGTCACTATGTCTGACTTGTTTTGTTTACATTGTTTTGTCTTATACATTATATTGTTTCTTTATATTTACTTGATGATCATATATTTATACTAATATGTATCATTTTCTGTTATAATAGGTCACTTCCTTGTGTGTATTGTAACAATGTATCATCGGTTTTAGTGCAGTATCTACCTACACCTAAACTGACTCCATTATGGTATATTAACATAATACCTTCACTAATTTGTTACAAATGTTTACAACTCCTTCTAATACACTAATACAAATCTTTCTTATATTACTTACAATGTTTTTCTCTGGTCAATTGTGGAATCTAAATTCCTGTCATGTTTGACACTTAACAAATATTCTCTATTTGTTGTCAGTTTTTTGATATAAACAATAATATGATTGTTTTATATGTTCTGATCTGGTGGTCTTATAATTATGTGTGTTGGTCACAACTTTGTTAAATCAGTCACACTCATTGTTTGTGTTTATTTGACTATTTTTTAACCTTTGTTGCCTCATCATGAAATTAACCTATTTTTTCACACTGTAAACTTCCTCACTGTAATTGTTTGTGTGGTTTTCAGTTGAAATAATCAGTTATTCACCGGTTTCACATTTGTATTAAGTACACTTTTATTGTTTGTGTTTCTTTAAATGATCACACTGGTTTTCATGTCACACTTATAGTTATTTCTTTTGTCACTGACTGTTTCTTCTTTAAAATATATATGGTTCATTGATTCCTTACGTCTTTGGTTTCTCTTCATTCTTCTTCTTGGTCCTTCTTCTTTCTTCTTAATTCCAAATTTCATGGTAGTCGCTGTTTTCATTTTATTTCCATTGTCGTTGTAGCTTGATGATCCTTGTCTCGTTGATTCCCCTCACTGCTGGATATTATTTTCATTGATTCCCCTCACTGCTGGATCCTATTGGGTCTATTTATTAGTATTTTGTTTTGGTCTTGTGTCATTTTCTTTTTACGTTTTATAATTAAGGTTGACATATTCACATTCTCGTCTTCATTGTTGGATTCTTCTATTATTAGTTTTGTAGATACACAACTTATATACTTATCTTTGTTCATTTAAATATGTTCCCATGTCTCTTATCATACTTGACGTCATATATATTTATAGTATGTAACTACCATATTTTGGTACTGTTACAATATGTAAAAAACTAACATAACCAAAATGCAAACAAAAATCTAGAAAATTTAATAGTAGAAACAGAATTTGCCATTAACCTAATAAAAGACAATATACAAGAAGAAAAAAGAACAGAAGCAACACATATAATTAAAAAAATAATCACTAGCGAAATGAAAAACAAAGATAAACAAAAGAAAAACAATAAAAGAAATTAAAAATAAAGTAAAGAACAATAATTTAATAATAACTAAAGCAGACAAAAGTCAAGCAACAGTAATCATTGATAAAACAGACTACATCAAAAAAACCGAAGACTTCATCAACAATAATAAATGCGTACAACTAGATAAAAACCCAACAGAAAACTATCTTAAACAAACAATAAAACTAATAAAAACAAATAAAAACATTTTCAACAATAAAAACATAGACATATATATAAACAATAATCCAGAACCACCTAAAATGAACAGCCTAATAAAAATACACAAATTAAACAACCCAATACGTCCATTAATCAATTTCAAAAAAGCTCCTACATACAAAATAGCAAGAATAATAGCACAGAAACTAAAAAATAACCATCTAACAAATAACCATCATAACATAAAAAATACATACGAATTAATAGACAAACTAAAAATAATAAATATAAATGAAAATACATTTTTCACATCATATGACATAACAAACATGTACAACTAATATCCCAGTAGAAGAAACAATTGACATAATAATAAACAAACTTATAGAACAAAACGAAAGAAACAATATATAACTGAAATAAAAAATAGTCTCCAACTAATACTAAAACAAAATTACTTTGAATTTAATAGCAAAATTTATCAACAGAAAGAAGGTTTAGCAATGGGATCACCATTATCAAGCATAATAGCAGAAATATTCCTACAACATATAGACACCAAAATACAAAATATCATAAAAACTGTAATAATACTAATAAAATAAGTATATAGATGTGTGTTGATGATATAAGAGATTGTGATTGTGAAGTTCGACTCCGATGTAATCAAGTCCAATGTAATATGTTTAATTGGTGTTTAATTGGTGTGTAATTGGTGTGGCTCTCGACGTCTTACTGGCCTGAAACACTTCCTTAAGTTTCCCAGCTGGTCGAGTCCCAATGGTAGCAAGACCGGTCGAGTAGCGTAAAGTTGATGAAGAAATATATATGCTTGGCTTCGCCGAACGTTTCAAAACAAAATTTATTGTTTTGAAGGAAATTTAAAAAAAAATTGTTTATAAAAAAAAAAATTATTTTAATTTTATTAATTAATTAATTAGGATCAATTAATTAATATAGGGCTGTGAAGTTTTAAACAGTGTAATGCTCTTCTGAAAATTTTTATTAAAGTTTTAGTATAATTTAAATAATCTATCACCACTCATAAGACTGTCTGTAAACCAATCGATATTTGTTTACCTTTCTATTTTTTAGGTTATCTTCACTTACGGGTGGTAAAGTCCTTGTAGATTATCAATTAGAATTATATTATTGGTAATTAGTATTATTGAAGAAATAAAGAACTATTAAGTATTGAAAAGTATTAATATTTTATTAAGTAATAGCAATATTGACTCTTATCGATTAGTATCGATTCTCAGGATATCGAAAAAAGTTACAAGTATATGATATAAAAATTATATAGGGTTCTTTAAACAGCCAGTTATTACCAAAGTCAGAGAAATCGGGCTTATATTTAAAAAGTATAACGTTACAATCAAATTAATAGTTATTAATAAACACAGACATTGAATAATAAATTGTAAATATAATAATTGTTTTCACCAAACAGCTGTGATGAACCAAGAAGAGGCACTGGGTTTGTCAAAGAAAGATGGCTGCCGTCAAGTTAGTGAGATGTCATTCGTATATTGGACGTTCCAAATAAAAGATTTTCCTGTAGTATTCCTGTTCTGATGTCTGCGAATCTCTTGTAAAATGTTGTGTAGTGTCTAGTGTACTGTTTCTGAGTTGTATTTAGTGTATTCGTATAATTATTAGTTCAAACACTTTCCCCGATTCCATCACTAATTTGGGTTAATGTATTACACAGTTTTCTAGTGTTTTGTGGTGTTTTTCAGAGTAGATTTATATTGTTCTGTGTTATGGAGTGTTACTTGATCGTTTCTGTTATAATATGATAGTTTCAGAAGTATTTTACAAGTCACTCGCGATTTCACAATAACTCACTATACACTCGCTTTGTATGACGATTATAGGTTAGGTTATTCACGTTTTCAAAGGTATGTCATGTTGTCCGTTCAACTACCAATAATTAACTAACTGTTTCCTTCAGTTTCAATTAAACTCTTAGCCCATATAATATTATCCTTAACATTGTTCAAAAATATTTTCACATCCTGTGTACATTTTACTATTTCACTATATGAATGCCTAAACTTTGGTTATTTGTCAATTTTATTCACTAGATTTGATTTAAATTAATCTTTCAGTTCATTCTGGTTATTTTCAGATTAAATAATGCCATTTTATAGTGTTTTCTGTCCAAAAAATAGTAATTTTACTTTCAGTTTGGGTATACTCTGAAGAGTCCAAAACATCAAAATTTACTTCCTGTCATTATATAAATTCAGCCATTTTATCAGTTATATTTAATATTAATAATCCTATATTGTATTAAAAGGTTCCTATTCCCTTATTTTCTGGTAATTAATTGAATTAGTTGTATTCTGAAACATTATTCTGAAATATATGACTCCCATGTCTAAATTTCTGAGTTTAGTCATTTTATTTTTATTTATAATTCTGAATATAATTTATTAAAATCTCTCTAAATGGTATGTGCAATTATATGGCATGATCTCAAGTTTATTTTGTCTAAACCCCTTTTGTTTGTTTGCTTTTAAATGAGTAATTTCTCTGTTTTGATGAAGTTTGGTTTCCATTCTTTTGGCCTATGATTTTTTTTAACAATTTTTCTTACAAAATAATTTACAAACAATATATGATGTGTGATACCCTCTCTGACTTTTTACAAATAGTATTATAAATTAAACATGTTTTCAAATTACACAAAAACAATTAGTATTGGTTACAATACAAACAATAGTTAACACAAAATAAAGAACATTTTTTTTTAAATAAATGGTTGTCTTCAAATCAGACATTTTGCAACAAAATTCCCATTTCCAACATGGAAATATGGTTTACAACAAAGGTTTTGTACTAACTAACA
The DNA here is from genome assembly GCA_034769895.1 of Magicicada septendecula. NCBI lineage: Eukaryota > Metazoa > Arthropoda > Insecta > Hemiptera > Cicadidae > Magicicada > Magicicada septendecula. The sequence goes on along the minus strand of CM068371.1, from coordinate 157,809,038 downwards.
TCTTAATTACTCTCTACTATTTACAAGTGGTAATTATTTTTATAGTTCTGATGTTAGTTGTTTCAGACCCAAACAAATGGCCTTATATCTAAAACATTTTTAAACATTCTTGTACTATATACATTAAAACCTTATATTTATATTCTTATTTCTAACTATTATTATAAGTAGGATTCTACAGTTTTTATACAGTCTTTTATACCTTGTCTTTGGGGAATTGTACCCTGTCATTAACAAATAAATAGTATGAACCGTTCACAAAGCACTATGAAATCTGTTTTTCTTTTTTCATGTAAAACAAAAATGTTATTTTAAACAGATTCATGTCTTATGAACAACATATTGTCACCGTACATATTTTAAGTCATTGAAAAATGCATATTTCATTGCATCCAATGTTTGTGATTGCCAAGAATGAAACACAAGGTTCATTTTTTATAATACCCACAACTATCACTGGTTCACTTTCACTTATATATTATGTTAATGCTAAATGGTCGTATAGTCTTATTAACATAATAAATTGGTTAGCGTTTTTTCAATGGAGATTTGTTCCATGGGTACTATATTATTGTTTCATCTTAGTTCACAGGAAACTTTTACTTTGTTCACTTCTCTTTCTTAAATTTATATACATGTGGTTTTTATTTCGTTATACTTTTGTTTTTTTTAGATATTTATTTTGGGGATATAGGGATTTGGGTGTCTTTTATAAGAGCATGACGTCTTCTTCAGGATGCTGCCCTCTTCTTCTTTCTTCAGTCTTCTTTTCTCCTGCCTTCTGGGACTGGTATCTTCTCCATCTGTTCTTGATGCCATCAGGTTTCTTGGGATCTTCTCCATCTTCTTCTTTAATTCAGAAATACACAACCTGTATTGGTTGATCTTGGCTTATTTTAGGGTTTCTCTTTTATTTATTCTCCCTCGTTGTGGGTTTGGTCATATTGTGTACTGCTTTGTTATTTACTATTTTACCTTCCTGGGTTATACCTTGAAAACCTTTGGTTATGAGACTGGTTTTGGATGACTCATCACTAGTAACTCCTTTTATTTTAACTTGTATTTTCTTTATAATAATGATTTCTTTCCACAGTTGCTATGAATTAATCTATTTATATTAAACTTAATGCTTTCTTCCAAATTTAAATATTATAACTTCATTATTCTAATGATCAATTGCCATTCAATATTATGCTTATATCTGTCACGCTACAGATTGCTCTCCTCCAGAAGTAATTATTTCAGACATGTTTATGGATGAAATAATTTCTTATGATAATTTCATCATTTCTTATAATTCATTTTCTTCTCCATTTTTATATCGACTTTTTTATATTAGAGTTTTATTAATTTTATATATATAATTATTTGTTTTACTACTGATCCTTTTCGGATAGTTAGTGTCTTCTGAGATATATTATAATTGTAATACATTTTCTTTCTATATCAACTTCGTGTTGCATCCTTGGGATATTAATTCCCTAACATTCCCTATCACGTGGGCTGGGGCAGATCAGAGGGGCACTGTACGCTACTTCTCTGCTGGCCATACACCACTTCTATAAATTGAGTACAGGGGCATATCCATCCCTGCTCAAAAAACATAATGCTGCTGGAATTATCTTCAGTCAGTCATCGAATAAATAAATAAAAAGTAGTCTCATTTTCGACTAATAAAAATATCTTTGGATTCTCCACTTCGTAGTCTCTCAGATTATCTCACATTTTCTATCTTAATAAATCTTCATAATTATTTTTATACTCATTATATATATATTTTTTCAAAACTCTTAACTTGTCTGATATATTTAATTTAATTATGGTTGAAAATCTTTCTTTTAATAATTCTGGTTACTGTTTACAATGTAACTCTCTTTCTTCTCCATCTGAATTCTCTTTATACTTTCTTCTGGTTATTCATAGTATTAGCATGGTCTTTATAAATAGTCTTTCGTATTCATTTTTTGAATGGTCTTAATATATTATATTTAATTTTTTAACATTGTATCTTTACATTAGATATACAGGTTGTTATATTGATCATTTTATTTAAACATTTTGGTTCTTTCCTTTCTCTTAGAAAGTTATTAATCCGTCTTCGCATTCATTAGCATTAATTCATTTATATTATATTTCATGTGGTATTTCTTCTCTTTGCATTTCATATAGGTCTTATTATTATCATTGGTTCAAAATCATCTTCTCCATATGTTTGGTATGAGTTGTTCTTCTTTGCTCTTAATTAACTGTTTTCATTATTGTTTCATAGGTAATTAGTCTCTTTGCTTCCAAATTTTTTCTTCTCAATTCAATTATAATTGACACTTAATTATTTTTTGGAACTTGGTTAGTTTTAATGTAAAATTCAAACTATTCTTTTTATTTAATTGAAAAATATTTCTCATAAATCCTTGTAATATGTTGATCTTATCTTGTTTCAAAGTACTGACGTTCTATCAACATTCAAATTCTGTTTAATTCATTTATTCCCAGAATTGTTTCATTCAGAATTGTTTATAGTACTGTGATTTTACTATTATTTCTGAATGTTTTGGTATTTCTCCAAATTCAAATTCTTCTTAATTATTTACCATAAAGTTTTCTCATAATTCAGTGGTAGTAAGCTGTGCTTACTTAATTTTAAACTTTTTAAAATTAAGTTCAAAATTCTCTCTCTTTCTCTTTCTTCCATAAAGTTTTGTTCTAAATTATCAGGTTGTAGTAAGAAGTACTTACTCAATTTTAAATTTTTATAATTATATTTCAATTCAAAAGTCTTTCTTTTTCTTTCTTCCATAAAGTTTGTTCCAAAATTATTAGGTTGTAAGATGTACTTACATTATTTTAAAATTTTTTTTAAATTATTAAAAATTCTTTTTCTTTTAATTCTCCAGAATGTTCTTTTCAAAATATTAGGTTGTAAGATGTACTTACATTATTTCCGAATTTTTAAAATTAAAAATTCAAAATTCTATAACTCACAACTCATTCTTCATAATATTTCTTCATAGAAGCTTGATTGTACACTCCTTTGATCTTTCCTGAAACGATTTCCTTCAACTCATATGTATTGTTATGCTTATCATTTACCACAACATATGGTCCGGTGTAAAGTAATAATAATTTTTTGGTTATGCCTTCTAAGGTGCTAGGCAGCTCTCTATTTTTTAGGAGGACTTTCTCACCCTCTTTATATGTTACAATTCGCCCTATTGCCTTCTGGTATTTGGCTTGCCGTTTTTCCTGATCTTCTGCTACCTTATTGTAAAACTTCAACTGGTTGAATTTCCTATTGTTGTTCGTTGGAAATTCAATGATTTGTTCAATGTCTCGGGGAGTCGGCTTCTCATACATGGCTGAGTACGGTGGAATTCCTATAGCTGGATGGTGGGCGTAATTTAGGAATGTTTCTGTCGCTGCTAGGTACTCTTGCCACTTTTTCTGTTGGTTGTGACAGTACGTGCGCAATATCCTACCCACTTCTCTTAGTACTCTCTCAGCCGGATTGCTACTTGGGTGGTAGACTGATGTCTTATATGCTTTGACCCCAAGTGCTAATAAAGTGTCTCGCCATCTCCTCCCCTTAAACTGTGTACCATGGTCGGTAATAATAGAAAATGGTCTACCGATCTCTGGGATATACAAATCAATAATCACCGCCAAAACCTTTGCTGTCGTTGCCCGATTAACCGGATATAGCTTTATATACTTGGTGTAGTGATCCATTATGATTACCAAGTATTTATATCTGTGTCGACCACCGCTACGGGGAAATGGCCCGCATATATCCAAAAACACTTTTTCCAGTTTTGCGTTGGAAGTTATCGGTATCATGATACCCTCTGTCTTTTCATTGTTTATTTTTGCACATTGGCAGATCTTACAGGACTTGATGTGTTTTCTCACCTTGCGGTTGATATTCTTGATCTTACAATTTTCCTCTAGAGCTTGTATCACTTTTAACGCTCCCATGTGACCATACCTGACATGGTAATCGATGATGACCTCCTTTTCTATTTGGTGCGGGATTATCACCTTCCATGTCTCATCGTCCAATGCGGTTTTTATGAATAAAATTCCCTTGTTAAGGTGGTAATATTTAGAAATGGTTTCATCATTGGCTTCTAAACGACTCACAATGTTTTTCAGCTTAGGATCAGACTGCTGATGGATTCGGATATTTATTAACAAAGCTTGTAAATCGGCTCTGGTCGTGAATATGTTATAAATTTTTACTAAGCTCTCCTTCTCTCCCTCGAAAGTCTGATCTTCCAGATTTATACGTGACAACACATCCGCTACCACGTTCTTCTTTCCTGGAATGTATTCCCATTTCAGGTCATATTCTTGTAGGGCGAGTACCCACCTAGCCAATCGGCCGTGACTCAATTTGCACCTACGAAGGAACGAGATGGATTTATGATCAGTTCGTACCGTGACTTGATATCCGAGAATGTACGTCCGGAACTTGCTGCATGCGAACACCACGCTCAACAATTCCTTTTCTGTCACACTGTAGTTCTTTTCGCACTGGTTCAGTGTGCGACTAGCGAAGCTTATTACCAGATGTTGTCCCTCCTCATCTTCCTGGTATAAGGTCGTTCCTAAGCTTAGATCGCTAGCGTCACAGTTTAGAAAGAACGGTTTCTTAAAATCTGGGTGACGAAGTATCACACTCTCCAGAAACTTCTCTTTTATCAATCGGAAAGTAATATCTTGATCTTCACCCCAAATCCATTTGTTTTTGGCAGATAACTGTGGTTGAAACTTGGCGGTCAACTCGGAATATCGGCTCTGAAACTTCCTGTAATAGTTACAGAGTCCGAGGAAAGATTGCAATTGTTTCCTGTTTCTTGGTTGCGGGAACCTCTGAATTGCCTCCACTTTCTCTGCTGATGGGGTAATACCTCTGTCGTCTAGGTTGAAGCCTAAGAATTGTACCTCGCGCGCTATGAATTTGGATTTCTCCAACTTCAGTGTTATGTTGTTCTGCGCTAGTTTGTTTAGTACAAATTCCACTCTGTAACAATGCTCTTCCCAGGTTCCGGATGTAATTAGTAAATCGTCAACATAGACGGTGGTAAATTGGAGCGCTTCTGGTCCCAAAATCTGGTCCATGCATGCCACAAATATGGCGACAGAATTGACAAGTCCGAAGGGCAGTCTCTTGAACTGGTAATTGCGCCCTTCGAAAATGAACGCTACATACTGGCGGCTTTGTGGATGCAGCTCTACCTGCCAATAACCACAGACCGTATCCCAGGTGCTAATAAAGTTAGTACCATGAAAACGCTTTAAGATTTCTTCTATTTCACCGGGAGATGTTCTGTCATTCACAATTGTCTTGTTCAACTCACGCGCATCTAAACAGAGCCGGACTTGTCCGTCTTTCTTCGGAACAGCAATAATTGGACTAGTGTAAGGTGATTGACTAATCTCAATTATGTCGTTTTCAATCATCTTGTTTATCTCTGTTCTCACGGCTTCTTTGAGCGACTGCGCTATTGGATATGACCTCCGGTTAAACACTACGTTTTCTTTAAAACGAAGTTGGCACTGGTAGTTTTTTACCTTCCCTGGTTCATCAGAAAACACCGCCTTGTATTTCTCATATATTGCGATTAGACGATCAGCCAGAAGTGTTGGTATTTTCTTGTTATCGCTTCCGCACTGGAAATTCCGTATTTCTTGGATCTTAACTGACCATAAATCCTCTCCTCCTTGATTGTATATTATGGGTTTAGAAAGAGGGCTGTTTCTAATAACATTTATTTTACGAAGTTGTTGATGTATAGGGCTGGGAAGTATTGTTGTGCCTCCTACCAGGTCTGCGGTCCATGTTACTCCGTCTGGGAAAAGTGATACTTTATTTAAATTAAGATCGATTACTGCCGAATATCTACGAAGAATATCGCAACCGACTAAGATGTCAAATGGTAATCCGGTGGCGATTAAAAATTCCATGTCTAAAGCTATATCACGGCTAACGACACTTAAGGAAACTTGCTTCCTAATGGTTTTATTCTGGCGACCAGTTGCACCTACCAATACAATGTTGTTGACTGGTAACATTGGCAAAGTTTTACCACATGTACTCTGTATTCTCTCCAACTCATTGGAGTTTATTATTGAAATATTAGCTCCTGTGTCTATCATTATTCTAGCGGGAACTCCTTCCACCTCCGCTGTTATATAAATTATCTCATTATTACTGTTGCTGAGACTCTTCTCGTTCTCTTCCAAAAGTTCAGTTCGTATGTCTTTCAAATAATGGTTACTGATAATAGTGATGTTTTTATCATTGTTTGCTTGTTGCAAATCATCCTTTTCTAACCCAGGAAGTATAAGCAGTAACGGGTCATCGTTGTTGATTACTGCCTCCTCTCGTTTAAAGCATTTTGGTCATTGTTTAAGTTATTGCTGACCGAGGCATCGTTCGGGAAACTCTGGTTTGTTTCCTGACGTTCTGTACCCTGGTTGATGTTTAACGCCCTGTTCGGTTGTCTGCCAAGATCTTCCAGGCTGGTACTTCGTCTTTCCTGTTCGTATCTTGGGCCGTCTCGTTCCGCACTCCGCCATCTTCGGTCAGCGCCGTGGAAGCTGCTCCTCCTCGGTTGATAATATCTCCTGGGTCCGCGATCTTCTGCTCTTATAAAATTTACCCTAGGGCGCGACACTCGGTTATTACTATTGCTATTATTATTATTATTAATATTATCATTATAGTAATTTCGGTTAGGTGGGTAAGGCCTGTTACCATTATTGTTGGGATATGGATTTCTCTGACTGTATGGAACATTATTATTTTGTTGATAAAAGTGGTTTCGATTATTTGGGTAGGGGTTGTTATTTCTCACGCCGTTAAAATTTCCGTTAAACTGGTTATTACGCGGCTGGTTGCTAGGGCCGTCGTAATTACTGGGCTGGTTCCGGTTATTTGTATGGTTATTGCCGTTATTGGGGTAAGTAGTCGGCCTTGCTTCTGGTCTCTCATTTCTCTTCCTGCTCTGCCGATAATACTCTTCATTCTCGTATCCCTCCAATAACTCAGTCATTCCCTGGATCGTCTTGATCTGACTACCTCTCCGGGCCCTGATAATGTCCTCATCATAGTGATAAGATATCTTATTCACTAAACATTCTTCTGGGATTGCTGGCTCAAGGTGCTTTGCCATACACACCTTCCCCAAGAAATATGCCGTCATACTGCTACCTAATTGTGACCTGTATCTTCCGTTACAAATATTGTCACGTATCAAGTTCTGGGTAGTCTCAGACCAGTATTTTGTTTTAAACATTTTCCGGAACTGTTGGTAGTCGGAAATTTCACTCCGGTTGGCCATCCACCAATTATCTGTTATGTCTCGGAAAGACTCGTCGAATATCTCCCTGCTATGGCTCCATTGGGTAATTTTATGCTTGGTTAAATATTCTTCTACCCTAGCCAGGAACTCCATCGGCTTACGTTTGTACTGCCGGAAGTTGAGCCACTCTCGGCTTTCGTTGACGGGCAATCCGGTGAAATGAGTCGGTCTGTTTCTAATCGCTTCCATCTCCTCTCGGCTTTGTCGCACCTGACCGGTGATATTGGCCATGGTCTCTTGTATATCATTACATCGTTCTGTGACCTGGTTGCGTACTTTTCCGAATTCTTCTTGATTTTCCTTTCTCTGTTCTTCTACCTTCCTACGACTATGTTCTTCAATATTTGTGAACTTGATGTTCACCACTTCTTTAAACTCATTCACCTCCTTTTCGGTCTGGTTGCACTTTCCATCAATCTCTCGAATCTGTCGATTGACCATTATATTTTCTTCTTCCATCTTCTTATCCATCGCTTTTTTGTTAACCTTGATTTCCTTATTCATTTCTTCTCGCAACAATTCCATTCTTTCGTCCAGTTTGTCCAAATTCTCCTGATTTACCTCCCTTAACTCTTCTCTTAGAATTTGATTGTCCTCTCTCAATTCTTCCAATTTCTCCCCCATCTTCTCTTCCAACTTCCTGTTATCTTCTTTCAACTCTTCCTTCAATTGTCGGTTGTTCTTCTCTATCTTCTTCCTGGTTTCATCTATTTTCTGATTGGTATTTTCAATTTTATTAATCAACTCTTCTTTAGTCGCCTTGAATTCTTCCTTGAACGATTGGTTGTCTTCCTTCAATTCTTCCATGTTCTTGTTCATCCCAGTCAACTCTTCTTTTGTGGATTGATTATCCTTCTTCAATTCTTCTAACTTTCCTCCCATCCTCTCTTCCATCTTCTTGCTGTTTTCTTCCATCTTCTTCGTCAGGGACTGATTGTCTTCCTTCAATTCTTCTAACTTCTTCCCCATCTCTTCTTCCAACTTCCTGTTTGTTGTTTCGATTTTATTTCCTAAATCTTCTTTCAAGGACTGGTTATCACTCCCCATTTTCTTACTCAAGTCTTCCTTTAATTCCTTACTATTTTTGTTTATTTTCTCTTCCATCCTTTGCAAGAACACTTCCATGTATCTGTCCATTTGATTATCCTCCGTTGTCTTGGATTTCTCCACCTGCTTCTCCTGGAGATTAACCTCCCTTGTCTGTGAGGATATCTCCGGTTGTTCCGTTTGTTTGGACAACACCGGTGGTAATACCTCTTCCGCCTCTACTGGCGTCGCCTCCTTGTTGTCCATGTCAACTTCTATTTCTTTCTCGGCCTCCGCCGCCCGTTTCTTGGATGTTGCACGTCGTTGCATTTTCCCTTGAAATTCTCTGGCTTTGTAGCTGTTGCCTAGCTCCAACTAGTGATTGGGCAGAATGTATTGATTGGAAGGCCAATCGCTAATTAAAGCCCCTAAAGTTGTGCGCCAATTTGTAATAATACTAATAAAATAAGTATATAGATGTGTGTTGATGATATAAGAGATTGTGATTGTGAAGTTCGACTCCGATGTAATCAAGTCCAATGTAATATGTTTAATTGGTGTTTAATTGGTGTGTAATTGGTGTGGCTCTCGACGTCTTACTGGCCTGAAACACTTCCTTAAGTTTCCCAGCTGGTCGAGTCCCAATGGTAGCAAGACCGGTCGAGTAGCGTAAAGTTGATGAAGAAATATATATGCTTGGCTTCGCCGAACGTTTCAAAACAAAATTTATTGTTTTGAAGGAAATTTAAAAAAAAATTGTTTATAAAAAAAAAAATTATTTTAATTTTATTAATTAATTAATTAGGATCAATTAATTAATATAGGGCTGTGAAGTTTTAAACAGTGTAATGCTCTTCTGAAAATTTTTATTAAAGTTTTAGTATAATTTAAATAATCTATCACCACTCATAAGACTGTCTGTAAACCAATCGATATTTGTTTACCTTTCTATTTTTTAGGTTATCTTCACTTACGGGTGGTAAAGTCCTTGTAGATTATCAATTAGAATTATATTATTGGTAATTAGTATTATTGAAGAAATAAAGAACTATTAAGTATTGAAAAGTATTAATATTTTATTAAGTAATAGCAATATTGACTCTTATCGATTAGTATCGATTCTCAGGATATCGAAAAAAGTTACAAGTATATGATATAAAAATTATATAGGGTTCTTTAAACAGCCAGTTATTACCAAAGTCAGAGAAATCGGGCTTATATTTAAAAAGTATAACGTTACAATCAAATTAATAGTTATTAATAAACACAGACATTGAATAATAAATTGTAAATATAATAATTGTTTTCACCAAACAGCTGTGATGAACCAAGAAGAGGCACTGGGTTTGTCAAAGAAAGATGGCTGCCGTCAAGTTAGTGAGATGTCATTCGTATATTGGACGTTCCAAATAAAAGATTTTCCTGTAGTATTCCTGTTCTGATGTCTGCGAATCTCTTGTAAAATGTTGTGTAGTGTCTAGTGTACTGTTTCTGAGTTGTATTTAGTGTATTCGTATAATTATTAGTTCAAACACTTTCCCCGATTCCATCACTAATTTGGGTTAATGTATTACACAGTTTTCTAGTGTTTTGTGGTGTTTTTCAGAGTAGATTTATATTGTTCTGTGTTATGGAGTGTTACTTGATCGTTTCTGTTATAATATGATAGTTTCAGAAGTATTTTACAAGTCACTCGCGATTTCACAATAACTCACTATACACTCGCTTTGTATGACGATTATAGGTTAGGTTATTCACGTTTTCAAAGGTATGTCATGTTGTCCGTTCAACTACCAATAATTAACTAACTGTTTCCTTCAGTTTCAATTAAACTCTTAGCCCATATAATATTATCCTTAACATTGTTCAAAAATATTTTCACATCCTGTGTACATTTTACTATTTCACTATATGAATGCCTAAACTTTGGTTATTTGTCAATTTTATTCACTAGATTTGATTTAAATTAATCTTTCAGTTCATTCTGGTTATTTTCAGATTAAATAATGCCATTTTATAGTGTTTTCTGTCCAAAAAATAGTAATTTTACTTTCAGTTTGGGTATACTCTGAAGAGTCCAAAACATCAAAATTTACTTCCTGTCATTATATAAATTCAGCCATTTTATCAGTTATATTTAATATTAATAATCCTATATTGTATTAAAAGGTTCCTATTCCCTTATTTTCTGGTAATTAATTGAATTAGTTGTATTCTGAAACATTATTCTGAAATATATGACTCCCATGTCTAAATTTCTGAGTTTAGTCATTTTATTTTTATTTATAATTCTGAATATAATTTATTAAAATCTCTCTAAATGGTATGTGCAATTATATGGCATGATCTCAAGTTTATTTTGTCTAAACCCCTTTTGTTTGTTTGCTTTTAAATGAGTAATTTCTCTGTTTTGATGAAGTTTGGTTTCCATTCTTTTGGCCTATGATTTTTTTTAACAATTTTTCTTACAAAATAATTTACAAACAATATATGATGTGTGATACCCTCTCTGACTTTTTACAAATAGTATTATAAATTAAACATGTTTTCAAATTACACAAAAACAATTAGTATTGGTTACAATACAAACAATAGTTAACACAAAATAAAGAACATTTTTTTTTAAATAAATGGTTGTCTTCAAATCAGACATTTTGCAACAAAATTCCCATTTCCAACATGGAAATATGGTTTACAACAAAGGTTTTGTACTAACTAACATCTTAATTACTCTCTACTATTTACAAGTGGTAATTATTTTTATAGTTCTGATGTTAGTTGTTTCAGACCCAAACAAATGGCCTTATATCTAAAACATTTTTAAACATTCTTGTACTATATACATTAAAACCTTATATTTATATTCTTATTTCTAACTATTATTATAAGTAGGATTCTACAGTTTTTATACAGTCTTTTATACCTTGTCTTTGGGGAATTGTACCCTGTCATTAACAAATAAATAGTATGAACCGTTCACAAAGCACTATGAAATCTGTTTTTCTTTTTTCATGTAAAACAAAAATGTTATTTTAAACAGATTCATGTCTTATGAACAACATATTGTCACCGTACATATTTTAAGTCATTGAAAAATGCATATTTCATTGCATCCAATGTTTGTGATTGCCAAGAATGAAACACAAGGTTCATTTTTTATAATACCCACAACTATCACTGGTTCACTTTCACTTATATATTATGTTAATGCTAAATGGTCGTATAGTCTTATTAACATAATAAATTGGTTAGCGTTTTTTCAATGGAGATTTGTTCCATGGGTACTATATTATTGTTTCATCTTAGTTCACAGGAAACTTTTACTTTGTTCACTTCTCTTTCTTAAATTTATATACATGTGGTTTTTATTTCGTTATACTTTTGTTTTTTTTAGATATTTATTTTGGGGATATAGGGATTTGGGTGTCTTTTATAAGAGCATGACGTCTTCTTCAGGATGCTGCCCTCTTCTTCTTTCTTCAGTCTTCTTTTCTCCTGCCTTCTGGGACTGGTATCTTCTCCATCTGTTCTTGATGCCATCAGGTTTCTTGGGATCTTCTCCATCTTCTTCTTTAATTCAGAAATACACAACCTGTATTGGTTGATCTTGGCTTATTTTAGGGTTTCTCTTTTATTTATTCTCCCTCGTTGTGGGTTTGGTCATATTGTGTACTGCTTTGTTATTTACTATTTTACCTTCCTGGGTTATACCTTGAAAACCTTTGGTTATGAGACTGGTTTTGGATGACTCATCACTAGTAACTCCTTTTATTTTAACTTGTATTTTCTTTATAATAATGATTTCTTTCCACAGTTGCTATGAATTAATCTATTTATATTAAACTTAATGCTTTCTTCCAAATTTAAATATTATAACTTCATTATTCTAATGATCAATTGCCATTCAATATTATGCTTATATCTGTCACGCTACAAAACACATGACCCAGATGGCATATGGATAAGATATGTAGATGATGGACTATATGTATCAAATAACAAAAACACAAATGCAGAGAACATACTGAAACAAATCAATAACATACATCCCAAAATACAATTCACAGAAGAAAAAGAAAAACATAACAAAATCAACTATTTAGACATAACCATCACAAGATACAACAAACACATACAATATGCAATATATAGAAAACCAACTTCCACTAACATCATTATACCTAACCATTCTGACCACCCACCACAACATAAAATGGCAGCATTTTATTCGTTATTTAACAGAATGTACAAAATACCCCTAAACAAACAAGAAACTGACAAAGAAAGAAATATAATATACCAAATTGGTTATGCAAATGGATACAATAAAAATACTATGATCAAAATAGAAAATAAAATCAAATACAAAATAAAAACTGAACAATTAAGAATTAATCAAACTGAACAACACATAAATAATAACAACAACAAAAAATGGGCCACATTCACATATATAAATAATAAAATGTCAAAACTAACAAAACTATTTAAAAACACAGATATAAAAATAGCATACAAAACTAATAAAAATAAATTACAAAATCTAAATAACTCACACAACAAAGATAATACAACAACCAACGGTATATACAAAATTGAATGCCAAGATTGCAATAAATGTTATATAGGACAAACAAAAAAACAGCTGAAAAAACGTTATTTTGAACACCTAAATGCATACAAAAAACCAAACATATATAAATCCAATTTAGCCACACATGCAATAAACACAGGACATGAATTCCCAGACATAACCAATGTAACACTAATAAAACATATACCACACAAAGGCACCATAATGAACATTTGGGAAAATTTACAGATTTACAAACATAAAACACAAAACAAATTAATACCAGAACAAATACAAATCAATACAAAACATGACACAATATTCAAAGCACTCAACATCGAAAATACACAAAATACAAAAACAGATACCACAACCACACACAATAATGCAACATTGAAGGACCAAAGACCAACAAACCACCATAATAACATCCAGAAGCCAACACACAAATACTACACCAGAAGCAAGATGGCGAAGGTTGAAGATGGGAGAACAGGATCTCCCGAAACATGCCCCTAAAGAAAAAATACATCTTGAGGTAAAATAGTTATAAGTATTATAGTATTATATACATCAAGAAACGGACTGTAGCAGAAAGTGATTGAATATATATATATATATATATTTTATATTACTATATTTACTTACTTTATGTACATTACATTGTATTTTACTAAAAGTAAGTGTTTAATTCTTCACCACTTGGTTCTGTTGTGGTAGTAAATTATATTATATAGGAAGGATGCTTAAATACTGTATATGAAGTAAATGTCATTTACTGAGTGTATGCAATATATGTTTATCGTTATTCAAAAAATTTGCATTAGTTCAGAAATTATTGTACACACATTATATTAGTGCATAACGTGTATTCTTGAATGTGCCTTCAACAAGAAGAAATTTTATTTTGTTTGTAAATCAGTCAAGTTTACAAATATGCTTAGTTGAAGATTTGTTTATAACTATCTCTCCTTGAAATGGATATGTTGGTTTGTATTCATGCTGTATCTTGAAAGGTGAAAGTAACAAGACTAAAAATAGTTTGCATTCAAAAGTTTAATAGAAAGAGAGTTCCATTTACTTATGTGTTTATGACATTTTGTAACGAGTTACATATACCCCTGTCAGTTACTGGAACATAAGAGTTTTTATTATATATTGTATAATATTTTTCAATAATTTTTTGTTGTTGTTCTCAAGAAAGAATTTTTAATGTGTCAGTGTGTGTTGCAGACTGCTCAGAAGTCTTAGATGATCGAATTTCAAGCATGTACAGATATACAGATATCATTCATGAAAACTCTTTTTACTTTTTGAATGTCGTAGATTACATATACATACTCATCCTTACCAAAACTATTGTTTTTTGACTTAAGTTAAAATGCAGTAAATTCAAGTGTCCAACAAGTAATATAAGAAGAAACAGAAAAATTGTAAAAACATCTGTACAAATGAAATTTATATTTTCATAAAACTAACTTAAAAACATCACTTAAAAAACACTCACTAGCACTGTTAGTTTGCTTTAATAAATATCTGAGGAAATTTAAACCAGTAAAAATTTTGCCAAACATTATGCCACTGACTTGTTATAATATTATTATATACACACCACCAAAATCAGTAAAATTCCATTCTCAAATCAATTCTTATGGAACATTTCAGAGCTTTTAATAATAAAAAAACGGGAATCTCCAACATAGCAGATCACCTTATTAGTATGAATCATAGTATAACAAATATAACCAACAATATGGAAATAGTGGAAATAAACAGTAATAAAAATGATATTATACAGTTAGAAAAATTATATATATACCTTCATAAAAAATATGACAAATTGATGAATCAACAGACAATATTTGAAAATGATCAATTGTTTCAATACATATCTGGCTTGGTTTCACCCAATAATGATGGCAGTGGAAAGTTCAAAATGAAGTACAGTGAGAGGTAGTAGACACAGTTAACAGCAATTATACATTTACAGAATAACATCATAACAGGAACATTACAGTATACGAACTGAGGATGAAATTTTAATATTTCGAAAAGGCCTTATTCGTTGATTTGAGAATGGAATTTTACTGATTTTGGTGGTGTGTATATAATAACAGTAAAAATTTGTAATAAATGTAACGTTTATAGTTAGTTTATTGTTGTTGCAAGATGTCAGACCATTGAATCATCTTTTTTTTTTAAGGTATAGTACTTAATCAGTACTGATATAATTATGTATTATTTTATTATGAAGAATTAAAGACTGTATTCCTTAATTATATCATGGCCACCCAATTATAATGTAAAACACAATCGTGGTCTTGCTTATTTAAGTATAGAATTTTGTTATATAAAACCTATCCTGTTAGTATTTGTATAATAATGAAACAGCTTAAATTTATGTTGCTTTGTGTATTATTTGTTGACAGTAAATGGACCCACGTTGACTACACAGTGCAGAAATGAATAAACATGCTCCGAAACAGGAAGAATAAAATCTCACTCGATACAGTACGTGAGTTAGATAGTTTTCCAAAGTTACCTGAGACGTACATTGAAACATCACGAGTAGGTGGTACATGTAAGTACAATGTGTTTATAGAATATGTACAACTCTATACATAGACTTAAAACGTATATAATATTTAATGCAGACTTAATGTTTCTTCTAATATTTATATGATCCTGATTCAACTAAATTATTTTCAGTTGAATGCACAATGTATATATACTAATAGGTCAATTTTGTGTTATGGAATAACTTGTTTTTACTTGATTATTTGTATGTTATTTGTTCATGTTACCTTGAAAAACAGACAAAAAATAACATTAAACGTAATCATAGGGAGCGTGCAAAAATGAATAGTTATTGTGTACTATGTTCTGCTAATGACTTCAAATGCAGGCAAATCATTATTACAGCTTGAAGTAATGCACTATCTGAACATAAATCTCTTACTTGTTTCTTGTAGTTTGTTTACACAGTTCCAGACAATGTACACCATTTTATATTAGTTCATTAGTACAGATAGTAGTAAAATTATGCCTCATTTTACCTACTACTATGTGTCATACATTATATACAAAAAAACATAGTTGTCTTGATTGTTCATCTCTTCCGTCACAGCACTATCACTTTACTAAAAATGAACTTTATCTTGTGAAAAACATACTTTTTTCGTCGGACGCGTTTCGGCTAATGTATCCGCCTTCTTCAGCTTTTAGTCAGACTGCCATCATTTCATAACTGTTTTTGTGTGGAAGGTGTAGTGGGGGTGGTGTGTGGAGGAGGGGGATTGGTGCAGGGATTTAATTTGATGTTTGTTTTTTGTAAAATTGTGTCAAAAAGTGTATGTGATTTATATTGTAATTGATCGTTGAGGATGTTGTTTGGTTGTGTTGTGTGGTGTTTATATATTGAAAGAAATATATAAACACCACACAACACAACCAAACAACATCCTCAACGATCAATTACAATATAAATCACATACACTTTTTGACACAATTTTACAAAAAACAAACATCAAATTAAATCCCTGCACCAATCCCCCTCCTCCACACACCACCCCCACTACACCTTCCACACAAAAACCGTTACGAAATGATGGCAGTCTGACTAAAAGCTGAAGAAGGCGGATACATAAGCCGAAACGCGTCCGACGAAAAAAGTATGTTTTTCACAAGATAAAGTTCATTTTTAGTAAAGTGAAAAAACATACTATATACCTTTAAACAGTTAACATACAGTGGGCCATATGTCACTTAACACTAATAATTATATATTTAACAAAACAAACTTATTTTTGTTAAACACTAAAATTATCAGTAAGTCGTTTAATACTTTAATTTCAAGTTTTTGCTTAGTTGATAAAGATAAAGATCCTGTAAATAACATTAAAATCAGTTTCTGTTTAGTACTAATGATATATTAAAAGTAGGCAATGGAGACATGATCACTTTTATGTGACATTCTTGTAAACATTTCTCTCACGTTTTTGAGATTTGTGATAGTATCTTTATTGAATCTTAATTTTTCTGTAACTATACAAGCTGATGTTGAATACTTAACTATATTTGGGATACTTTTTGGGCAGTTTTGTGATAAAATATTTACTTTATTGTGTTAAAACTGCATAGAAATATCAGATATATTCTTTCAAATACTTCTCCCTTAACATCTCTTTCAGATATTCTATTTCCTGTGTATATAGTCTGAGATAATTATGTAGCATTTTTTGTGGCCCTATAAAAACATTAATAAAATATGATGCAAAATATGATATCTCACTGCTTTTTCTTACCTGTGTACTGGGCATTTAAACTTATCAGCACAATTGTGTGTTTTACTGCTCAGGCTTACCTCATATGACTTAAACAATAGGTTAATATTCATTTTATACTCATACAACACAATTCAGTTTTAAATATCATTGTATATAAGTTATTATGAATTTTTGGAAGTAAAGTATAATTTATATTGTGGTATTTATTGTGTACATTTGTAACATTAAATTTAAAACTTTGAATATGGTTCATGTAATGTACTTCATTGGTTGAGTAAGTAAGTTTATCAATTTATGTGCACTTCAGTTTATAATATAAACAAGACTTTTAACAACATGTTATTATTTTGATAGAGGGATTTTGATTAAGTAAATAAAGTACGCACAGTAAGAGAAAATTCAAGACTGGCTTGAACTAGGTACAAAATTTTCGTAATTTTAGTATCATAACTATTATAATCTAGTGTTTGTATTATTAATAATCTTAACGTTCTTCAATTTCGTATGGATACCAACTTAAAATATATCTTCTTGTTTAGTGTTAAGTTATTCCTCTCAACAAAGTAGTATAGTGGTCCATGAATATACTTCTTATAAAGATTATTATTTACTCAGCAACTCAGAAAAAGCAGTGATGATTGAGCATCAACTAAAAATGAATATCTGAGGATACGAAGATACTAAATTAGATAACGTGAGTTTAGCTTTTTGAAATGATTTTAGTTTTTTTTTTTATGCACACATGCACGCGTGTGCACTCCCCCCCCCCCACACACACATTCAATCATGTAACACAAAACTTATTTTAAACATATGTTTGGCATCCAATGGATATAAAGACAAATTGTTCAACTATTTTTTGAATGTTGAATTCTGAATGTCTTCTGTTTTATAGCCGATGATAAACAATATGATACTATCAAAATTTTGTTATTAATGTATGTTGAACTGGAAACTAATATTTTTTTAGCTATGAATATGTTAGGAGATTGATGTTAGTAGCAGGACATGTGGTTAGGAATATGTAATAGGCCTACCATTTGTCAACTAAAATGTCATGCTTACGTAAAAATTCCACTTTTATAAAAGATATGAGAATATAATACTTTGTTTGTTCAGGTGTTGTCATCTGCTATTGTCATCAAGTATTTTGTACAATTCATGCACATATGTTTGTTACTAACTTTTTTTTAGATTATTACGTACAACCATTTTGTCACACTTGTGTTAGTTTTTAGGTTTTAGTGAAACTTTGTAGCCATACATACATACATACATACATACATCCTTGGCGCTACAGCGCAGTCCGGGCCCTGGCCTCCAAAAGAAATCGTCCCCGCTGGTCTCTACTCCTGGCCAATGTCCACCAGTTTGCTGCACCCAGCCAAACTGCCTCCTTACCAACCTGGTCCAGCCATCTTGTACACGGTCTTCCTTTCCTTCTCCTTCCCATCAGCAAATAATTCATATTTTTTTTTGGGATTCTATCCTCCGCCATTCTCTGCACATGTCCAGCCCAATGCAATCTGTTAATTTGTATGAGTTGCACGATCGGAAGATCTGTAAACCTTTCGTACAACTCTCGATTATGCAGTCGCCTCCAAATGTTGTTTTCCTTCACAGGCCCATAGATTCTCCTCAGTACCTTCCTCTCAAACACGGATAGTTTCTGCCCATCTAGTTTTTTTAACACCCATCATTCCGAGCCATACAGCAGGACTGGTCTGATCAAGGTCTTGTATAGGGTGGCTTTTGTCTCTTTACTTATTGATTTTGATTTAAAATGTTCACCAGTCCGTAGTAACACCTATTAGCAGATAATATCTGTTTTTCAATGTTTTTAGAGGAGTCATTTCCAGAGTCCACATATGACCCGAGATATGGAAAACCCTTTTTCAAATTCATAATCATTAATGGGCAGGGACAGGGCACGAGTGCTGGTGCCTACAACCATATATTTGGTTTTGCTTTTTGTAGCCATACACTCACCAGAAACACTGTTTACTCCGACAGTAGTTGTAACTGTTTTAATATTTGATCATTATTAAAACAGTAATTATCAGAGTCATTATAAGAATCTTTCAGTAATTCTGACAAGTGTAGAAAAGACCAGAGATTCGGTAGATGAAAATATTATATAGTATAAGTTAATGTTTAGGCTGAGGTATATTGTTTACATACATATTCAGGCAATGACAGTTAATCTGAACAAAGGTAGGGTAGGGTGTTAAACTAGGGCTGCCATATGTATAGGGCTACCAAACTGTCCTCGTTTTTGTCAGTTAATTAAATTTTCTAACTAATCAAGTTTCCAAAATTATTTGTTTTAATTCTCAATGGATGACCAGAATAAACGTGTGTTGCATGACTAATTCATAATAATGTACAGTTGATACATGGTTTCGATATTGATAGTATGTAGGTATGTCTAAAAAAACACTATTTTGGTATTTTGGTTATGTTGCACACTGAGTCTTGGCTTAGTAGTCATGTCATTTCAGTTATGTAAGTAAATATCGGTATGGAGAACCATACATGACTTCCATGTTCTAAGATTTATATTTAAAATCATATTCAAAATGAAATATTTCCATAGAAACTACTTCTTTCTACTTATTGCTTCAGCCTTAACCACAGTACTGTGGTCACTAACGTATACCACCTCACGTTTTCGCACTCGATTTTCACTGATGATGGCAGTCGATGGACTGCCGAAAAGTCTGATTTTGCAGAAAACATTGGACTACGGCTAAACAGCCCGGGAAGGAATTTTAACAAAGAACTACTTCTTTGGTGCCGATAACGTAGTACACATATAAAAAATTCTCCCCTCCTCAATCAACTATAATTTTCATTAATAGAAAATTACCCCCACCCCGTTCAATTAACCTCTTCATTTATAGATAATTCATCTACGTTTCTACAGTGGATTATTATGAGCTTCTTATTAGGATACATTATTTATCAAAATTAAGTACTTTACTCTTGTTCAAACATAAAACGTTGCAGGTAAACTACCCCTTTCTCTTAACCGATCTTCAACAAATCAACAGACCTAGAGTTCTCTTTAATTCAAAAAGGAATGCAAAAACGTAGTCGATTCTGTTTGAATTTGCGGCAGTTATCGTTCGTCGTATTAAAAATTACCCTTGTTAAAACATAAAATGTTGCAGGTAAACTACCCCTTTCCCTTAACCGATCTTCACCAACACCAATAGGACTTGAGAACTCTACAATTCAGGGCTGTATGCAAAACATTATTTGATTCTGTTTGAATTTGCGGCTGTTATCGTTTGCCATAGAAAAAATTACCCCCGATAAAAAAACTTTGCAGGTAAACTACCCTTCCCCTTAACCGATCTTTACCAAAAACAATAGGTCTTGAGAACTCTACAATTCAGGGCTGTATGCAAAAGAGTAGTTGATTCTGTTTGAATTTGCGGCTGTTATCGTTTGCCATAGAAAACAATTACCCTTGATTTAAAAAAAACCGTTGCTGGTAAACTACCCCTTTCCCTAAACCGATCTTCACCAAAAACAATAGGTCATGAGTACTCTACAAATCAGGGCTGTATGCAAAAAATAATTTGATTCAGTTTGAATTTGCGGCTGTTATCGTTTGCTATAGAAAAAAAATCTACAGACAGACAGACAGACACACGCACAGACACTTTTCGGAAAACGACTTTTTTTCATGTTTTGAATGTAGTACAATCAGAATCTGCAATAATCTCGAACACGATTTTTTTTGCCATCACCATACTTCCATTTCCTTAAGGAACATGGAAGTAAAAAGGCATCAATTTTAATTTTAGTTAATTATTTTTACTTCCATATTCCTTAAGGAAATGGAAGTATGGTGATGGCAAAAAAAATCGTGTTCGAGATTATTGCAGATTCTGATTGTACTACACTCAAAACATGAAAAAAAGTCGTTTTTCGAAAAGTGTCTGCATGTGTGTCTGTGTGTCTGTCTGTAGATTTTTTTCCTATGGCAAACGATAACAGCCGCAAATTCAAACAGAATCAAATAATTTTTTGCATACAGCCCTGATTTGTAGAGTACTCACGACCTATTGTTTTTGGTGAAGATCGGTTGAGGGAAAGGGGTAGTTTGTTTACCTGCAACAGTTTTTTTTTATCAAGGGAAATTTTTTTTTGGCAAACGATAACAGCCGCAAATTCAAACAGAATCAAATAATGTTTCGCATACAGCCCTGATTTGTAGAGTTCTCAATACCTATTGTTTTTGGTGAAGATCGGTTAAGTGAAAGGGGTAGTTTACCTGTAACGTTTTATGTTTTAACAAGGGTATTTCCTATGGCAAACGATAACAGCCGCAAATTCAAACAGAATCAAAAGATTATTTGCATACAGCCCTAAATTGTAGAGCTCTCAAGACCTATTGTTTTTTGGTGAAGATCGGTTAAGGGAAAGGGGTAGTTTACCTGCAACGTTTTTTTAACAAGGGTATTTTCTATGACAAACGATAACAGCCGCAAATTCAAACAGAATCAAATAATGTTTTGCATACAGCCCTGATTTGTAGAGTACTCAAGACCTATTGTTTTTGGTGAAGATCGGTTAAGGGGAAGGGGTAGTTTACCTGCAACGTTTTTTTATCAAGCGTATTTTCTATGGCAAACGATAACAGCCGCAAATTCAAACAGAATCAAATAATTTTTTGCATACGTCCCTGAATTGTAGAGATCTCAAGGACTTTCGATTTTGGTGAAGATCGGTTAAGGGGAAGGGGTAGTTTACCTGCAACCTTTTACGTTTTAACAACAGTAAAGTACTTGAAAATTCATTTAAACTTTTTCAAACAATGGTAATTGTTAAAAATAAAATAATTTTGTTGCCAGGGAATAAAATTACTGTATAATTTTTTCATTTTAATGTAAATTATGTATAAGTTAGTATCTTTATATATATATATATATATATATATATATTTTAGTCACTTTTTGCTACAGTCCGTTTCTTGATATATATAATACGTTTAATATTTATAATTAAATTTACCTCAAGATGTTATTTTTATCCTTTATTAGAACATGTTTCGGAACATGTTTATCCTTTATTGGAATATTGAATGCCAAGATTGCAATAAATGTTACATAGGACAAACAAAAAAACAGCTGAAAAAACGTTATTTTGAACACCTAAATGCATACAAAAAACCAGAAATATATAAATCCAATTTAGCCACACATGCAATAAACACAGGACATGAATTCCCAGACATAACCAATGTAACACTAATAAAACATATACCACACAAAGGCACCATAATGAACATTTGGGAAAATTTACAGATATACAAACATAAAATAGAAAACAAACTAATACCTGAACAAATACAAATCAATACAAAACATGACACTATATTCAAAGCACTCAACATAGAAAATACACAAAAAACTAACACATACACCACAATCACACACAATAAAACCAATTTGAAATACCAGAAGCCAACAGGAAGCCACAATAATAGTAGTCAACCAGCAAAACATATGTACTTCACCAGACAGAAAAACCGGAAGGCTGAGGATGGGTGCAAGATAGTGCCCGAAACATGTTCCAATAAAGGATAAAAATAACATCTTGAGGTAAATTTAATTATAAATATTAAATGTATTATATATATCAAGAAACGGACTGTAGCAAAAAGTGACTAAATTAATATAACCATACAAGGTAAATAAGCCTACAGTGAAAAAAACGAAAAGTGAGGTTATAAAACAAACGCAAAAACAAAAGTGTATAGTGAAAAAAATAGTGAAGTGAGCATCAAATTAAGTAAAATCAACTACCAAATAACGGAAAAAAAATATAAAACAAATTACCTCTCACATAAATATACATTAACATGTACACAAACAACATAACCACAATTCCATACAACCACATTACCAAATTATTAAACAAATTTCAAACACGAAAAAAACAACTAATGAACACAAACATGAACATATACTTCAATAGACAATGCCAAAAACATAAATTAATACCTAAATACATCAACATAAATACAAACAACAAAAATATGACTGCACAAAAAACTATAAAACAAGCACAAAGGCTATGGATACAAAACGAAATCAATCAATTATACAGTAAGAAAAATATCATAACACTAGACATATACAAACTACACTTAGAGCTAACAAGTTTATTACATCCAATCACTTGGAATAATAAATACAATAACATAGAAAATAAAATAAGATTTGAAAAAAACAAAAAGAATTATAGAATCAACAAAAAACTTAACACATTAAAACAACAAAACAAAAATCAAGAACAAAAATAAACACACATTTTACCCACGAACCATTAACCTTAGCAATACAGAATTTAACAAAAAAGAAACAGAATATTTAAACAATATGTCAAATACTAACATAACTCAAAATACAAACAAAAATCTAGAAAATTTAATAGTAGAAACAGAATTCGCCATTAACCTAATAAAAGACAATATACAAGAAGAAAAAAGAACAGAAGCAACACATATAATTAAAAAAATAATCACCAGCGAAATGAAAAACAAAGATAAACAAAAGAAAAACAATAAAACAATAAAAGAAATTAAAAATAAAGTAAAGAACAATAATTTAATAATAACTAAAGCAGACAAAAGTCAAGCAACAGTAATCATTGATAAAGCAGACTACATCAAAAAAACCGAAGACTTCATCAACAATAATAAATGCGTACAACTAAATAAAAATCCAACAGAAAACTATCTTAAACAAACAATAAAACTAATAAAAACAAATAAAAACATATTCAACAATAAAAACACAGACATATATATAAATAATAATCCAGAACCACCTAAAATGAATAGCTTAATAAAAATACACAAATTAAACAACCCAATACGTCCATTAATCAATTTCAAAAAAGCTCCTACATACAAAATAGCAAGAATAATAGCACAAAAACTAAAAAATAACCATCTAACAAATAACCATCATAACATAAAAAATACATACGAATTAATAGACAAACTAAAAACAATAAATATAAATGAAAATACATTTTTCACATCATATGACATAACAAACATGTACACCAACATCCCAGTAGAAGAAACAATTGACATAATAATAAACAAACTTAAAGAACAAAATGAAAACAAACAATATATAACCGAAATAAAAAATAGTCTCCAACTAATACTAAAACAAAATTACTTTGAATTTAATAGCAAAATTTATCAACAGAAAGAAGGTTTAGCAATGGGATCACCATTATCAAGCATAATAGCAGAAATATTCCTACAACACATAGACACCAAAATACAAAATATCATAAAATCAAATGACCCAAATGGCATATGGATAAGATATGTAGATGATGGGCTATATGTATCAAATAACAAAAACACAAATGCAGAGAACATACTGAAACAAATCAATAACATACATCCCAAAATACAATTCACAGAAGAAAAAGAAAAACATAACAAAATCAACTATTTAGACATAACCATCACAAGATACAACAACCACATACAATATGCAATATATAGAAAACCAACTTCCACCAACATCATTATACCTAACCATTCTGACCACCCACCACAACATAAAATGGCAGCATTTTATTCGCTATTTAACAGAAGTACAAAATTCCCCTAAACAAACAAGAAACTGACAAAGAAAGAAATATAATATACCAAATTGGTTATGAAAATGGATACAATAAAAATACTGTGATCAAAATAGAAAATAAAATCAAATATAAAATAAAAACTGAACAATTAAGAATAAATCAAACTGAACAACACATAAATAATAACAACAACAAAAAATGGGCCACATTCACATACATAAATAATAAAATGACAAAACTAACAAAACTATTTAAAAACACAGATATAAAAATAGCATACAAAACTAATAAAAATAAATTACAAAATCTAAATAGCTCACACAACAAAGATAATACAACAACTAACGGCATATACAAAATTGAATGCCAAGATTGCAATAAATGTTACATAGGACAAACAAAAAAACAGCTGAAAAAACGTTATTTTGAACACCTAAATGCATACAAAAAACCAGAAATATATAAATCCAATTTAGCCACACATGCAATAAACACAGGACATGAATTCCCAGACATAACCAATGTAACACTAATAAAACATATACCACACAAAGGCACCATAATGAACATTTGCGAAAATTTACAGATATACAAACATAAAACAGAAAACAAACTAATACCTGAACAAATACAAATCAATACAAAACATGACACAATATTCAAAGCACTCAACATAGAAAATACACAAAAAACTAACACATACACCACAATCACACACAATAAAACCAATTTGAAATACCAGAAGCCAACAGGAAGCCACAATAATAGTAGTCAACCAGCAAAGCATATGTACTTCACCAGACAGAAAAACCGGAAGGCTGAGGATGGGTGCAAGATAGTGCCCGAAACATATTCCAATAAAGGATAAAAATAACATCTTGAGGTAAATTTAATTATAAATATTAAATGTAATATATATATATATATATATATATATATATATATATTTCAATCACTTTCTGCTATATGTATATATATATATATATAAACACGTAAACGTATATATATACGTAAACATATATATATAGTCCAATGTTATATATATATATATATATATATATATAATTCTTCTGTACGTGTGTATGTCACTGAACTCCTCCATGTATAAAATAATATATCGTTCGTGGCAGGTAAGCATATCTCAGTTATGTAATGTTTACGTTTCCATTTTATTATTATGCCTACAGCAATAGAAAGGCAGGTAAGACACACACACACCCACCCACCCACCCACCCACCCACCCACCCACACACACACACACACACACACACATACACACACACACACACACACAATTCACGTTATTTCTGGCCTCACTCATGGTTTATTTTCTTACATTTGCACGCTTTTTAAATGGAAAGTGCCGAAACCCACACCAACATAACGCGTGCAAGCCGAAAAAATGGACATCAATTTGCTTCCTGTGGATCGCTGGGCAGTGTAACTGCACGTGTTTACAGAGGAACGATTCATAGACAGACTTTTCGTGTTTAGGGAATGAACCCTCTGCAAGATGCTGAGGGTCCATGAGTGACTTCGGAGCGCTCCTTCGTTTTCGCGTGTTTGTTCTGTGAAACATACACTGTAGATTCGCAGCTTTACTCTAAGCAACGCTCAGTAGGAAATGTTGAAAATTTTTGTCCACAGTGTACCCTCATTCACACTAAATCTGCTCTGATGTTTTAATTACGGACATCATAATATTAAAACTTTTGAAACTTGAGCACTACTTAATGGAGATCAATCATTAACTTATACAAGCCATTAATTTTATGCATATTTTTTTTATATATGTGTACAACGTTATCGGCAACAAAGAAGTAGTTTTTATTAAAATTCCTGCCCGGGATATTTGGCCGTAGTCCAATGTTTTCTACAAAACCAGACGTTTCAGCAATGCCATCGACTTCCATCATCAGTGAAAATCGAGTGCGATAACGTGAGGTGGTATACGTTAGTGACCACAGTACTGTGGTTAAGGCTGAAGCAGTAAGTAGAAAGAAGTAGTTTCTATGGTAATATTTCATTTCGAAAATGATTTTATATATAAATCTTAGAATATGGAAGTCATGTATGGTTCTCCATACCGATATTTTAACTAAACGAAGTGTTGGTTTCAATAAAAATTGAATGCTGTATTTCAGAAAAAACTAAGTCATTGATGGTGTAACAGTACAATTCTGGCCCTACTGTATTTTGGGGAATAATCAATTTAAATTGTATTTTTATTCAAAGTCCTATATAAGAAACTAGTAAAGTTTTATGAAGGTTTGCAACTGCGCAATATCGAGTGGACAGGATTTGCTTCAAGGTCGGGAATATACACGCAGAAACAACAACTTTTTTGCATACTAATGTGTCAACAAGGTGGACCCATGTATACGTCATCCAAAAGTATGCAACCACGCAATTTCTGCGCTTGTAAACAACTAAGGTGTGGATCTCTACACAAAGGAACTGGTGACGTAGTTACTCCCCACCTCAGAAATGAAGCGTTCCCAGTCACAAATCATCAGTTACGCCGGCCGGCTCTATATCTAAATTTTACAAAACTAAGTCTCGGACGTCCGCTCGTACCATGCAAAAGTGAAGTATTTTATATAAAACTAAGTAACAGTTCAATGTTAAACCATATAAACGTAAAAACAAAGTTTAGTAAAGTTTTAACATCTATAGTGCGAGTTCAGCGACGGGACGTCTGGAGGACTGATTTCAGCTAAGTGACAAATGGGGGTACTAGAAAATATAAATAAGGGTCAATACAAAATTTCAGTTATTCACTAATAAAAATGAGCTCAATTTGGGGAAAATTAAAAGAAAATTGTACCAAGAATGCGAGCGTAAGTGAATGAGAGAATGTCTAACTACATTTAATAAGTGCTGGGTTGTAAGTAATTCTAATTATGATATCATAAAAATATACTTGAATATGTTATTTTGGAGGGCTATTGAAATGTTTAAGGGGAATTTTAACTTGAATAGTGAAACTGTGTCTAATGGCGCAACGCCTCATGGTGTATAGCAGCGTGCTTGTTGTGCATGGTAGAGTCACATGTTTTGTACGTAATATGACAATAAAAGGTAATGTCATTGGTAAACATTTCAAGCAAGAGTAAATTATTTCAGATAGCACATTCTGCTACTTCTGGTTCGCTTAACCGAATTCTGCCCGTAAAGGTAAGCAAATCTAATATTTCTTGTATTATAACAAGATGGCGCCTGAACAAAATGTTGATTAAGTTTATTGATATTATATATTAATAAAAAGCTAATTAAATAATTAATATAACAATGGATTTTGGAACAGGGGCTCTACATAGAATGTGATTTTATGTGGAGTAGGCCTACTGGAAAGAGCGGAACAGTTACCTGAAGTAATATATATAGTTGTCTTGATTGTTCATCTCTTCTTTCACAGCACTACCACTTATCTAAAAATGAACTTTTTCTTGTGAAAACTTACTTTTTTCGTCGGACGCATTTTGGCGTACGTATCCGCCTTCTTCAGCTTTTAGTCAGACTGCCTCGTAATGGTTTTTGTGTGGAAGGTGTAGTGGGGGTGGTGTGTGGAGGAAGGGGATTGGCGCAGGGATTCAACTTGATGTTTGTTTTTTGTAAAATTGTGTCAAAAAGTGTATGTGATTTATGTTGTAATTGATCGTTGAGTATGTTGTTTGGTTGTGTTGTGTGGTGTTTATGTATTTCGTATTGTTCAGTTGTGTTGAGTTTTCGACCTTTAGGTAAGTAATGTAAAATTTCGAGATTAGTGTCTATGTTGGTGTAACTGTGGTTTTCTGTGTATATGTGTGTGGCAAATGCGGAGTGTATATTGTTGTTGGTTAGAGCTTTTAAGTGTTCAGAATAACGGGATGAAAAAGATCTTCCTGTCTGGCCAATGTAGAAACTATTGCAGTCATTACAATTTAATTGTAAACACCTGTTTGTTATATTTGTCTGTCTGTGTTTGTATTATTGATGTGTTTTTTAATGGTATTGGTTGTTCTGTATGCTATTTTGTATTTGTGTTTTCTGAATGTGTTGGCGATTTTGTGTGTGTAGGAGTTGTGGTATGAGTGTGATGTATTTATTGTGTCGTGTGTTGGTGGTATTTTGTGTTTTGTTGTTTTTGTTTTTGATGCGTTTGTGTAGTGTGTTTATTAAATTAGGGTTGTAACCGTTTTTGATTGCTATGTATTTTATTGTGTTGAGTTCGTCGGTGTAATCTTGTTTATTTAAGGGTATTTTAGTTAGTCTATGGAGCATATGGTTGAAGGCCACATGTTTATGTTGTGTTGGGTGGTTTGATGTGTTGTGTATAACCATGTCAGTTGTGGTTGGTTTCCTGTATATTTTGTACGCGTGTGTATTGTTAGTTTTGTTAATTGTTAGGTCTAGAAAATTTATACTATTGTTTTGTTCAATTTCCAGTGTAAATTTTAATTTGTGGTGTATAGTGTTTATGTATTTGTGGAAGTTTTCAACTTGTCTTGTGTTGCCTTTGAATAAAAGTAATATATCATCTACATACCTGTGCCAGTATATAATTTTGTTAGTGTATTTGTTGTTGTTTATTATGTGGTTCTGTTCTATGTTGTGTATATATATTTCTGCTAGTCCCCATCGGGATCCCCATATCAGGAATACTAGCAGAAATATATATACACAACATAGAACAGAACCACATAATAAACAACAACAAATACACTAACAAAATTATATACTGGCACAGGTATGTAGATGATATATTACTTTTATTCAAAGGCAACACAAGACAAGTTGAAAACTTCCACAAATACATAAACACTATACACCACAAATTAAAATTTACACTGGAAATTGAACAAAACAATAGTATAAATTTTCTAGACCTAACAATTAACAAAACTAACAATACACACACATACAAAATATACAGGAAACCAACCACAACTGACATGGTTATACACAACACATCAAACCACCCAACACAACATAAACATGCGGCCTTCAACCATATGCTCCATAGACTAACTAAAATACCCTTAAATAAACAAGATTACACCGACGAACTCAACACAATAAAATACATAGCAATCAAAAACGGTTACAACCCTAATTTAATAAACACACTACACAAACGCATCAAAAACAAAAACAACAAAACACAAAATACCATCAACACACAACACAATAAATACATCACACTCACATACCACAACTCCTACACACACAAAATCGCCAACACATTCAGAAAACACAAATACAAAATAGCATACAGAACAACCAATACCATTAAAAAAACATTAATAATACAAACACAGACATAGACAAATATAACAAAACAGGTGTTTACAAATTAAATTGTAATGACTGGAATAGTTTCTACATCGGCCAGACAGGAAGATCTTTTTCATCCCGTTATTCTGAACACTTAAAAGCTCTAACCAACAACAATATACACTCCGCATTTGCCACACACATACACACAGAAAACCACAGTTACACCAACATAGACATTAATCTCGAAATTTTACATTACTTACCTAAAGGTCGAAAACTCAACACAACTGAACAATACGAAATATATAAACACCACACAACACAACCAAACAACATACTCAACGATCAATTACAATATAAATCACATACACTTTTTGACACAATTTTACAAAAACAAACATCAAGTTGAATCCCTGCACCAATCCCCTTCCTCCACACACCACCCCCACTACACCTTCCACACAAAAACCATTACGAGGCAGTCTGACTAAAAGCTGAAGAAGGCGGATACGTACGCCGAAACGCGTCCGACGAAAAAAGTAAGTTTTCACAAGAAAAAGTTCATTTTTAGATAAGTAATATATATAATTTGAAGATACGTAAACATAGATGTAGAGATAGGGTTATGTTATAAGGTTGTGTGCATGCGTGTGTATAAATAAGCAAAATGAGTACTAATAAAAATAATGACGAAAACGTCAGCGTCACTGACGAAACAGTTACGAGTGAGATGGGCGTTCAATTAACCCCAATTAGCCAGATCGAATTAAATACAGTTCAATTAACACCCATCTCAACTCGATACGAAAATAAAACAGATGAGATTAGTGCAATGATGCAATTACTGTTAAAAATAGACAAGAAATTTGATGTAATGATAGATAAATTTGATGCTAGATTTGACGAACAAAATAACAAACTTGAGACAATAAATCATAAATTCAATGAACGGAATGATAAAATTAAAAATAATTCCAATGAAATGATAAATGCAATTAAAAAACGAAATGATAATTTTGATAAACAATGTGACGAAGTGAATAAAGGGTTAGATGAAAAATTAGGTCAAATAAGGAATAAGAAGGTAAGTAGCAGTGACAATATGATGAAAAATAAGGAAGAAAGAATTAATAACAAGGTGAGTAACAATGATGATTTGAATAATGAGTTCACAGGTAATAATAATGATATAATTAAGAACATGGTGTTAGAAAATGATGGTGAGAATATTGGGAGTGAAAATGAGATGTTAGAGTGTGTTGAGTCAGAGAGAAAGTGGGGAGAAAGTATAGTTGTAGGGGATTGCAGGGGGTAAATTTTTCCCTTGATATTGTAGTTGGGGGTGAAGTAAAGGCTTCACATGTGTTTAGGAAGGATGAGAGTTCCTTCAGTATATATTTGGGAGACAAGATGTCTACAAATAAATTTCCCTGGGTTTTTTGTGCACTTCATAGGTGGTGCAGTAATTATGAGTTAGTGTCCCCTGCATATTTTGAGAGTGAGAGATATATTGAGAGAGAGAGGTATTGTGATGAGAGAAAGAGAAAGAAAGTAATAGAGATATATAAAGTAAATAGAAATTATAGAGAATTTGTAGAAAGGTTAGGAGTAGAGATGGTAGATAATTATAGTGAACACGTACCTTGTATTAAAGCTGAGATAGCAGCAATAGTAGATGATGATAATAATGATAACAAGTACTTACCTTGTGAAGTAAAGGGTGTAGTAGTAGATAACTATGATGACGATAGTAATGACTTTATAACTTACCTAATCAGGACAGATAATACTAAAGGTGACAGGACCATACCCTATGATGACATGTTACATGATGAAATGATATGGCATAAGCCTATTAATTCAAACGACATTGTGGAAAGATATACAAATTTAAATAAATATATTGATAATAATAATATCATATATTTAATAAAAAATAATGTATGTAGACCTGAGATTCGACTGTTGTTCGATGATGGTGGATAGAGTGTTTATTGTGTAATGAACATTTAATTATGTGAACAGTGGTTTTGAAAATGGATTGCTTATGGACTGATTTTGGTCAACAATAACAAATAATAAGTTGGATTGTATATTTTTTTTGTGTATTAATGTCAATGTATTTGTGTATTCTTGATGTTGTGTATTACATATATTTTTATGTAAACCATGTATGTAACAGGAAGTTATAGTTTAATTGATTTAATAATAACAATTAACATTTTTTTTGACTAAACAAGTGATGAAAGTAATGATAAAATTTTAAATAATTGAATTAAATAATTGAAGATTAATTACTTAATTAATGTTGTACAAAAGAAAGTTTGATAATGAAGTTAAATGATTTTATGAGATTTAGATTCTAATGAATAATAAATGATTAAGCATGTAATATATTTGGATATTGAGATGTATTGTTATTAGTAGGTGAGGGATGAATTTTCTAATGCAATTGTCAATGATCACAGTAATGTAAAGTGTTAAAAAGGGATAGAGCCTGGGTGATAATTATTAAAATAAAGGCATTTGAGTTAGTCAATTAAAGTTAATGGTAGTTAGATAAATAAGAATTTTGAAATACCAGTAACACACAAAGAGAGTATTAGACATTTTAGGGACACAGTGGTGTTAGTGATTATATGTAGAGAAGGTGAGTAATATGTAATTAATGAGTAAGTAGTTGATGGTGATATTTTGTAGTAATGGTAGTGGTGTAAGGAGTGATCAACGTGCGGCGTTGTGGCAAGTGATAGAGTAGTTTAAGGGAGTGTTTGCCGATATTTGATGGAGGGCAAAGGGTTAGGAATGTATATGGCCAGGTTGGGAACACACATCCTAGTACAAAGAGGAGAATAAATTGAGGTAAGTGGAATTAGTGAAGGGGTTTATAATTGAGAGATTGGTGTCATACTATGTAAATCTGGTTGTTAATAGTGGTTGTTAGTAGGAAGAAAGGGAGCAAGATTATAGATATTAATGCTATTTCGATAAGTCAAAGCATAGTGAATACAGGCATCACCCAGACTAATCAATGATAAAAATGTGAAGGGTTAAGTAGAAAATTCATAATAGAAAGGTAATAAGAAATAAAATATAATGTAACATGAATGTTGATAATAAATTTGAAATTGTGGAGAATTAAATGGTATAGTAATTGAAAAATAATTGATGGCTAATTAATAAAAGTTCAATTGAACTTAAAATGTAATGTTTAATATTTTATACGGAAATTTAAAGATGTAAGGTGTATAAATTTTGATCAAGCTTAAATGTAAGTTGTTTATTTTAATGTAATAATGACGAGTGTATTATGATGTATTATGTTTATTATGTATTAAGAAACAGTGTGTGTGGAGGAGAAAAGGGGATGATTATTATTAACAGTGCCGGATATATAGAATTTCTGTTAATAATAATAATATTTTATAAAAAAGAAAATGTTTCAGAATTGTAGAAAGAGGGAGCTATAGATAATTTTATTTGAGTAAATTTTGATTGTGTTTAAATATTTTGGAAGTATTATTGCATTAGTATAAAGATTTGTGTTTCTTCTTGTTAATGGGAAAGGATTAATTATTATCGATTGGAGTCGAAAAATTTTATAAATGTAAATGGTAGTGGACTAAGAGAATGGAACGTCTGTATAATAATTCTTGTACTAGGTGTAATAATCCTAGGTGTTAGGAGTTAAACAAAACCCAGTGCTTCTTGACACAAACCAGCACATAGCTAAGGGGAAACAGATCAGTTAGGGATATGGTATTATACCAGGCCACTATTTTGATATTTTTATTTGTTGTTTCAGTGTCTGGTGATGTTGTGACGGCAGTCCTGAGCTGACCAGCACGTCAGAGCAGGAGCGTAAAGCGCCTGATTGGCCTTATGGTGTTGGGATCTCTCCGGAGAAGTCCAGTAAGGTCATGCAGGTTCTGTCACCATCATTGGACCAAGGGTAAGTGATTGTATTTTTTTTATAAACAGTAAGGGGGTTGTGGAGACATATCCTAGCTGATCCCTTTAGGAAGTATGAGTGTGTCAATGAGAGTTTTTATGCTTCGTCATAAATCCTCTCATTGAGGGGGTTTTGTAACAGTACAATTCTGGCCCTACTGTATTTTGGGGAATAATCAATTTAAATTGTATTTTTATTCAAAGTCCTATTTAAGAAACTAGTAAAGTTTTATGAAGGTTTGCAACTGCGCAATATCGAGTGGACAGGATTTGCTTCAAGGTCGGGAATATACACGCAGAAACAACAACGTTATTTTGCATACTAATGTGTCAACAAGCTGCACCCATGTATACATCATCCAAAAGTATGCAACCACGCAATTTCTGCGCTTGTAAACAACTAAGGTGTGGATCTCTACACAAAGGAACTGGTGGCGTAGTTACTCCCCACCTCAGAAATGAAGCATTGCTGATCGTTCCAGTCACGAATCATCAGTTACGCCGGCCGGCTCTATATCTAAATTTTACAAAACTATGTCTCGGACGTCCGCTCGTACCACGCAAAAGTGAAGTATTTTATATAAAACTAAGTAACAGTTCAACGTTAAACCATATAAAATGTAAAAACAAAGTTTAGTAAAGTTTTAACATCTATAGTGCGAGTTCAGCGACGGGACGTCTGGAGGACTGATTTCAGCTAAGTGACAAATGGGGGGTACTAGAAAATATAAATAAGGATCAATACAAAATTTCAGTTATTCACTAATAAAAATGAGCTCAATTTGGGGAAAATTAAAAGAAAATTGTACCAAGAATGCGAGCGTGAGTGAATGAGAGAATGTCTAACTACATTTAATAAGTGCTGGGTTGTAAGTAATTCTAATTATGATATCATAAAAATATAATTGAATATGTTATTTTGGAGGGCTATTGAAATGTTTAAGGGGAATTTTAACTTGAATAGTGAAACTGCGTCTAATGGCGCAACGCCTCATGGTGTATAGCAGCGTGCTTGTTGTGCACGGTAGAGTCACATGTTTTGTACGTAATATGACAATAAAAGGTAATGTCATTGGTAAACATTTCAAGCAAGAGTAAATTATTTCAGATAGCACATTCCGCTACTTCTGGTTCGCTTAACCGAATTCTGCCCTTAAAGGTAAGCAAATCTAATATTTCTTGTATTATAACAAGATGGCGCCTGAACAAAATGTTGATTAAATTTATTGATATTACATATTAATAAAAAGGTAATTAAATAATTAATATAACAATGGTTCAAAGAATTACTAGTGGGGACCATGATGAAAATAGATTCAAGTGAGATGTTGTCTTGTTTTAAGACATGTTTATCATATATTGAATTATGGTTATAAAATACATTTAATAATGTTATCCAATGGGTTGGTTTATTGGATAAAATTACAGTGGACTGATGTTGAAAGTTCAGCTACATTTATCAACAGTAGAGGGAATAAAGAAAGTTCAATCAATAAAGATGACTTGTCTGATAAAATTTCTCAAGTTATTAAATTTTTACATTTAGAAATTGGTAGTGAAAATAAAAATATTAAAGATATGGAGTTGTCACAGATATGGGTACACATTTTCAAACATTTTCATTCATTAGAAGATAACCCTATCAATGTGCTCAAATTGATTGAGTTGTTTTTGTGTGCCTGGGACGTACGCAGCTGTGGAAATGGTATTTTCTTTAATGAAGAACGTGTGGTCAGAAAGAGGAAGTATGGGTACAGGAACTGAAAAATCTTGACTAACATCAAATATAATTCATATTATAGCAGTAGTAAATTTTATAAAGTTATCAAAAACAATGGTAATACTGCATCAGAAATTAACAAAGCTGCATCAAGTGAGAAATAAAAAAAATAGATGTTGCAGCAGGATATTCCAGTGAAGCAAATTATATAGGCCTAAGGCTTCATAATTATAAATAAACTATGAAATGATGAAAATATTGGTTTATTTAGAACATGGACAGATGATAGCCCCCGCCCCTAGTCAAAACACCCTATTTTACCAAGGTGCCCTCAAAGTGCCCTTGTCCAACACCGTGAATTTTACCAAGGTATCCTTGTTTTGGATCTGGAAAATGTGGTAGTCCTAGTTAAACACACAAATTAAAAGACCACAAATAAAAAGAGTGTAAAATTCATGAAAGGAAATATATATGAAACATAAGGTAATATAGGTTACTGCATGAACTTGAGTATGGAATACCAGAGAATATATTGAAAAGATGTAAGCAGCTGAAATGATCTTTCTAAGAGCTGCCAGAGACTCTTGCAGTGTATCATACTTATAGATAGCCCCACAAGAAATTAAGTGTTTGTACAGTATGTAACAGGGCTAAAAAGAGGGGTTTGTATTTTATTAAAAAAAAAAATCATAAAGTTGTTTTCCATCTGTGTGGCCAGTCACATGTTGAATAAAAGTTTCATAGAAGAAAGGAACAGTGAGGTGTAGTCGAGACAATGGAATGCGAGGTGTGACCAGAGAACGCAATACAATTCTAAGAACTTCAGTGCTGTGTGATGTACGCAAATGCACAAACACCAGCGGGGTGCACAGACGACGCTGAGACCAAAATGGCTTTTCTGTAAAATCTGTTTGCAATGCTGTCGGGAGACGACGGATGTCTTGACGAGATCCTGCCTATTCGTGTGACGTAACCAGTGGCAGTGAAATTTCGTCAACGTTTTGGGAGCACTCACAAACCATGTTCCCGGTGCCACTACTAACAATTTGCCAAATGAAGGCTATGAACAGCGACGAAATTTGGTAGCAAGAAAGGCAGTGATGTCCGCCCGCATGTAAAAAGTCAGTCTTCACTCACGCTTCGCCTGGCCAGGTAGAAGACCAACTGTGACTCACCAGTAAAATTTTTCAAACATAAATTAACAACAAACAGTGTAGTGGTGAAACAAGTGCAAAATGAACCGTGTGGATCGGAGTTAAACAAAGGAGAAAAAAATATGAACTCATAACTTTCAAACACCTAAAAGAGGACTTTGTGCGGGAAGCGCCACGAGGTCAGGGGAGACGCCGATACAAGTAAACGTATTCACGAAAAAATTTTTAAATGATTGCATAAATTAAATAAATGGGGGGGGGGGTAAACTGAATGAATGTGAGTGCGAGCAGGCTGGGTTGCTTTATTAACATAAGGTACTTATTTTAATTTTATTCATATAAGCTAGTTTATCAATATTTAAGGAATTTTTTTTTTGTATTAATTGTTGGGAGTTAATGGATAACTTAAAAGAAATGAATAATTCACGAAATCTGAAAGTTTAAAGAATATAATAAAATTTTAATTGTTTCTCTTCATAAATGCGAGTAGTGTATGTTATTCAAATAACCTTACAATCATGCCTGCACTACACAGTTCGTGTGACGTAACTCTGGGCTAAACGAAGATTTAAAGGTGAGTGGGAGATATTTATATTATTATTATAAAATGTTTAAATGAGTAACTTCACAAGTAGGATGAAAATTAATCTGAACACAAGGACTTTTTATTTATGTGTACTTATGTTACAGTAAAATTTCATTATTTCAGAATTCATGATGATTCAAACTACTTATGAGATTTTTCAGTAATGGAAAATAAGGAAATAATGTAGCTAGTACAGTGAAACTAAGCCATTGGAACATAAGCAAAGTGTGTATATACTTCTTCAAAAAAAATTATATTCCCTAGTTACAACTAGTGCCATGACAAATTAAAGCTTCTGATTCCCAGAATGAGTAATCAAGATCAGAATGTTTACATGTTTTATAATAACATTTACCATGTAATAAGGAATAAAGCAAAGGCATGGCACAATGTGACAAAAATTTCAATGGAAGATATTTGGAAAAAATGTCTCCATAATTCATGATTGATTTTCATGGCTTTGAGGTTAATGAAGCATTTGAAGTGACAACTGAAAAAATTGTGATGCTTTTAAAGCAGCTTGACCTGCAAGATTGCCTCTCATTCTGAATTGTTATCTAGTGAAGATCTTATCGAGCTGGAAGCAGCAAATGGTGCAGAAGAAGAAAGGACTGTAGTTTTGGAAGAGGATTAAGAACCAAAACTTTTCATAAGGAATGAAATGTCAGAAGTGTTTTTAGAAATCAGTTCAGTTTTGTTTCATTCTGAAAACATCTCTCACTTTAAAAAAATTCAAAATATGGTAGAATATACTGTTGCCATTTTTATGAAGAAAAGAAAAGAGGCACTGTCCAGATATCTCTGAACAAATTCGTGAAGACAGTTGAAAACCCTTCAGCAAGCTGTGAACAAACAGCACTAATTCCTAACTAGTGAGGAGCAACACTGATGGGGAGGTACAGGGGTGAATATGAAAAATAATTTTGAAGTTGTAAGACATATGCTTAAGTTTTGTTGTGTTTCTTGTTGTACTGGAAATAAAGCTTTCTGTATGGACATAGTTTTATTATTTAGTAAAAATATTGTACAATATAACTTGAACAATGTTGTTGTGTATACTTCGTTATTGAAGTTTTAGGTCCGTTTACGCTATACTTTAAGGTAGGGTGGTCTGACTTACATAAAATTCGAGTTACTTAGAGGGTCTAGGCATGATCCACTTATGTAAGTCAGGAGTTGTCTGTACTTTTGATTGAATGCAATCACTATAATTCTATTGTTAACAAGAATGTAAGAATGTATTTAATATGAGTTTTCCATTTCTGGTTCACCAACATCCTCACTGCAGAACAAGCTCTCATAGTCTACAAAACCTCACTATACAAAAACATAATCCTCTGTACATCCCAGACCTTTGTGATTCTGGTTAGTTTCTACAATGCCTGCAACATTTATCTGTTCCCTTTCAAACTTGAAAAACTCAACACAGTTTCGTGCAAAAACTGCAGCAAGGCTCATTACATTCCATGTTACAAAATT
This sequence comes from Magicicada septendecula, assembly GCA_034769895.1. Lineage (NCBI taxonomy): Eukaryota > Metazoa > Arthropoda > Insecta > Hemiptera > Cicadidae > Magicicada > Magicicada septendecula. The sequence goes on along the minus strand of CM068371.1, from coordinate 157,770,010 downwards.
CGACATCTTCAGTATTCCAAGACCTTTATCTTCATTTCTTATATGCCCATAACTGTCTGTCCATCCAACGTTTTCATTTGTGACTTTAAAGTATGAAAATTCCTCTAAGAACGTTACAAGCATCCTATTGAGAAAGCCAGTGATAGGGGTGACATCTTTGAATTTCTGTTTCATACTGTCAGTTTCATTCGGATGGAGTCCACTTCCTAGGGTTTTCTACCCCCTAGCACCATTGAGAAATTCTCCTTTCTGCTCATAGGACTGTTGATAATTTGCCATCTTTAATCTTGACTGGGCACAATTATATAAATATTCCTATAAACACTGGCATAGCAAGGATTTTTCTATGGGGTGGTTAATAACCAATTTATTTCTTTAGTTGACTATCATGTTCATATTACCATTTATTTGTTCTTTGTTGTCACAGTGTAGAGAACTTGTAGGAAGTTGTGCAATTAATTTTTAGCAAATTTGAATATATGAATGTATATTTAACTCATTAGGAGAAGGAAATGTTTTAAGATTTGTAGGAAGTAATTACTGTTGGTACATATAACAAACAAAAATAATTTGATGTTACTATTATTATTATTTGTTAATATTGTTGTTATTATTAATTATTGTTTCAGTCTGCTGTCATACAACTATGTACACATGTATAGCATGAGACTGAACTGAACTCCGTTTCTCTGATGGAGGGGATAAAGTATGAGCGAGTGTGTTTGTGTTAGTCTTGTTAGTTTGTCAAGGCCAATAAATCAAGACAACAGCATGGCCCTATTCACAGTCAGACAGGCATCCACTCACAACGGCAATCAGTCATTACACTTTGTAATTTTACTCCAGTCTGATTTTCACCGTTGAAAAACGTATATTTTTTTGTGTTCACAACTTAGTACTTTTCAAGTAGTTGTCTTATAGTAACATTAACAATTCGAATTTGTGAACTATCGGTTAGGATTACTGTACTTATAGTTACTTTCAGTTAGTGAGTGAATTATTCTGTTATTTTGTTACATTCTATTCTTTTTTACTTACCACATACTTACACGCCACCCTGACTTACCGGTCACAGAAGACTCCAAACTATTTGTAGGTCGCCACGATATTTTGTGGTTCAATATCGAAACTTTGAAAACATTTTTATTTAATTGCCAGGTTCTTTAGGCGAAATTTTCCATACGGGATAGGTGATGTTAATGTGGCATAATAATTAAGCTAACACATGGTTACACCATCAATTCATTTTTTTAAAATTCATAGCACGCTTATTTTCTCCTCCACTTATAATTTTCATCAAACTCCTTACTTAAGGTTTTACTTTAAAAACATTCTGTTAAAATTATATTGATTTTACTTCTTTCTCTATTCTTGTTTAATCGTGAAACTGCCAAATAATCGTATAACGTGTTACTTTTTTATAGTATCAAAACATATACGTATAAATATATAAAAAACTTCAACTAACTTATTCTAATTTATTACAAAACGACCCAGTTTGCCATACTCACGCATTCATTCAATTTTAATCCCCATTTTATTTAATTATAACCCCTTTATTAAATGACATAATTAATGTTGGTCGAGGATTACCCAACCGGCGTCGTTCCTCTCGTCGTCATGTGCCGCGCTCTACGTATATGTCCGAAAGTTTGTCTTTTTCCATTCACCACATTTTATTTTAGATTCGTTCACTTCACTGGTTTCATTCTGATTTACCGCTTCACTTTTTTATATAATTGTTACGGGGTCTCACTTGTTAGGTCGGCCGACACTAAAATTACTCGTATTAAAATTTAAACGGACCGCATGCGGCCGGTCGGTGAGATTAACTGGGCAGAAGATTACTCGGGTGCCCCTCTCCACTGTTATTCAAAACGGGAACCCACTGCTTGCTTGTGACAATACGTTAGTCGACTTCTCACATAGTATGGGCTGTCCAGGTGGGTTAGATGTTGACGAAATTGCACTGCCTTTCGTCATGTCACTCAAGTGGGTGTGGTTTCACTTATCTTTCTGCCAGCAACCTAGCACGTGGCAAGCAAATTTCACAAATTTAGCCATGTTGGCTTGGCGTGGCTCGATGCTGTAAGTGTCATCTGCGCGCGTGCTGTTGTTCGCGCGTTTGTGTGCACCACACAGCACTGAAATTCTTGGAATTATTGCGTCTCAACACCTGCTTGCAAAATTATAACACTGTTCTTTGTCTCATGGAAACCGTATTATGTCGGGGACTTGCTACCTTCGTCACATAAATTTAATAAAATAAAATACCCCATTTCTGCCCCGTTACAATACCCCCCCAATGAGAGGTCTTTTGTCGAGACAAGAACTCTCATTGCTACCCCTAAGAGGATCGGTGAGGATATGGTGCCAACAACCCCCCATTAATTCTTAACGCATCATGGGTAAACTACCCCCCTAGCTCGGCGACTATGGCTGCCCCTGAACGAGATTACTGGACTTCTCTATTCGAGATCCCAACACCATAAAATCGAACAGATACACACCATAATCCACCTAACCTTCTCACATTCCACCCCCAAAAATTCTAAACCTGGCCTTTTACCATACCAGATCCTCAACCGATATGTTCCCCCTTATATGCGTACTGGGTCGCCTTTGGCAAGTACTGGGTGCGTACACATACTTATGATTATCTTCTGAACAAATTCAATTTTCTACTACCGTAATAAATATGCAAATTTTCTACTTCAACTCTCTCCTAGAATATTTCATTTTTCAAATTTCAACTTCTTTTCGCAAATTAACTTTGTTTTCAACTCAAAACACAGCAGCTAATTAAATTCAAATCACTTAAGTTTCGTTCAAAAATTCATTTCAGTTCAAAATTAACCTGTTATATGACCATTACTTTCCTCAAAACCAAAAAAAAAAAAAAAAAAAATCTTTTACATGGATCTACCCTTCTCTATCAATTTTCTTCACTACTAATAACAATCATAAAAAACACAAATTGAACATCTTATTAAATCATAAATTCACTTATCCTAACATTTGGTTATAACACATATATACTAAACAATATAATTCAATAAATACACTAGGAATACATATAAACAATAAGATACTTGACACTCAAAACATCATCTATATGGCAGGCATAAAAAATTTTTTTGTTTCCAAAAAATTTTAATTTCCCAAAATATCTCTTTTATCAAAAAAATCAACTCATTTACTTTAATTGAGTAACACCATTGTGTGAATTAATTATACAAAAATTCTGTCTCTAACATCAGTCATCAGCTGATCTCTCTGGGTCAAGTGAATGACCTTGACATACATACACTACATCAAGCTACCATAAAATACATGAAACGACTTTAACAATTTTTTACCCTCAAACATAATATAATAGAACGTTTTAATTTAAACTCTCTTAAACACATTGACAATTTATTATTGAAATATTTAGTTACCTTGAAAAATCTGCAGAACAGTGAAGTATTACATATATAACACCAGTAATCAGCTGATGTTCCTGGTCAGGTGACTGACCTTACTCTAACTACGTTTCCAACCATTACACCATGTAAAATACATTACACATTTACAATCCTTATATTCTAACATAATAAAATAATAACACAATGTAATATTCAAAAACTTACTACTTATATTATTACATATATCTAACAAGATATGTATGACAAATACCATAATTTGGTATTACTGGTACTTACCAAATTCATTATTCGCCGTGCTCATTTTCTGCTTTTATAAACTGTTTTATACCTAAGGGTTCCAGGGTTTCGGGTACAGGAAGATTTCGAAACACAGTTGACGACACCATTGATAACACAATATTCTGGAGGTTAACCATCAATTTTAATTTTACTCTACATTCGTACATACAGAACCATGTGTTCACAATAGTGACGTCAGGTGACCTGACTCAAACAAAATGGCGGTTGCCTTTTTATATCTCTTGGTATTCTTGTAATTTCTTTATTTGTTGGGTCCACTCCCGTCTCAACATCTCTCGTTGGACTCCTACACCAATACCCTTATTACAAAATATCGCCATCAACCACAAATATAATTACCACTCACATCACTCAACTCTACATATAATTACTAACCACTGTGTCCCTAAAATATCTAACACCTCTTTATATTTTATCAACATCTCAACACTTTATTTTCCCTAACTCCCATTAACTTTAACTAACTAACTCCAATGCCCTCATTTATCACTATTACCCAAACTCCTTACAACATTTCAACTTAATACACCATTACAAAATTCATCACTTACCAACTAACAACAATACCTCTCAATACCCAAATCTATTACCTGCTTAATCATTTACTAACCCTTATAACCTGAATCTCGTAATATCATTTAAACTTTCTTCAGTTATTTAAAATCCTACAATACATGTTTACATAAAAATTATATAAAATACACAACAGTAAAAATACACAAATACATAGACATCAATACACAAAATATACAATTCACATAATCATTAAATCATTTACCATAATCAGTCCTAATCAGTCCATTTTTAAAACACTGTCCACACAATTAAATGTTCATAACACAATAGAAGGTCTACCCTCCATCGTTAAACAATAGTCTTATTTTTGGTCTGTACAATTTATTTTTTATTAAATACATTATATTAACATCATTAATATAATACACATTTAAATTCTTATATTTTATAAAACCATCATAATTAATAGGGTTATTCCCTATCAATTCCACATACAACCTGTCACGATCGGTTATGGTCCTGTCACCTTCAGTATAATTCGTCACCACTAGGTACGTTATAAAGTCATTATTTCCATTATCATCTTCTCCTACTGCTATATCAGCTTCCTTACAAGGTAGGTACTTATTATTTTTATTATATATCATCTCTACACCTAACCTTTTCATAAAATCTTCATAATTTTTCTTTACTTTATATATCTCAATTTCTCTCTTTCTCTCTCTCTCAAAACATTTCTCACCATCATACCAAGCTACACACTCTTTCTCCATATATGCAGGGGACTCTACTACTTTATCACTGCACCACCTGTGAAGTGCACAAAAAAAACCAGGGACCACTTTATTTGTAGACCTTTTGTCTTCCAAATACGCATTGAAGGCACTCTCGTCCTTCCTAAACACACGTGAAGTCTTTACTTCACCCCCTATTACAACATTACGGGAAAAATTTACCCCCTGCAACCCCTTTATCTGTAAATTCTCTCTGTACTTTCTCTCTAATTCATCAACACTTTTTATCACTTCATTATCAAATTCTACTCCCATTATACTTTTATCACCACTCTCAATACTCACACAATTATTTTCTAACACCATATTTGTAATTCTATTATCATAATTCTCACCACTACTTACCTTGTCTTTATTTTCATTCAATTTATATGATTCTCTACTATTCTCTACCCCCATTTTACTCTCGTAATTTTCATCTACTTGATTTAATTTGACATTTTGTAAAGTATTCTGCTTTTTTAGCTCACTCTCCAAACTATCTAATTTTGCATTAAGTGTACCATTCATTTGATTGAATTTGTCACTGATTAACGTGAACAATTTTTCTAATGAGATTTTATTTTCCATTTCCATGCTATTATTATTTTCTGCCATTTTGTATTTTAATATTTTAAATGGTTATTTATCTTTATTTGTATTTGACTACGCAATTTACTCAACTCGTATTTAACTATTCAACTTCAACAACATAACCTCTCATTCATTATATATCGTCTTCTGTGTTTCTCCATCTATCTGTTTTATATAAATTAATTTTATATAAAGTCCACTGTGAGGGCGTCCAATTGTAATATTCAAAATTACAAGTATAAATATAAATGTATTTATATTTGTATGTATCAATACTACCTTTGTCAATAAACTTATTAACTACCTGTTCTGGACGCAATTCGTCAATAAACTTTAAATATATAAATAATGTTATCTTACCCATAATTATAATTTATCATGTCCCAGTGAGGGCGTCAATTGTAATATAAGACACAATTGATAACCAATATTCTGGAGGTTAACCATCAATTTTAATTTTACTCTACGTTCGTACATACAGAACCATGTGTTCACAATAATGACGTCAGGTGACCTGACTCAAACAAAATGGCGGTTGCCTTTTTATATCTCTTGGTATTCTTGTAATTTCTTTATTTGTTGGATTAATATCAATTTAACATTACTGCTGCAGCTTCAAAATTATGAATTAATAGATTTTTAAATTTCTTACACAAACCAATGCCCTCGGCATATGTTTTTTATGGCCATGCATTCACTCTCTCATTTGCACACTCAATTTTAGACCCGTACATTCTTTAATTAACAATTTGATATTAATGAGCTCATGAGATAGAAAATAAAAGGAACTTCTCTGGTTAATCGGTGCTGATGTCCATCCGTTGGTTGTGCTTGCTGCCCATGGTGATGGCCGGTGTTCGCCTTTTTTAGTCTGCCGTTCAATTAGGTTGATGTTCACTGAATTTACATATTTAGTATCTGTATGTTACCAAGTTATATGAGCCTTTCTTGCTCCACTATAGTGGCCAACATTTTGCCAATTATTTTTTAACTATTGTAAAATTTTATGCACACAACGATACATCGCTGTGGCTGCTATGAAGAATGGCGTTGAAATGAGAACGAGGCAAATGTAAAATTGCGCTTGTGTGTGTGTAGTTCTTACGTCATCCCGCTTTGTCTTGCTGGACAACGCCGGGTTACACACATTGTACTCAGTGCGTCATTGTTCTTAGCGATGACGGAGCTGTGCTATAGCCCAATCATAATTCATATTGTTGTACTTCGTCATAAACACCGCCATGGTATATTTTGATGTTTTCACGTCCACCGGAGACCTTGGTGTTTTACTCTGGCCGAATTTGCGTGGTTCCTTTTTCCAGAGGGACAATGTACCTAACCATTCTGCATGTTTTAATAATTACATAATACAAACATTGAAAATCCCCTTAATTCCCATAATTCTGGTACTGGGTCATTCTATACTGTTACAACAATAAGACATAATAAACACAATATAATAAACATCTACTGCACCCATTTCTCAAACCAAAACAAAATTATTTAATCATCTCAGTAACGAGTCATCATTATTAAGTTACAAAAAAATTTTTTTAATTCGTTACTCCCCTGAGTAACCCCCCTGCCACACACACTATGACCCCACCTGGACTGTGGCGTCCAGTTGCGTCCATAAGGACTGAAGTTTTGGAGGAATTTTGTCATCTCCTTGTCCTTGCTTCTGCGTTACATTTTTCAAAATGCTAGATATCATCATATCCAAAAGTTACATATTTATAAACCCTTAATGCGGGTCTATCACCTGGTTAACTGTTCCCATGCGAACAGAGTGATAGCCGCTGTTCCATAGTTCCGGGGATTTCCCCTAAGTCACCCCCCATTAATTTCAAATTTCACCAATTTTGTATCTACTTACATAATTCCACGGCCAGGGTCTGGTGAAACCATGACCGCCCGAAATGTGGGGAAACTACCAAAAGACATATAAGGCTCACACTGACACCGTTACTACAATTCACGGAAGGTCAACTCTTATATGTTTGGGTATTTATTAATTACATTTTCATGTTTACATTTTTTGATTCATATACATTTTTAATTTGTAACCATCACATATTTCATTTAAACTTTGCTATTTAAACATTGAACATTTTAGTTTATTTAAATCGCATTATAAAATTCATACTTACAGTACATCACTCAACACTATCATAGACAAACAAATATAAACATCAAACACCAATAACTCCATGTACCTTCTGAAACATTTTAACAACCATGTTATTCCACAAACTAAACACAATTTAACATTTATTTATTTATTATTATCAAATTTAAATCTCATAAAATAATTTAAATTCATCATCAAAATTTCTTTATATAACATTTTAAATCAATCAAAAATATTTAAAACTCTCAAATTATTTTAATTCCATCAAATATTGAAAACACAACATTTTTTAATTACTTTCTCCAAAACAATTACAATTCATTTAATATCCCCTTCATAACTATTCTTGTTATTTATTTGGTCTGCCAAAATATTATTATTATTATTATTATTAAAACAATTTCTACTACACACACATATTGTTTACATAAAACATTTTACAATACAGACACAATTAATTTCTCTATAAATTTATTTACAATCTTTTGTCATTATTTTTCACTTTACCACACCTCATTTCCTAAATTAGCAAGGTCAGAACCATAAACTAAAATATTTAAAATGCTCATTTATTGAGTTTATAATTACCCTCCATCATCGTATAAATATCTGATATATTTATAACATAAATCATTTTTATCCACATACAATTTATTATTGTTATTATAATGACCATTATCAACATAGTATTTAACACCATTATTACCTATTAATTCATAAAACCCGTCTACATTGGTAATTTCAGTTCTGTCTCCGTAAGTATTTTTGTTCAACATTCTATCATCATACTCTTCCACTACATTCATCACAACATCAGGTAAGTTTGCATCATTTCCAACAGTATTATCAAAATATTCATCTATCTCTATTTCACACGGTAAGTCACTTTCTTCATCTCTCTCAATATCTAAAACCTGCACTAACATTTCATAACCTCTATTAACCTAAAAAATCTCTCTCTCTCTTTCTCATCACAATACCTCTCATAACCCCACTGAACTATCTCATTCCATGCAAAGGGCACCACAAAATACTTATTACCTCTCCTACCAGGTAAATCACAAAAAACTAAGGGACCATACGAAGACACCTCGTCTTCCACACTACCACCGGAGGAAACTCTGTCCTCATAAAACACCTGCAAAACCTTTGTTTCACCATAAACTTGGGAAAAATTTGCCCTCTGCCCCTCTAATCTCTCTACACACACACACTCCCCATTCATCCACACTTTCTCTGCTCACAACCTTACTCTCTAACACCACGTTTTTAATTTCACCACTGTTATCACTCATTAACTCATTGTTATAATTATCGCTATTACTCACCTGTTCTCCCGTCACCAGGTTTGTATCTCAACTACTACCACTACCATTAAGACATATTTCCGTCACTTTCGTCTGTGTTGTTCTTACCTATATTTATTCCCCCCACTCCCATTCTCTCAATATTCTGTTCTAATTTGTTAATGTTATTTTTAAATATTTCCTTGGTACTTTCACAACGCTTATTGACCTCATTAATATCATTTTTTAATTCATTATTCTGCTTTTTCAACTCATTGAAATTACTTTCACATTTTACTTTCTGTTCATGTATTTCACTACTCAATTTATCAAATTTTTTGTCAAAACGATCATTTAATGCATCAAATTTCTTACTGTTATCACTAGACATTTGTTTATTTTGGTTAGCCATCAGTTTAATTTCCCCCATTATCTCACGCAACCAATTCTCAGTTTTATTACTTTCTTCAGTATTTTCCATTTTTTATAAATTTGATTATTCTTTATTATATATAACTTAGTTATTAGTTATTATATAACTTATTTATTATCTAAACAAAATCTCATAACTTAACTCTTTAACAGTATTTTACGTTTTAACCTCTACTCACACATCTCGTAATTTTTCTATTACAAAAACCCACCCATTATCATCACTCATTTCGTACTTCAAATCAGGCCTAAACCTATATGAATTAATTCATTTGAGTTATACTGGCAGGGATCGCCATTTGTTACGTTCTATTCTTTTTTACTTACCACATACTTACACGCCACCCTGACTTACTGCTCACAGAAGACTCCATACTATTTGTAGGTCGCCACGATATTTTGTGGTTCAATATCGAAACCTTGAAAACATTTTTATTTAATTGCCAGGTTCGTTAGGTGAAATTTTCCATACGGGATAGGTGATGTTAATGTGGCGTAATAATTAAGCTAACACATGGTTACGCTACCAATTCATTTTATTAAAATTCATAGCACGCTTATTTTCTCCTCCACTTATAATTTTCATCAAACTCCTTACTTAAGGTTTTACTTAAAAACATTCTGTTAAAATTATATTGATTTTACTTCTTTCTCTATTCTTGTTTAATCGTGAAACTGCCAAATAATCGCATAACGTGTTACTTTTTTATAGTATCAAAACATATACGTATAAATATATAAAAAACTTCAACTAACTTATTCTAATTTATTACAAAAAGACCCACTTTGCCATACTCACGCATTCATTCAATTTTAATCCCCATTTTATTTAGTTATAACCCCTTTATTAAATGACATAATTAATGTTGGTTGAGGATTACCCAACCGGCGTCGTTCCTCTCGTCGTCATGCGCCGCGTTCTACGTATATGTCCGAAAGTTTGTCTTTTTCCATTCACCACATTTTATTTTAGATTCGTTCACTTCACTGGTTTCATTCTGATTTACCGCTTCACTTTTTTATATAATTTTTACGGGGTCTCACTTGTTAGGTAGGCCGACACTAAAATTACTCGTATTAAAATTTAAACGGACCGCATGCGGCCGGTCGGTGAGATTAACTGGGCAGAAGATTACTTGGGTGCCCCTCTCCACTGTTATTCAAAACGGGAACCCACTGCCTGCTTGTGACAAAACGTTAGTTGACTTCTCACATAGTATGGGCTGTCCAGGTGGTTTAGACGTTGACGAAATTGCACTGCCTTTCGTCACGTCACTCAAATGGGTGTGGTTTCACTTATCTTTCCGCCCGCAACCTAGCACGTGGCAAGCAAATTTCACAATTTTAGCCATGTTGGCTTGGCGTGGCTCGATGCTGTAAGTGTCATCTGCGCGCGTGCTGTTGTTCGCGCGTTTGTGTGCACCACACAGCACTGAAATTCTTGGAATTATTGCGTCTCAACACCTGCTTGCAAAATTATAACACTGTTCTTTGTCTCATGGAAACCGTATTATGTCGGGGACTTACTACCTTCGTCACATAAATTTAATAAAATAAAATACCCCATTTCTGCCCCGTTACAATACCCCCCCAATGAGAGGTCTTTTGTCGAGACAAGAACTCTCATTGCTACCCCTAAGAGGATCGGTGAGGATATGGTGCCAACAACCCCCCATTAATTCTTAACGCATCATGGGTAAACTACCCCCTAGCTCGTTGACTATGGCTGCCCCTGAACGAGATTACTGGACTTCTCTATTCGAGATCCCAACACCATAAAATCGAACAGATACACACCATAATCCACCTAACCTTCTCACATTCCACCCCAAAAAATTCCAAACCTGGCCTTTTACAATACCAGATCCTCAACCGATATGTTCCTCCTTATATGCGTACTGGGTCGCCTTTGGCAAGTACTGAGTGCGTACACATACTTATGATTATCTTCTGAACAAATTCAATTTTCTACTACCGTAATAAATATGCAAATTTTCTACTTCAACTCTCTCCTAGAATATTTCATTTTTCAAATTTCAACTTCTTTTCGCAAATTAACTTTATGTTTTCAACTCAAAACACACCAGCTAATTAAATTCAAATAACTTAAGTTTCGTTCAAAAATTCATTTCAGTTAAAAATTAACCTGTTATATGACCATTACTTTCCTCAAAACCAAAAAAAAAAATAAAATAAAAAATCTTTTACATGGATCTACCCTTCTCTATCAATTTTCTTCACTACTAATAACAATCATAAAAAACACAAATTGAACATATTATTAAATCATAAATTCACTTATCCTAACATTTGGTTATAACACATATATACTAAACAATATAATTCAATAAACACACTAGGAATACATATAAACAATAAGATACTTGACACTCAAAACATCATCTATATGGCAGGCATAAATTTCTTTGTTTTTTCCAAAAAATTTAATTTCCCAAAATATCTCTTTTATAAAAAAAATCAACTCATTTACTTTAATTGAGTAACACCATTGTGTGAATTAATTATACAAAAATTCTGTCTCTAACATCAGTCATCAGCTGATCTCTCTGGGTCAAGTGAATGACCTTGACATACATACACTACATCAAGCTACCATAAAATACATGAAACGACTTTAACAATTTTTTACCCTCAAACATAATATAATAGAACGTTTTAATTTAAACTCTCTTAAACACATTGACAATTTATTATTGAAATATTTAGTTACCTTGAAAAATCTGCAGAACAGTGAAGTATTACATATATAACACCAGTAATCAGCTGATGTTCCTGGTCAGGTGACTGACCTTACTCTAACTACGTTTCCAACCATTACACCATGTAAAATACATTACACATTTACAATCCTTATATTCTAACATAATAAAATAATAACACAATAAGACATAATAAACACAATATAATAAACATCTACTGCACCCATTTCTCAAACCAAAACAAAATTATTTAATCATCTCAGTAACGAGTCATCATTATTAAGTTACAAAAAAAATTTTTTTAATTCGTTACTCCCCTGAGTAACCCCCCTGCCACACACACTATGACCCCACCTGGACTGTGGCGTCCAGTTGCGTCCATATGGACTGAAGTTTTGGAGGAATTTTGTCATCTCCTTGTCCTTGCTTCTGCGTTACATTTTTCAAAATGCTAGATATCATCATATCCAAAAGTTACATATTTATAAACCCTTAATGCGGGTCTATCACCTGGTTAACTGTTCCCATGCGAACAGAGTGATAGCCGCTGTTCCATAGTTCCGGGGATTTCCCCTAAGTCACCCCCCATTAATTTCAAATTTCACCAATTTTGTATCTACTTACATAATTCCACGGCCAGGGTCTGGTGAAACCATGACCGCCCGAAATGTGGGGAAACTACCAAAAGACATATAAGGCTCACACTGACACCGTTACTACAATTCACGGAAGGTCAACTCTTATATGTTTGGGTATTTATTAATTACATTTTCATGTTTACATTTTTTGATTCATATACATTTTTAATTTGTAACCATCACATATTTCATTTAAACTTTGCTATTTAAACATTGAACATTTTAGTTTATTTAAATCGCATTATAAAATTCATACTTACAGTACATCACTCAACACTATCATAGACAAACAAATATAAACATCAAACACCAATAACTCCATGTACCTTCTGAAACATTTTAACAACCATGTTATTCCACAAACTAAACACAATTTAACATTTATTTATTTATTATTATCAAATTTAAATCTCATAAAATAATTTAAATTCATCATCAAAATTTCTTTATATAACATTTTAAATCAATCAAAAATATTTAAAACTCTCAAATTATTTTAATTCCATCAAATATTGAAAACACAACATTTTTTAATTACTTTCTCCAAAACAATTACAATTCATTTAATATCCCCTTCATAACTATTCTTGTTATTTATTTGGTCTGCCAAAATGTTATTATTATTATTATTAAAACAATTTCTACTACACACACATATTGTTTACATAAAACATTTTACAATACAGACACAATTAATTTCTCTATAAATTTATTTACAATCTTTTGTCATTATTTTTCAGTTTACCACACCTCATTTCCTAAATTAGCAAGGTCAGAACCATAAACTAAAATATTTAAAATGCTCATTTATTGAGTTTATAATTATCCTCCATCATCGTATAAATATCTGATATATTTATAACATAAATCATTTTTATCCACATACAATTTATTATTGTATCAACATAGTATTTAACACCATTATTACCTATTAATTCATAAAACCCGTCTACATTGGTAATTTCAGTTCTGTCTCCGTAAGTATTTTTGTTCAACATTCTATCATCATACTCTTCCACTACATTCATCACAACATCAGGTAAGTTTGCATCATTGCCAACAGTATTATCAAAATATTCATCTATCTCTATTTCACACGGTATGTCACTTTTTTCATCTCTCTCAATATCTAAAACCTGCACTAACATTTCATAACCTCTATTAACCTCAAAAATCTCTATCTCTCTCTTTCTCATCACAATACCTCTCATAACCCCACTGAACTATCTCATTCCATGCAAAGGGCACCACAAAATACTTATTACCTCTCCTACCAGGTAAATCACAAAAAACTAAGGGACCATACGAAGACACCTCGTCTTCCACACCACCACCGGAGGAAACTCTGTCCTCATAAAACACCTGCAAAACCTTTGTTTCACCATAAACTTGGGAAAAATTTGTCCTCTGCCCCTCTAATCTCTCTACACACACACTCCCCATTCATCCACACTTTCTCTGCTCACAACCTTACTCTCTAACACCACGTTTTTAATTTCACCACTGTTATCACTCATTAACTCATTGTTATAATTATCGCTATTACTCACCTGTTCTCCCGTCACCAGGTTTGTATCTCAACTACTACCACTACCATTAAGACATATTTCCGTCACTTTCGTCTGTGTTGTTCTTACCTATATTTATTCCCCCCACTCCCATTCTCTCAATATTCTGTTCTAATTTGTTAATGTTATTTTTAAATATTTCCTTGGTACTTTCACAACGCTTATTGACCTCATTAATATCATTTTTTAATTCATTATTCTGCTTTTTCAACTCATTGAAATTACTTTCACATTTTACATTCTGTTCATGTATTTCACTACTCAATTTATCAAATTTTTTGTCAAAACGATCATTAAATGCATCAAATTTCTTACTGTTATCACTAGACATTTGTTTATTTTGGTTAGCCATCAGTTTAATTTCCCCCATTATCTCACGCAACCAATTCTCAGTTTTATTACTTTCTTCAGTATTTTCCATTTTTTATAAATTTGATTATTCTTTATTATATATAACTTAGTTATTAGTTATTATATAACTTATTTATTATCTAAACAAAATCTCATAACTTAACTCTTTAACAGTATTTTACGTTTTAACCTCTACTCACACATCTCGTAATTTTTCTATTACAAAAACCCACCCATTATCATCACTCATTTCGTACTTCAAATCAGGCCTAAACCTATATGAATTAATTCATTTGAGTTATACTGGCAGGGATCGCCATTTGTTATGTTCTATTCTTTTTTACTTACCACATACTTACACGCCACCCTGACTTACTGCTCACAGAAGACTCCATACTATTTGTAGGTCGCCACGATATTTTGTGGTTCAATATCGAAACCTTGAAAACATTTTTATTTAATTGCCAGGTTCGTTAGGCAAAATTTTCCATACGGGATAGGTGATGTTAATGTGGCGTAATAATTAAGCTAACACATGGTTACGCTACCAATTCATTTTATTAAAATTCATAGCACGCTTATTTTCTCCTCCACTTATAATTTTCATCAAACTCCTTACTTAAGGTTTTACTTTAAAAACATTCTGTTAAAATTATATTGATTTTACTTCTTTCTCTATTCTTGTTTAATCGTGAAACTGCCAAATAATCGCATAACGTGTTACTTTTTTATAGTATCAAAACATATACGTATAAATATATAAAAAACTTCAACTAACTTATTCTAATTTATTACAAAAAGACCCACTTTGCCATACTCACGCATTCATTCAATTTTAATCCCCATTTTATTTAGTTATAACCCCTTTATTAAATGACATAATTAATGTTGGTTGAGGATTACCCAACCGGCGTCGTTCCTCTCGTCGTCATGCGCCGCGTTCTACGTATATGTCCGAAAGTTTGTCTTTTTCCATTCACCAGTTTTATTTAAGATTCGTTCACTTCACTGGTTTCATTCTGATTTACCGCTTCACTTTTTTATATAATTTTTACGGGGTCTCACTTGTTAGGTCGGCCGACACTAAAATTACTCGTATTAAAATTTAAACGGACCACATGCGGCCGGTCGGTGAGATTAACTGGGCAGAAGATTACTTGGGTGCCCCTCTCCACTGTTATTCAAAACGGGAACCCACTGCCTGCTTGTGACAAAACGTTAGTCGACTTCTCACATAGTATGGGCTGTCCAGGTGGTTTAGACGTTGACGAAATTGCACTGCCTTTCGTCACGTCACTCAAGTGGGTGTGGTTTCACTTATCTTTCCGCCCGCAACCTAGCACGTGGCAAGCAAATTTCACAATTTTAGCCATGTTGGCTTGGCGTGGCTCGATGCTGTAAGTGTCATCTGCGCGCGTGCTGTTGTTCGCGCGTTTGTGTGCACCACACAGCACTGAAATTCTTGGAATTATTGCGTCTCAACACCTGCTTGCAAAATTATAACACTGTTCTTTGTCTCATGGAAACCGTATTATGTCGGGGACTTACTACCTTCGTCACATAAATTTAAAAAATAAAATACCCCATTTCTGCCCCATTACAATACCCCCCAATGAGAGGTCTTTTGTCGAGACAAGAACTCTCATTGCTACCCCTAAGAGGATCGGTGAGGATATGGTGCCAACAACCCCCCATTAATTCTTAACGCATCATGGGTAAACTACCCCCTAGCTCGTTGACTATGGCTGCCCCTGAACGAGATTACTGGACTTCTCTATTCGAGATCCCAACACCATAAAATCGAACAGATACACACCATAATCCACCAAACCTTCTCACATTCCACCCCAAAAAATTCCAAACCTGGCCTTTTACAATACCAGATCCTCAACCGATATGTTCCTCCTTATATGCGTACTGGGTCGCCTTTGGCAAGTACTGGGTGCGTACACATACTTATGATTATCTTCTGAACAATTTCAATTTTCTACTACCGTAATAAATATGCAAATTTTCTACTTCAACTCTCTCCTAGAATATTTCATTTTTCAAATTTCAACTTCTTTTCGCAAATTAACTTTGTTTTCAACTCAAAACACACCAGCTAATTAAATTCAAATAACTTAAGTTTCGTTCAAAAATTCATTTCAGTTCAAAATTAACCTGTTATATAACCATTACTTTCCTCAAAACCAAAAAAAAAATAAAATAAAAAAATCTTTTACATGGATCTACCCTTCTCTATCAATTTTCTTCACTACTAATAACAATCATAAATATCGGTATGGAGAACCATACATGACTTCCATATTCTAAGATTTATATTTAAAATCATTTTCAGCCAAACAGCCAGGCTGTGTCTTACCTGCCTTTTTATTGCTGTATTAAATGAAAAATATTATATTACATTAAAATGAAAAAATTATAATTTTATTGCCTGGCAACAAAATTATTTTATTTTTAACAATTACCATTGTTTCAACAAGTTTAAATAAATTTTCAAGTACTTTACTCTTGTTAAAACGTATAAGGTTGCAGGTAAACTACCCCTTCCCCTTAACCGATCTTCACCAAAATCGAAAGTCATTGAGACCTCTACAATTCAGGGACGTATGCAAAAAATTATTTGATTCTGTTTGAATTTGCGGCTGTTATCGTTTGCCATAGAAAATACGCTTGATAAAAAAACGTTGCAGGTAAACTACCCCTTCCCCTTAACCGATCTTCACCAAAAACAATAGGTCTTGAGTACTCTACAAATCAGGACTGTATGCAAAACATTATTTGATTCTGTTTGAATTTGCGGCTGTTATCGTTTGCCATAGAAAATACCCTTGTTAAAAAAACGTTGCAGGTAAACTACCCCTTTCCCTCAACCGATCTTCACCAAAAACAATAGGTCTTGAGAAATCTACAATTCAGGGCTGTATGCGAAACATTATTTGATTCTGTTTGAATTTGCGGCTATCGTTTGCCAAAAAAAAAAAATTTCCCTTGATAAAAAAAACCGTAGCAGGTAAACTACCCCTTCCCCTTAACCGATCTTCACCAAAAACAATAGGTCGCGAGTACTCTACAAACCAGGGCTGTATGCAAAAAATTATTTGATTCTGTTTGAATTTGCGGCAGTTGTCGTTTGCCATAGAAAATACGCATGATAAAAAACGTTGCTGGTAAACTACCCCTTCCCCTCAACCGATCTTCACCAAAAACAATAGGTCTTGAGTACTCTACAAATCAGGGCTGTATGCAGAAAATTATTTGATTCTGTTTGAATTTGCGGCTGTTATCGTTTGCCATAGAAAATACCCTTGTTAAAAAAACGTTGTAGGTAAACTACCCCTTTCCCTTAACCGATCTTCACCAAAAACAAAAGGTATTGAGAACTCTACAATTTAGGTCTGTATGCAAATAATCTTTTCATTCTGTTTGAATTTGCGGCTGTTATCGTTTGCCATAGGAAATACCCTTGTTAAAACATAAAACGTTACAGGTAAACTACCCCTTTCCCTTAACCGATCTTCACCAAAAACAATAGGTCTTGAGAACTCTACAATTCAGGGCTGTATGCGAAACATTATTTGATTCTGTTTGAATTTGCGGCTGTTATCGTTTGCCAAACAAACAAAATTACCCTTGCTAAAAAAAAACCGTTGCAGGTAAACTACCCCTTTCCCTCAACCGATCTTCACCAAAAACAATAGGTCGCGAGAACTCTGCAAAACCGGGCTGTATGCAAAAAATTATTTGATTCTGTTTGAATTTGCGGCAGTTATCGTTTGCCATAGAAAAAAAATCTACAGACAGACAGACAGACAGACAGACAGACAGACAGACACACAGACACTTTTCGGAAAACGACTTTTTTTCATGTTTTGAGTGTAGTAGAATAAGAATCTGCAATAATCTCGAACACGATTTTTTTTGCCATCACCATACTTCCATTCCTTAAGGAATATGGAAGTAAAAAACACAAATTGAACATATTATTAAATCATAAATTCACTTATCCTAACATTTGGTTATAACACATATATACTAAACAATATAATTCAATAAACACACTAGGAATACATATAAACAATAAGATACTTGACACTCAAAACATCATCTATATGGCAGGCATAAATTTCTTTGTTTTTTCCAAAAAATTAAATTTCCCAAAATATCTCTTTTATAAAAAAAATCAACTCATTTACTTTAATTGAGTAACACCATTGTGTGAATTAATTATACAAACATTCTGTCTCTAACATCAGTCATCAGCTGATCTCTCTGGGTCAAGTGAATGACCTTGACATACATACACTACATCAAGCTACCATAAAATACATGAAACGACTTTAACAATTTTTTACCCTCAAACATAATATAATAGAACGTTTTAATTTAAACTCTCTTAAACACATTGACAATTTATTATTGAAATATTTAGTTACCTTGAAAAATCTGCAGAACAGTGAAGTATTACATATATAACACCAGTAATCAGCTGATGTTCCTGGTCAGGTGACTGACCTTACTCTAACTACGTTTCCAACCATTACACCATGTAAAATACATTACACATTTACAATCCTTATATTCTAACATAATAAAATAATAACACAATAAGACATAATAAACACAATATAATAAACATCGACTGCACCCATTTCTCAAACCAAAACAAAATTATTTAATCATCTCAGTAACGAGTCATCATTATTAAGTTACAAAAAAAATTTTTTTAATTCGTTACTCCCCTGAGTAACCCCCCTGCCACACACACTATGACCCCACCTGGACTGTGGCGTCCAGTTGCGTCCATAAGGACTGACGTTTTGGAGGAATTTTGTCATCTCCTTGTCCTTGCTTCTGCGTTACATTTTTCAAAATGCTAGATATCATCATATCCAAAAGTTACATATTTATAAACCCTTAATGCGGGTCTATCACCTGGTTAACTGTTCCCATGCGAACAGAGTGATAGCCGCTGTTCCATAGTTCCGGGGATTTCCCCTAAGTCACCCCCCATTAATTTCAAATTTCACCAATTTTGTATCTACTTACATAATTCCACGGCCAGGGTCTGGTGAAACCATGACCGCCCGAAATGTGGGGAAACTACCAAAAGACATATAAGGCTCACACTGACACCATTACTACAATTCACGGAAGGTCAACTCTTATATGTTTGGGTATTTATTAATTACATTTTCATGTTTACATTTTTTGATTCATATACATTTTACTTCCATATTCCTTAAGGAAATGGAAGTATGGTGCTGGCAAAAAAAATCGTGTTCTAGATTATTGCAGATTCTGATTGTACTACACTCAAAACATGAAAAAAGTCGTTTTTCGAAAAGTGTCTGTGTGTCTGTCTGTAGATTTTTTTCTATGGCAAACGATAACAGCCGCAAATTCAAACAGAATCAAATAATTTTTTGCATGCAGCCCTGATTTGTAGAGTACTCACGACCTATTGTTTTTGGTGAAGATCGGTTGAGGGAAAGGGGTAGTTTACCTGCAACGGTTTTTTTTTATCAAGGGAAATTTTTTTTTTGGCGAACGATAACATCCGCAAATTCAAACAGAATCAAATAGTGTTTCGCATACAGCCCTGAATTGTAGAGTTCTCAAGACCTATTGTTTTTGGTGAAGATCGGTTAAGGGAAAGGGGTAGTTTACCTGCAATGTTTTTTAACAAGGGTATTTTCTATGGCAAACGATAACAGCCGCAAATTCAAACAGAATCAAATAATGTTTTGCATACAGCCCTGATTTGTAGAGTACTCAAGACCTATTGTTTTTGGTGAAGATCGGTTAAGGGGAAGGGGTAGTTTACCTGCAACGTTTTTTTATCAAGCGTATTTTCTATGGCAAACGATAACAGCCGCAAATTCAAACAGAATCAAATAATTTTTTGCATACGTCCCTGAATTGTAGAGATCTCAAGGACTTCCGATTTTGGTGAAGATCGGTTAAGGGGAAGGGGTAGTTTACCTGCAACCTTTTACGTTTTAACAACAGTAAAGTACTTGAAAATTCATTTAAACTTTTTCAAACAATGGTAATTGTTAAAAATAAAATAATTTTGTTGCCAGGGAATAAAATTACTGTATAATTTTTTCATTTTAATGTAAATTATGTATAAGTTAGTATCTTTATATATATATATATATATAATTCTTATGTACGTGTGTATGTCACTGAACTCCTCCATGTATAAAATAATATATCGTTCGTGGCAGGTAAGCATATCTCAGTTATGTAATGTTTACGTTTCCATTTTATTATTATGCCTACACCAATAAAAAGGCAGGTAAGACACACACACACACACACACACACACACACACACACACACACACACACACACACACACACACACACACACACACACACACAATTCACGTTATTTCTGGCCTCACTCATGTTTATTTTCTTACATTTGCATGCTTTTTAAATGGAAAGTGCCGAAACCCACACCAACATACCGCGTGCAAGCCGAAAAAATGTACATCAATTTGCTTCCTGTGGATCGCTGGGCAGTGTAACTGCACGTGTTTACAGAGGAACGATTCATAGACAAAATTTTCGTCTTTAGGGAATGAACCCTCTGCAAGATGCTGAGGGTCCATGAGTGACTTCGGAGCGCTCCTTCTTTTTCGCGTGTTTGTTCTGTGAAACATACACTGTAGATTCGCAGCTTTACTCTAAGCAGCTTTACTTTGCTCAATAGGAAATGTTGAAAATTTTTGTCCACAGTGTACCCTCATTCACACTAAACCTGCTCTGATGTTTTAATTACGGACATCATAATATTAAAACTTTGGAAACTTGAGCACTACTTAATGGAGATCAATCATTAACTTATACAAGCCATTAATTTCATGCATATTTTATATATATATATGTGTACAACGTTATCGGCAACAAAGAAGTAGTTTTTGTTAAAATTCCTTCCCGGGATATTTGGCCGTAGTCCAATGTTTTCTACAAAACCAGACGTTTCAGCAATGCCATCGACTTCCATCATCAGTGAAAATCGAGTGCGATAACGTGAGGTGGTATACGTTAGTGACCACAGTACTGTGGTTAAGGCTGAAGCACTAAGTAGAAAGAAGTAGTTTCTATGGTAATATTTCGTTTCGAAAATGATTTTAAATATAAATCTTAGAATATGGAAGTCATGTATGGTTCTCCATACCGATATTTTAATTTGTAACCATCACATATTTCATTTAAACTTTGCTATTTAAACATTGAACATTTTACTTTATGTAAATCGCATTATAAAATTCATACTTACAGTACATCACTCAACACTATCATAGACAAACAAATATAAACATCAAACACCAATAACTCCATGTACCTTCTGAAACATTTTAACAATCATGTTATTCCACAAACTAAACACAATTTAACATTTATTTATTTATTATTATCAAATTTAAATCTCATAAAATAATTTAAATTCATCATCAAAATTTCTTTATATAACATTTTAAATCAATCAAAAATATTAAAAACTCTCAAATTATTTTAATTCCATCAAATATTGAAAACACAACATTTTTTAATTACTTTCTCCAAAACAATTACAATTCATTTAATATCCCCTTCATAACTATTCTTGTTATTTATTTGGTCTGCCAAAATATTATTATTATTATTATTATTAAAACAATTTCTACTACACACACATATTGTTTACATAAAACATTTTACAATACAGACACAATTAATTTCTCTATAAATTTATTTACAATCTTTTGTCATTTTTTTCAGTTTACCACACCTCATTTCCTAAATTAGCAAGGTCAGAACCATAAACTAAAATATTTAAAATGCTCATTTATTGAGATTATAATTACCCTCCATCATCATATACATATCTGATATATTTATAACATAAATCATTTTTATCCACATACAATTTATTATTGTTATTATAATGACCATTATCAACATAGTATTTAACACCATTATTACCTATTAATTCATAAAACCCGTCTACATTGGTAATTTCAGTTCTGTCTCCGTAAGTATTTTTGTTCAACATTCTATCATCATACTCTTCCACTACATTCATCACAACATCAGGTAAGTTTGCATCATTTCCAACAGTATTATCAAAATATTCATCTATCTCTATTTCACACGGTAAGTCACTTTCTTCATCTCTCTCAATATCTAAAACCTGCACTAACATTTCATAACCTCTATTAACCTCAAAAATCTCTCTCTCTCTTTCTCATCACAATACCTCTCATAACCCCACTGAACTATCTCATTCCATGCAAAGGGCACCACAAAATACTTATTACCTCTCCTACCAGGTAAATCACAAAAAACTAAGGGACCATACGAAGACACCTCGTCTTCCACACTACCACCGGAGGAAACTCTGTCCTCATAAAACACCTGCAAAACCTTTGTTTCACCATAAACTTGGGAAAAATTTGCCCTCTGCCCCTCTAATCTCTCTACACACACACTCCCCATTCATCCACACTTTCTCTGCTCACAACCTTACTCTCTAACACCACGTTTTTAATTTCACCACTGTTATCACTCATTAACTCATTGTTATAATTATCGCTATTACTCACCTGTTCTCCCGTCACCAGGTTTGTATCTAAACTACTACCACTACCATTAAGACATATATTTCCGTCACTTTCGTCTGTGTTGTTCTTACCTATATTTATTCCCCCCACTCCCATTCTCTCAATATTCTGTTCTAATTTGTTAATGTTATTTTTAAATATTTTCTTGGTACTTTCTCAACGCTTATTGACCTCATTAATATCATTTTTTAATTCATTATTCTGCTTTTTCAACTCATTGAAATTACTTTCACATTTTACTTTCTGTTCATGTATTTCACTACTCAATTTATCAAATTTTTTGTCAAAACGATCATTTAGTGCATCAAATTTCTTACTGTTATCACTAGATATTTGTTTATTTTGGTTAGCCATCAGTTTAATTTCCCCCATTATCTCACGCAACCAATTCTCAGTTTTATTACTTTCTTCAGTATTTTCCATTTTTTATAAATTTAATTATTCTTTATTATATATAACTTAGTTATTAGTTATTATATAACTTATTTATTATCTAAACAAAATCTCATAACTTAACTCTTTAACAGTATTTTACGTCTTAACTTCTACTCACACATCTCGTAATTTTTCTATTACAAAAACCCACCCATTATCATCACCCATTTCGTACTTCAAATCAGGCCTAAACCCGTATGAATTAATTCATTTGAGTTATACTGGCAGGGATCGCCGTTTGTTACGTTCTATTCTTTTTTACTTACCACATACTTACACGCCACCCTGACTTACTGCTCACAGAAGACTCCAAACTATTTGTAGGTCGCCACGATATTTTGTGGTTCAATATCGAAACCTTGAAAACATTTTTATTTAATTGCCAGGTTCGTTAGGCAAAATTTTCCATACGGGATAGGTGATATTAATGTGGCGTAATAATTAAGCTAACACATGGTTACGCTACCAATTCATTTTATTAAAATTCATAGCACGCTTATTTTCTCCTCCACTTATAATTTTCATCAAACTCCTTACTTAAGGTTTTACTTTAAAAACATTCTGTTAAAATTATATTGATTTTACTTCTTTCTCTATTCTTGTTTAATCGTGAAACTGTCAGATAATCATATAACGTGTTACTTTTTAATAGTATCAAAACATATACGTATAAATATATAAAAAACTTCAACTAACTTATTCTAATTTATTATTACCAAACGACCCAGTTTGCCATACTCACGCATTCATTCAATTTTAATCCCCATTTTATTTAGTTATAACCCCTTTATTAAATGACGTAATTAATATTGGTCGAGGATTACTCAACCGGCATCGTTCCTCTCGTCGTCATGCACCGCGTTCTACGTATATGTCTGAAAGTTTGTCTTTTTCCATTCACCACATTTTAGTTTAGATTCGTTCACTTCACTGGTTTCATTCTGATTTACTGCTTCACTTTTTTATATAATTGTTACGGGGTCTCACTTGTTAGGTCGGCCGACACTAAAATTACTCGTATTAAAATTTAAACGGACCGCATGCGGCTGGTCGGTGAGATTAACTGGGCAGAAGATTACTCGGGTGCCCCTCTCCACTGTTATTCAAAACGGGAACCCACTGCCTGCTTGTGACAAAACGTTAGTCGACTTCTCACATAGTATGGGCTGTCCAGGTGGTTTAGACGTTGACGAAATTGCACTGCCTTTCGTCACGTCACTCAAGTGGGTGTGGTTTCACTTATCTTTCCGCCCGCAACCTAGCACGTGGCAAGCAAATTTCACAATTTTAGCCATGTTGGCTTGGCGTGGCTCGATGCTGTAAGTGTCATCTGCGCGCGTGCTGTTGTTCGCGCGTTTGTGTGCACCACACAGCACTGAAATTCTTGGAATTATTGCGTCTCAACACCTGCTTGCAAAATTATAACACTGTTCTTTGTCTCATGGAAACCGTATTATGTCGGGGACTTACTACCTTCGTCACATAAATTTAAGAAAATAAAATACCCCATTTCTGCCCCATTACAATACCCCCCAATGAGAGGTCTTTTGTCGAGACAAGAACTCTCATTGCTACCCCTAAGAGGATCGGTGAGGATATGGTGCCAACAACCCCCCATTAATTCTTAACGCATCATGGGTAAACTACCCCCTAGCTCGTTGACTATGGCTGCCCCTGAACGAGATTACTGGACTTCTCTATTCGAGACCCCAACACCATAAAATCGAACAGATACACACCATAATCCACCTAACCTTCTCACATTCCACCCCAAAAAATTCCAAACCTGGCCTTTTACAATACCAGATCCTCAACCGATATGTTCCTCCTTATATGCGTACTGGGTCGCCTTTGGCAAGTACTGGGTGCGTACACATACTTATGATTATCTTCTGAACAATTTCAATTTTCTACTACCGTAATAAATATGCAAATTTTCTACTTCAACTCTCTCCTAGATTATTTCATTTTTCAAATTTCAACTTCTTTTCGCAAATTAACTTTGTTTTCAACTCAAAACACACCAGCTAATTAAATTCAAATAACTTAAGTTTCGTTCAAAAATTCATTTCAGTTCAAAATTAACCTGTTATATAACCATTACTTTCCTCAAAACCAAAAAAAAAAATAAAATAAAAAAATCTTTTACATGGATCTACCCTTCTCTATCAATTTTCTTCACTACTAATAACAATCATAAAAAACACAAATTGAACATATTATTAAATCATAAATTCACTTATCCTAACATTTGGTTATAACACATATATACTAAACAATATACTTCAATAAACACACTAGGAATACATATAAACAATAAGATACTTGACACTCAAAACATCATCTATATGGCAGGCATAAATTTCTTTGTTTTTTCCAAAAAATTAAATTTCCCAAAATATCTCTTTTATAAAAAAAATCAACTTATTTACTTTAATTGAGTAACACCATTGTGTGAATTAATTATACAAACATTCTGTCTCTAACATCAGTCATCAGCTGATCTCTCTGGGTCAAGTGAATGACCTTGACATACATACACTACATCAAGCTACCATAAAATACATGAAACGACTTTAACAATTTTTTACCCTCAAACATAATATAATAGAACGTTTTAATTTAAACTCTCTTAAACACATTGACAATTTATTATTGAAATATTTAGTTACCTTGAAAAATCTGCAGAACAGTGAAGTATTACATATATAACACCAGTAATCAGCTGATGTTCCTGGTCAGGTGACTGACCTTACTCTAACTACATTTCCAACCATTACACCATGTAAAATACATTACACATTTACAATCCTTATATTCTAACATAATAAAATAATAACACAATAAGACATAATAAACACAATATAATAAACATCTACTGCACCCATTTCTCAAACCAAAACAAAATTATTTAATCATCTCAGTAATGAGTCATCATTATAAAGTTACAAAAAAAATTTTTTTAATTCGTTACTCCCCTGAGTAACCCCCCTGCCACACACACTATGACCCCACCTGGACTGTGGCGTCCAGTTGCGTCCATAAGGACTGAAGTTTTGGAGGAATTTTGTCATCTCCTTGTCCTTGCTTCTGCGTTACATTTTTCAAAATGCTAGATATCATCATATCCAAAAGTTACATATTTATAAACCCTTAATGCGGGTCTATCACCTGGTTAACTGTTCCCATGCGAACAGAGTGATAGCCGCTGTTCCATAGTTCCGGGGATTTCCCCTAAGTCACCCCCCATTAATTTCAAATTTCACCAATTTTGTATCTACTTACATAATTCCACGGCCAGGGTCTGGTGAAACCATGACCGCCCGAAATGTGGGGAAACTACCAAAAGACATATAAGGCTCACACTGACACCATTACTACAATTCACGGAAGGTCAACTCTTATATGTTTGGGTATTTATTAATTACATTTTCATGTTTACATTTTTTGATTCATATACATTTTACTTCCATATTCCTTAAGGAAATGGAAGTATGGTGCTGGCAAAAAAAATCGTGTTCTAGATTATTGCAGATTCTGATTGTACTACACTCAAAACATGAAAAAGGTCGTTTTTCGAAAAGTGTCTGTGTGTCTGTCTGTAGATTTTTTTCTATGGCAAACGATAACAGCCGCAAATTCAAACAGAATCAAATAATTTTTTGCATGCAGCCCTGATTTGTAGAGTACTCACGACCTATTGTTTTTGGTGAAGATCGGTTGAGGGAAAGGGGTAGTTTACCTGCAACGGTTTTTTTTTATCAAGGGAAATTTTTTTTTTTGCGAACGATAACATCCGCAAATTCAAACAGAATCAAATAGTGTTTCGCATACAGCCCTGAATTGTAGAGTTCTCAAGACCTATTGTTTTTGGTGAAGATCGGTTAAGGGAAAGGGGTAGTTTACCTGCAATGTTTTTTAACAAGGGTATTTTCTATGGCAAACGATAACAGCCGCAAATTCAAACAGAATCAAATAATGTTTTGCATACAGCCCTGATTTGTAGAGTACTCAAGACCTATTGTTTTTGGTGAAGATCGGTTAAGGGGAAGGGGTAGTTTACCTGCAACGTTTTTTTATCAAGCGTATTTTCTATGGCAAACGATAACAGCCGCAAATTCAAACAGAATCAAATAATTTTTTGCATACGTCCCTGAATTGTAGAGATCTCAAGGACTTCCGATTTTGGTGAAGATCGGTTAAGGGGAAGGGGTAGTTTACCTGCAACCTTTTACGTTTTAACAACAGTAAAGTACTTGAAAATTCATTTAAACTTTTTCAAACAATGGTAATTGTTAAAAATAAAATAATTTTGTTGCCAGGGAATAAAATTACTGTATAATTTTTTCATTTTAATGTAAATTATGTATAAGTTAGTATCTTTATATATATATATATATAATTCTTCTGTACGTGTGTATGTCACTGAACTCCTCCATGTATAAAATAATATATCGTTCGTGGCAGGTAAGCATATCTCAGTTATGTAATGTTTACGTTTCCATTTTATTATTATGCCTACAGCAATAAAAAGGCAGGTACACACACACACACACACACACACACACACACACACACACACACACACACACACACACACACACACACACAATTCACATTATTTCTGGCCTCACTCATGTTTATTTTCTTACATTTGCATGCTTTTTAAATGGAAAGTGCCGAAACCCACACCAACATACCGCGTGCAAGCCGAAAAAATGGACATCAATTTGCTTCCTGTGGATCGCTGGGCAGTGTAACTGCACGTGTTTACAGAGGAACGATTCATAGACAAAATTTTCGTCTTTAGGGAATGAACCCTCTGCAAGATGCTGAGGGTCCATGAGTGACTTCGGAGCGCTCCTTCTTTTTCGCGTGTTTGTTCTGTGAAACATACACTGTAGATTCGCAGCTTTACTCTAAGCAGCTTTACTTTGCTCAATAGGAAATGTTGAAAATTTTTGTCCACAGTGTACCCTCATTCACACTAAACCTGCTCTGATGTTTTAATTACGGACATCATAATATTAAAACTTTGGAAACTTGAGCACTACTTAATGGAGATCAATCATTAACTTATACAAGCCATTAATTTCATGCATATTTTATATATATATATGTGTACAACGTTATCGGCAACAAAGAAGTAGTTTTTGTTAAAATTCCTTCCCGGGATATTTGGCCGTAGTCCAATGTTTTCTACAAAACCAGACGTTTCAGCAATGCCATCGACTTCCATCATCAGTGAAAATCGAGTGCGATAACGTGAGGTGGTATACGTTAGTGACCACAGTACTGTGGTTAAGGCTGAAGCACTAAGTAGAAAGAAGTAGTTTCTATGGTAATATTTCGTTTCGAAAATGATTTTAAATATAAATCTTAGAATATGGAAGTCATGTATGGTTCTCCATACCGATATTTTAATTTGTAACCATCACATATTTCATTTAAACTTTGCTATTTAAACATTGAACATTTTACTTTATGTAAATCGCATTATAAAATTCATACTTACAGTACATCACTCAACACTATCATAGACAAACAAATATAAACATCAAACACCAATAACTCCATGTACCTTCTGAAACATTTTAACAATCATGTTATTCCACAAACTAAACACAATTTAACATTTATTTATTTATTATTATCAAATTTAAATCTCATAAAATAATTTAAATTCATCATCAAAATTTCTTTATATAACATTTTAAATCAATCAAAAATATTAAAAACTCTCAAATTATTTTAATTCCATCAAATATTGAAAACACAACATTTTTTAATTACTTTCTCCAAAACAATTACAATTCATTTAATATCCCCTTCATAACTATTCTTGTTATTTATTTGGTCTGCCAAAATATTATTATTATTATTATTATTAAAACAATTTCTACTACACACACATATTGTTTACATAAAACATTTTACAATACAGACACAATTAATTTCTCTATAAATTTATTTACAATCTTTTGTCATTTTTTTCAGTTTACCACACCTCATTTCCTAAATTAGCAAGGTCAGAACCATAAACTAAAATATTTAAAATGCTCATTTATTGAGATTATAATTACCCTCCATCATCATATACATATCTGATATATTTATAACATAAATCATTTTTATCCACATACAATTTATTATTGTTATTATAATGACCATTATCAACATAGTATTTAACACCATTATTACCTATTAATTCATAAAACCCGTCTACATTGGTAATTTCAGTTCTGTCTCCGTAAGTATTTTTGTTCAACATTCTATCATCATACTCTTCCACTACATTCATCACAACATCAGGTAAGTTTGCATCATTTCCAACAGTATTATCAAAATATTCATCTATCTCTATTTCACACGGTAAGTCACTTTCTTCATCTCTCTCAATATCTAAAACCTGCACTAACATTTCATAACCTCTATTAACCTCAAAAATCTCTCTCTCTCTTTCTCATCACAATACCTCTCATAACCCCACTGAACTATCTCATTCCATGCAAAGGGCACCACAAAATACTTATTACCTCTCCTACCAGGTAAATCACAAAAAACTAAGGGACCATACGAAGACACCTCGTCTTCCACACTACCACCGGAGGAAACTCTGTCCTCATAAAACACCTGCAAAACCTTTGTTTCACCATAAACTTGGGAAAAATTTGCCCTCTGCCCCTCTAATCTCTCTACACACACACTCCCCATTCATCCACACTTTCTCTGCTCACAACCTTACTCTCTAACACCACGTTTTTAATTTCACCACTGTTATCACTCATTAACTCATTGTTATAATTATCGCTATTACTCACCTGTTCTCCCGTCACCAGGTTTGTATCTAAACTACTACCACTACCATTAAGACATATATTTCCGTCACTTTCGTCTGTGTTGTTCTTACCTATATTTATTCCCCCCACTCCCATTCTCTCAATATTCTGTTCTAATTTGTTAATGTTATTTTTAAATATTTCCTTGGTACTTTCTCAACGCTTATTGACCTCATTAATATCATTTTTTAATTCATTATTCTGCTTTTTCAACTCATTGAAATTACTTTCACATTTTACTTTCTGTTCATGTATTTCACTACTCAATTTATCAAATTTTTTGTCAAAACGATCATTTAATGCATCAAATTTCTTACTGTTATCACTAGATATTTGTTTATTTTGGTTAGCCATCAGTTTAATTTCCCCCATTATCTCACGCAACCAATTCTCAGTTTTATTACTTTCTTCAGTATTTTCCATTTTTTATAAATTTAATTATTCTTTATTATATATAACTTAGTTATTAGTTATTATATAACTTATTTATTATCTAAACAAAATCTCATAACTTAACTCTTTAACAGTATTTTACGTCTTAACTTCTACTCACACATCTCGTAATTTTTCTATTACAAAAACCCACCCATTATCATCACCCATTTCGTACTTCAAATCAGGCCTAAACCCGTATGAATTAATTCATTTGAGTTATACTGGCAGGGATCGCCGTTTGTTACGTTCTATTCTTTTTTACTTACCACATACTTACACGCCACCCTGACTTACTGCTCACAGAAGACTCCAAACTATTTGTAGGTCGCCACGATATTTTGTGGTTCAATATCGAAACCTTGAAAACATTTTTATTTAATTGCCAGGTTCGTTAGGCAAAATTTTCCATACGGGATAGGTGATATTAATGTGGCGTAATAATTAAGCTAACACATGGTTACGCTACCAATTCATTTTATTAAAATTCATAGCACGCTTATTTTCTCCTCCACTTATAATTTTCATCAAACTCCTTACTTAAGGTTTGACTTTAAAAACATTCTGTTAAAATTATATTGATTTTACTTCTTTCTCTATTCTTGTTTAATCGTGAAACTGTCAGATAATCATATAACGTGTTACTTTTTAATAGTATCAAAACATATACGTATAAATATATAAAAAACTTCAACTAACTTATTCTAATTTATTATTACCAAACGACCCAGTTTGCCATACTCACGCATTCATTCAATTTTAATCCCCATTTTATTTAGTTATAACCCCTTTATTAAATGACGTAATTAATATTGGTTGAGGATTACTCAACCGGCGTCGTTCCTCTCGTCGTCATGCACCGCGTTCTACGTATATGTCTGAAAGTTTGTCTTTTTCCATTCACCACATTTTAGTTTAGATTCGTTCACTTCACTGGTTTCATTCTGATTTACTGCTTCACTTTTTTATATAATTGTTACGGGGTCTCACTTGTTAGGTCGGCCGACACTAAAATTACTCGTATTAAAATTTAAACGGACCGCATGCGGCTGGTCGGTGAGATTAACTGGGCAGAAGATTACTCGGGTGCCCCTCTCCACTGTTATTCAAAACGGGAACCCACTGCCTGCTTGTGACAAAACGTTAGTCGACTTCTCACATAGTATGGGCTGTCCAGGTGGGTTAGACGTTGACGAAATTGCACTGCCTTTCGTCATGTCACTCAAGTGGGTGTGGTTTCACTTATCTTTCCGCCCACAACCTAGCACGTGGCAAGCAAATTTCACAAATTTAGCCATGTTGGCTTGGCGTGGCTCGATGCTGTAAGTGTCATCTGCGCGCGTGCTGTTGTTCGCGCGTTTGTGTGCACCACACAGCACTGAAATTCTTGGAATTA
Organism: Magicicada septendecula; assembly: GCA_034769895.1. Lineage (NCBI taxonomy): Eukaryota > Metazoa > Arthropoda > Insecta > Hemiptera > Cicadidae > Magicicada > Magicicada septendecula. Next base: position 157,737,550 of record CM068371.1, on the reverse strand, counting down.
TTGCGTCTCAACACCTGCTTGCAAAATTTAACACTGTTCTTTGTCTCATGGAAACCGTATTATGTCGGGGACTTGCTACCTTCGTCACATAAATTTAATAAAATAAAATACCCCATTTCTGGCCCGTTACAATACCCCCCCAATGAGAGGTCTTTTGTCGAGACAGAAGAACTCTCATTGCTACCCCTAAGAGGATCGGTGAGGATATGGTGCCAACAACCCTCCATTAATTCTTAACGCATCATGGGTAAAATACCCCCCTAGCTTGGTGACTATGGCTGCCCCTGAACGAGATTACTGGACTTCTCTATTCGAGATCCCAACACCATAAAATCGAACAGATACACACCATAATCCACCTAACCTTCTCACATTCCACCCCAAAAAATTCCAAACCTGGCCTTTTACCATACCAGATCCTCAACCGATATGTTCCCCCTTATATGCGTACTGGGTCGCCTTTGGCAAGTACTGAGTGCGTACACATACTTATGATTATCTTCTGAACAAATTCAATTTTCTACTACCGTAATAAATATGCAAATTTTCTACTTCAACTCTCTCCTAGAATATTTCATTTTTCAAATTTCAACTTCTTTTCGCAAATTAACTTTATGTTTTCAACTCAAAACACACCAGCTAATTAAATTCAAATAACTTAAGTTTCGTTCAAAAATTCATTTCAGTTCAAAATTAACCTGTTATATGACCATTACTTTCCTCAAAACCAAAAAAAATTAAATAAAAAATCATTTACATGGATCTACCCTTCTCTATCAATTTTCTTCACTACTAATAACAATCATAAAAAACACAAATTGAACATCTTATTAAATCATAAATTCACTTATCCTAACATTTGGTTATAACACATATATACTAAACAATATAATTCAATAAACACACTAGGAATACATATAAACAATAAGATACTTGACACTCAAAACATCATCTATATGGCAGGCATAAAATTTTTTTGTTCAAAAAAATTTTTATTTCCCAAAATATCTCTTTTATAAAAAAAATCAACTCATTTACTTTAATTGAGTAACACCACTGTGTGAATTAATTATACAAAAATTCTGTCTCTAACATCAGTCATCAGCTGATCTCTTTGGGTCAAGTGAATGACCTTGACATACATACACTACATCAAGCTACCATAAAATACATGAAACAACTTTAACAATTTTTTACCCTCAAACATAATATAATAGAACGTTTTAATTTAAACTCTCTTAAACACATTGACAATTTATTATTGAAATATTTAGTTACCTTGAAAAATCTGCAGAACAGTGAAGTATTACATATATAACACCAGTAATCAGCTGATGTTCCTGGTCAGGTGACTGACCTTACTCTAACTACGTTTCCAACCATTACACCATGTAAAATACATTACACATTTACAATCCTTATATTCTAACATAATAAAATAATAACACAATAAGACATAATAAACACAATATAATAAACATCTACTGCACCCATTTCTCAAACCAAAACAAAATTATTTAATCATCTCAGTAACGAGTCATTGTAACTATAATTTTATGGATAATTGTATAATATCTTACTCTTACCTTCGGATTAGGGGTCCAAAGTCGTTCAGACGAAACCAGCTGCAGACAGGTTCCTTAGGTTGGCGTTACAAAATATAATAACAGTTTATTCTGGCTAGAACAACTTATTTGGATTTTATTTAATATAATGTTTTACAGTTATGCAATAACGAATCAAATTTTATGCTGGTTGGTTACTACATTGATTAAAAGTTTCGTTTTTTGTTTTGTTGAGCATAAACAACATATAAAGTTATCAGTACCGGTATATCAAACAATAATGAAACAATTCTTTTGAGTATTATTCTTAAATGGCTATAACAATTTTCTTAACCTTAATAAAGACCCAGTACTTTGTCGCACTCTCTTTCATTCTTTTTTACATTTTTATTTTTAAACCCCTGTTAATAGAGCTCTGTATTTGTAAGTATTTTGTATAGTTATAAAATTGATTTAGTTGTTTCTGAAAGGTACTTAACCAGTCCTCGGCGTTCCTGACCGCTTCACCACCGTCACTGGTTACTCACGGTATCACTCATCACTCCGAACTGTTATTTATGAATATTTTTGCTGTCACGGTATACTCCGACTTCTTTAGTTTAACATATTTGAGTTTGGTTTTAAATTACACTTTTGTAACATTTTGTTGGCTAGCTTGACAACAAAAGTCGGCCGACATACGTGACTTGAACTCTTATGTTTTTTACTATGTGACCACGCGTTATACTGTTTGTACCACTTTAATTTTTTATTGTGCTTTAAAATATAGGCCGAATTAATTTTACGGCCTATATTGCACCAGAGGCCACCGTTTAATTTTAAACCACTATCTTTTTACTGTCTGATGCTGCTTACTAATGTTCACTCTCTGATGACAAACTGCAGACTATGATTCACAAAAAGCCTGCTGCTGGGGCAGTTACGCAATACGTCTGGGCAATTGTTTAGGCTAACTGTATGTGCATTGCTGGTTGGGGCTCCCCACAGGTGAAAGTTAACAATTTTAAAGATTGACTGAATTGATATAAAATTAAAACTAGGGCTGCATACAATTCTGTACCGTTACAATACCCCCCCCCCCAATAAGAGGTTGAAGGCCGAAGCATTCAAACTCTTATTGCCTAAAACCTAAGAGGATCAGTGAGGATATGGCGCCATAACCCCCCTGAACTCTTTACCAAAATCATGGTTTCCTACCCCCCTAGTCTGGTGACTGCGGCAGCACCCATCCAATCTTACGGGACTTCCCTACTCGAGATCCCACCACCATAATCTCGGACCGATACCCACCACAGTGTCGCCTGACTTTGAAACATTCACTTGAAATTTAATAAACGGCCTTCCATCACTCCATATCCCGCAACTGATTTGTTTCCTCTTAGCCATAAAGGCTCATTCTTTGCAAAGTACTGGTTCTGCTTATACAAAGTACTGGTTTGGTTTAAAATAATAATATAACCTAAATAATATTCCCCGTATAATATTACCCATCCAAAATAACACCTTAATTATACAAAATTACATTTACACAAAATTTCCTTCAGTTTTCACTTTTAAATAAAGTACATCTTTCATTTATTTAACAATTACATTTGAAATTTGAATCAGAATAAATTTAAATTTATTATTAAAATCATCTTTCCAATTAATTTAATTACCAAATTAATTTAATTATATTTAATTTCTCAAACACTAAGTTCATTAATTCAATCTTATTTGTTCGAAACAATTTCATTTGTTTTAATTACATTTCACAAAAAGACCCTACAAAAATATTACCTACATTCCATCACATCAGATGTTTCTTTTTATTTCGTAATAGGATTTTCCTACTGGCAATGATTCAGCAGACTACAACATTTTTTTGTTATTGTCAGCTCAGCTTCAACACCTCTGGCTGTAAACATTAGTCAAAACATACAACACACCTATTTACATAAACAGTCGTCTGCCAGACTGGTGTTATAAACACTCCTTCAGTCTCAACATTCATGGTTACGTCATATACTGACACATCTGCTTACTTCAGATTTCTATTTATTACAATTCAAACCAAAATTAATTTTGCTTCATTAATAAAATTAACCTTTTTAAATTATTTGTTTAACTTGACCATTATTTAATAACCTCCACTCAAAACAATTTAGCTGTACTTATATTATTTAAAACATTTTTAATATACACACATCATACAAAATAGACTTCAATATTATTATGCCATTTGTTCATATTACAAACATACGTTACCTATAAGCTATACTGTACATTGCAGCAAAATAATATTAACACAATACATTTATTTACAGATTTCCGTACTAATTTTCTTATATACCACACATCAATACCTAAATTCAGCAAGGTCATTATCATATATTAAAGTATTCAATATGTCCATACATTGCTTTTTTAATTCAGCCTCCATCGTCAAAAATTAGTCTTTTCGGTATATGACACTTTTCAATTTTATTGATACACAACATATGGCTAGTTTGTGTGTTATGGCCATAAAATTTTATTTTTCCCATTGTACCAAAACAATAATCTATAGGGTTACCCCCCAAAATTATCTTAACATAAATCAGGTTGACATCAGTATTATTTGTAAAGTCTCCGTCAGTGTTTTTTGTTATTACCGTTACATTATTATTACCATATTCTGCTACTATAGATTCATTAACAGGCCAATATCTGTCATCAATATACACATTGTTTATCACACAGGGTATGTTTTTAATTCTACCAGTTCTCTCACTATTTAAACTCTGTATTAACTCTTCATAATCTCTCTTCACCTTAAATATTTCTACCATTCTCTCTCTCTCATAATTACTTTCATCACCACAACATTTCATAATCTCACTCCATACAGAGGGCAACACAACATTATTACAACGTCTGGCTTTACCAGATACACAAAAATAATTTAAAGACCTTTTGTCTTCTACAAAAACTAAGGAGGAACCTTCGTCCTCCAACAACACTGGTGAAGCATTTTCTTCACCCACAACCACATCACGAGAAAATTCTACCCTCTGTACACTCTCTTCATTTAAACTGTCTTCACACTCCCTCTCATTATGATCAACTACATTTTTATCCTCAAGGTCACTACTACTATTTGCTGTATCACTTTTTGATACCGTGTTTTCATATTTATTGTCTACCACACACACACTCTCTCTTAACTCACCTGTTTATCTTTTTATTTCACTACATATTTCATTAATTCGTTCATCAATACTATACAATGAATTGGTTAATTCATCAAGCTTTATGTTTATGATATTTTCACATCTCATATTCTGTTCTTTATATTGTTCAAATTTAACATTTAAAACATCCAATTTCTTATTTTGTTCATTGAACTTGGTATCATTCATGTCAAAACGACTATTTATGGCATTAAAATTTACCTCTAGCATTGCTTGTAGTCTTTCAAACATTTTATAACTATCATCTTTTTTAATCTGAACCAGCGTCGATTGACTCGCAACATCAGTCAATATCACTGACTCAGTCAAGCTTATCTCATTTACTACCGTTTCAGTTATTATTGTTTTTACTTGATTGTCAGTACTTGTACTGACCAGGTCAACGTTGTTGACTTTATCACTATTACTCTCCATTTTGAGTAAATGTATACTTATAAATGTATGCTTAGCAAACTACACAATAATCGCCCTCACTTCCAAATAACCTGTTCTGCAGCTTAATTAGGTCTGGCGAATATAGGTCATAAACCCTATACTCGCGTCCCTGTTCGGGCGCCAATGTAACTATAATTTTATGGATAATTGTATAATATCTTACTCTTACCTTCGGATTAGGGGTCCAAAGTTGTTCAGACGAAACCAGCTGCAGACAGGTTACTTAGGTTGGCGTTACGAAATATAATAACACAGTTTATTCTGGCTAAAACAACTTATTTGGATTTTATTTAATATAATGTTTTACAGTTATGCAATAACGAATCAAATTTTATGCTGGTTGGTTACTACATTGATTAAAAGTTTCGTTTTTTGTTTTGTTGAGCGTAAACAACATATAAAGTTATCAGTACCGGTATATCAAACAATAATGAAACAATTCTTATGAGTATTATTCTTAAATGGCTATAACAATTTTCTTAACCTTAATAAAGACCCAGTACTTTGTCGCACTCTCTTTCATTCTTTTTTACATTTTTATTTTTAAACCCCTGTTAATAGAGCTCTGTATTTGTAAGTATTTTGTATAGTTATAAAATTGATTTAGTTGTTTCTGAAAGGTACTTAACCAGTCCTCGGCGTTCCAGACCGCTTCACCACCGTCACTGGTTACTCACGGTATCACTCATCACTCCGAACTGTTATTTATGAATATTTTTGCTGTCACGGTATATTCCGACTTCTTTAGTTTAACATATTTGAGTTTGGTTTTAAATTACACTTTTGTAACATTTTGTCGGCTAGCTTGACAACAAAAGTCGGCCGACATACGTGACTTGAACTCTTATGTTTTTTACTATGTGACCACGCGTTATACTGTTTGTACTACTTTAATTTTTTATTGTGCTTTAAAATATAGGCCGAATTAATTTTACGGCCTATATTGCACCCGAGGCCACCGTTTAATTTTAAACCACTACCTTTTTACTGTCTGATGCTGCTTACTAATGTTCACTCTCTGATGACAAACTGCAGACTGTGATTCACAAAAAGCCTGCTGCTGGGGCAGTTACGCAATACGTCTGGGCAATTGTTTAGGCTAACTGTATGTGCATTGCTGGTTGGGGCTCCCCACAGGTGAAAGTTAACAATTTTAAAGATTGACTGAATTGATATAAAATTAAAACTAGGGCTGCATACAATTCTGTACCGTTACATCATCATTATTAAGTTACAAAAAAAATTTTTTTAATTTGTTACTCCCCTGAGTAACCCCCTGCCACACACACTATGACCCCACCTGGACTGTGGCATCCAGTTGCGTCCATAAGGACTGAAGTTTTGGAGGAATTTTGTCATCTCCTTGTCCTTGCTTCTGCGTTACATTTTTCAAAATGCTAGATATCATCATATCCAAAAGTTACATATTTATAAATCCTTAATGCGGGTCTATCACCTGGTTAACTGTTCCCACGCGAACAGAGTGATAGCCGCTGTTCCATAGTTCCGGGGATTCCCCTAAGTCACCCCCCATTAATTTAAAATTTCACCAATTTTGTATCTACTTACATAATTCCACGGCCAGGGTCTGGTGAAACCGTGACCGCCCGAAATGTGGGGAAACTACCAAAAGACATATAAGGCTCACACTGACACCGTTACTACAATTCACGGAAGGTCAACTTTTATATGTTTGGGTATTTATTAATTACATTTTCATGTTTACATTTTTTGATTCATATTGTAACGTTACATAACCCGGTCCCAGTAAATTAAATCATAATAACATCAATGTCAGAAATGGGTAACCTATGGCTCGCTCAAAATTAAATTATATCACTCAACATGATAAACAATTCGAGTGGTATACAGTGCAAAGTGAGTGATAGTGTACCCATTGAGGTGAAAAATAAAAGTGAAAGTAACGTATTACCAAACTGTGCTATGTGTTTGGAAATTATAAAACTATGAGAGTAGGCTATGATACTACTAACTGATCTTGTATTTTATTTTGTTTATTGTAATATTTATATTGTATGAACAACTAATTGTTATACCCAAGTTAATATTATATTTTTTCAAATATTTGTGTTAGATTATAAGAAAACCCAGGGTTAGTTAGTTTAAAAAAAAAATAATAATATATATAAAATTTAAATATCAAAGGATAATAAAAATTAAAATAATCCTATGAAGGAAATGGCAACAGGAAGTAGTGCCGTGTAGGAATACTATGAGAGACTAAATAAATAATATATAAATTTATTTAAAGATAATAAAATTATCAAATACTTATATACAATGTCATAAGAAAAGGAACCAAAACTTATTATGTAAACTAAATTAGTAAAGAAACCGGAATGGAAAGGAATTATTTTTCCATAAATAAAATATAAATTTATAATAATTACAAACTGCCTGTATAATAAAAATACGATGGGTTACTAAGAGTGACGAAAAAATAAGTATTGTTTAAGAAAAAATTTTGAACTAAAACCGTAGAGTTGAGAAATGATGCTACTACATTTATAATAAAAAATAACCTTTTTGGAACTTGAGAGGAGTGCAAATTGATACAAAATTAAATAGCCGCATGAACACTTCAAAATCATCCATGATTTATCCAAATTAAATGGTTATATTCATTAATAAACAGTGAAAGAAGACATTCTGATGAGCCAACATGGTTTCGGCCTAGTTCTAATTGACGTTTGAGAATTCGCCAAACGGCAAGAAAATTATAACGCAAGACGGACCTCACCACAGAAAAAGCTTCAATCCAGTAAGAACCATACGGAGCGAGGTAATATAAACATTTTTTTGTAATAATTCAAGAAGAAAACACATTCCGAACGCCGAGATCGAAAATAAAATAGTCATCTAAACATATGTTTTTTAAAATAAACAAACGCACGCTGCATTCTTACGGACATTCCAGAACTACATACTACCCGGAAAAATAAACAAATTATTTAATTTTTTTTTTTTCGGTATTTGTAAAGCGTAGTAATTATCCATTTCTGACACTCTCGTAACAAAAAGAACTTACCCTGAACCCTGGGGAATTATTAAGAATTATATATTAATTGATGTTTTTTTTTTAAGGTGTAAAATTATGAAACAAAACCATATATGTTTTTCTCTTTAGACTATTCCATGTTTACTCTGTTAAGTCGAGATTATGTTATTGAAGGAAAGAGCAATTGTAATACTTGTGTTTTTGGTGGCAGGAAACAAAAACCAATAATATAAATACATAATATTATTGAAAAATAATCTTGAATAATAAAGTGTTATAATTTTTTTGTAGTGGGTAGGTGTAATCAATTTCAGCACCAAAAACAGAAGAAATCCGAAATCGGCTAAACTGAGGGTAAATAATTGATACTTACTCTCTCTTCTTCATAAGGCTGAACAACTTCACTCCTTGACCCCAAATCACACTCTCGATTTCTATTTAGATTGAGTAACACAAAATAACAAAAAATAGAAAAATCCTTTATTTATACTTTATAAAAACGTCAGTTATTATAATTCATAAGTGGCGACTGTGGAGAGGCGGAAACATTAACACCTCTCATCTAAAAAGCAGAACGTTACAAGATTGACGCTAACAACGTGGGGCATAACTCTACTGTACCTCACTGCGTTACGTTACAGAATTGGCGCTCAACGTAAAAGGGCGGTAATTAGAAAAGAGTTTTGATATTTAATAAAAAAAAAATATACCAAAAAATCTAATTATCGTTGGCAGTTACAAGAAAACAAGAAATGCATAATACCCGAGGCAAATCGAAGAAGAGGGCAGAAGAAAAGGAGATTGAAGAAGGTGGACAGGAACAAGAAATAGAGTTAGTCACGGACAGTGAAATGGACCAACAGACAGGTGATACAGAAGAAACCGAAGTAGTTATGGATACGGACAAGGAAATAGTTGAAGAGGATGCCCAAGGGGATCAACCAGATAAATCCAACCAAAAAGAAGATATAAGCATACAGGAGATGTTAAGAATTATAATGGAAGGGAATAACAAGATCCAGGAAGATAATAAGCGAACCAATGAGCAAAATAAAGAAAATTTTAGAAAACAGGAGGAAACTTCAAAGCAAATCAATAATAAAATAGATGAAAATTTTAGAAAACAGGAGGAAGCCTTGAAACAAACTAAGAAACAATTTAGGAAACATAATGAAAGATTAAATAAAATAAATGAAAACTTTAGGAAACAGGAGGAAACCTCAAAGAAACAAAACGAAACTTTGAAGGAACAAAACAAGCAAACCAATGAGAAAAGAGACAGTATTCAGGAAAGTTTAGTCAAACAACTAAACGAAAAATTTGAGACCATTAGTGGAAATATCAGACGAACCATGAATGAACAACACCACAAATTGAAAGAAATTATTAACGGACAAAGGGAATATATGAACGCAAAATTTGAAGAAAGTAATAAAAATATAAAATAAATTCATGCAAAGATTGACATGATCAGTAACACGCGTATCCAAAAAGCAGATACATACAAGGAGGAGACAAATCAACAAATGGACCATAGTGTCAAGAATTTGGATGAAACATCAGACAGCACTTCAGAAGGTATTAAAGTAAGTCCAAATACAGAAGAGAGTAGGAAGGAAATAGAAATTACAGAATACCAAGGTGTAATGCCATCTGAAAATAAAAATAGCCACAACAAAAAGGATGTTCAAACCATGGAAAGGAAGACCAAGAAAATAATAAAAACATGTAGAAAGAGAATAATAAATACCAAGGAAGAATGGGAGATGATTACAGGTGGATTAATTAAGGTATTCAACCTTCCAATTAACGACCAGAGGGAGTTAACTAAGTTTACATCCCAGTTAAAGGTGTCAACGATGGAAGTGTATCAGACAATATCAGTAGTATCTTCAAGATGGAATACAACATTCAAATATTTGGTAAATAATCCAGAGGTAAAAGGGAATGAAATGAGATTGAATATGAGCAACTATGTTATGTTAGAGGAGGTACAATACTTGTTAGTTAAAAAGGAACGAATTATGACGGAAGATCGGTACTTAAGTGAAAGTTTCATAGCAGCAAAGTGGGAGAGCCGGATGGTAAGAAGACTATCAAGGAGAGAATTAATTCCGAACACCCCAGTAATCCGAGTAAAGGGAGTACCTGAAATAATGGACCACGGTTAAACAGACTCCAAACAAACCAGAAAAAAGGGACGGATTTTATGGATACAGGACCAAGCAACCCATTGTAAACTAAAATCCCAAAATTCTAAAAGCATGTAAGGACAACTTACTCAAGTTATTTTGAAACCATATAATTTAAAATGAAGAAACTAAAAACCCCAAAATTCTAAAAGCATGTAAGGACATCTTACTCAAGTTATTATGAAACCATATAATTTAACAAACAACAAACCACCAAGAAAATGTAAGAACAGATTATATAATTTAATTATAAATAACTGATTTAAACTGGACTAATAGGAAAAATAATATTTTTATGGTAACAAACAGAAAAAGAATTATATGTTGAATGGTAATGTGCTCAGATAAGAAGAATAAAGAATAATTTAATGACTACAATGAAACTGAAGGAGGATGATAATTAATACAATTATTAGAATTTCTCGGAATTGAAGATTATATAAGAAGAAATGATACGGAGAAATATGTCACAAGAAGTAAAGTCAAAAGAATTTTAAAATAATGCCTATCAATAATGTTATATGCTATTAGTTGATGGAAAAGAAGAAGGATTCAAGGAGAAGAAGAAATATATAAATAAATGCAAACAGCTACAGTATGAAGAATCCCAAAAGTGTTTGGTACTAGTCACTAATTGACTACTACTTATAATTTTTTTATTTTTATGTATTGACCGTAGAAATGTTCCGGCAATAATTTTTATGAGCAGGGATGATGTTCCCCTGGTCTCAGAAGGTGTAAGGATGGACAGCGGTGTATGGACCCAGAGTGGCCACCCGACTGGAACCACCACACAGGATAGGGAAAAATGTTAGGGAAATTGAATATTTAAGGGATAATAATTATAAAATAGCTGAAAAGAGTGATATTGGATTCCAGAAGTATAGATGAAGAAAATAGAAGGAAGATAGCAGACAGAAGCTTAATTGATAAAGCGAGTATATAAAAGTAAATAGAAATGAGTGTTAAAACAAGTTTAATATGATTAGTGTGACCAGTCCTTATCAAATAAAATGTGGAAGTACCACTACCCAGAAATGAATAATTGATGAATTTGCCTCCAAGAGAGAGAGAGTAGAGTAAGAAAACAGCAATTACCACCAGTCTGAATTACCAGAGTTTACAACCAGTTTGAAAATGAAACACTATTATGAAGACAAAGTCAAGACCATTAGGAGACTTGAACCAATCAACAATTTATTTCTATAAACAAGTTAAACTAAAATAAATTTGTTCTAGTGGGGGGGGCTTTATGTAACGTTACATAACCCGGTCCCAGTAAATTAAATCATAATAACATCAATGTCAGAAATGGGTAACCTATGGCTCGCTCAAAATTAAATTATATCACTCAACATGATAAACAATTCGAGTGGTATACAGTGCAAAGTGAGTGATAGTGTACCCATTGAGGTGAAAAATAAAAGTGAAAGTAACGTATTACCAAACTGTGCTATGTGTTTGGAAATTATAAAACTATGAGAGTAGGCTATGATACTACTAACTGATCTTGTATTTTATTTTGTTTATTGTAATATTTATATTGTATGAACAACTAATTGTTATACCCAAGTTAATATTATATTTTTTCAAATATTTGTGTTAGATTATAAGAAAACCCAGGGTTAGTTAGTTTAAAAAAAAATAATAATATATATAAAATTTAAATATCAAAGGATAATAAAAATTAAAATAATCCTATGAAGGAAATGGCAACAGGAAGTAGTGCCGTGTAGGAATACTATGAGAGACTAAATAAATAATATATAAATTTATTTAAAGATAATAAAATTATCAAATACTTATATACAATGTCATAAGAAAAGGAACCAAAACTTATTATGTAAACTAAATTAGTAAAGAAACCGGAATGGAAAGGAATTATTTTTCCATAAATAAAATATAAATTTATAATAATTACAAACTGCCTGTATAATAAAAATACGATGGGTTACTAAGAGTGACGAAAAAATAACAAGTATTGTTTAAGAAAAAATTTTGAACTAAAACCGTAGAGTTGAGAAATGATGCTACTACATTTATAATAAAAAATAACCTTTTCGGAACTTGAGAGGAGTGCAAATTGATACAAAATTAACTAGCCGCATGAACACTTCAAAATCATCCATGATTTATCCAAATTAAATGGTTATATTCATTAATAAACAGTGACAGAAGACATTCTGATGAGCCAACATGGTTTCGGCCTAGTTCTAATTGACGTTTGAGAATTCGCCAAACGGTAAGAAAATTATAACGCAAGACGGACCTCACCACAGAAAAAGCTTCAATCCAGTAAGAACCATACGGAGCGAGGTAATATAAACATTTTTTTGTAATAATTCAAGAAGAAAACACATTCCGAACGCCGAGATCGAAAATAAAATAGTCATCTAAACATATGTTTTTTAAAATAAACAAACGCACGCTGCACTCTTACGGACATTCCAGGAACTACATACTACCCGGAAAAATAAACAAATTATTTAATATTTTTTTTTTCGGTATTTGTAAAGCGTAGTAATTATCCATTTCTGACACTCTCGTAACAAAAAGAACTTACCCTGAACCCTGGGGAATTATTAAGAATTATATATTAATTGATGTTTTTTTTTTAAGGTGTAAAATTATGAAACAAAACCATATATGTTTTTCTCTTTAGACTATTCCATGTTTACTCTGTTAAGTCGAGATTATGTTATTGAAGGAAAGAGCAATTGTAATACTTGTGTTTTTGGTGGCAGGAAACAAAAACCAATAATATAAATACATAATATTATTGAAAAATAATCTTGAATAATAAAGTGTTATAATTTTTTTGTAGTGGGTAGGTGTAATCAATTTCAGCACCAAAAAACAGAAGAAATCCGAAATCGGCTAAACTGAGGGTAAATAATTGATACTTACTCTCTCTTCTTCATAAGGCTGAACAACTTCACTCCTTGACCCCAAATCACACACTCTCGATTTCTATTTAGATTGAGTAACACAAAATAACAAAAAATAGAAAAATCCTTTATTTATACTTTATAAAAACGTCAGTTATTATAATTCATAAGTGGCGACTGTGGAGAGGCGGAAACATTAACACCTCTCATCTAAAAAGCAGAACGTTACAAGATTGACGCTAACAACGTGGGGCATAACTCTACTGTACCTCACTGCGTTACGTTACAATATACATTTTTAATTTGTAACCATCACATATTTCATTTAAACTTTGCTATTTAAACATTGAACATTTTACTTTATTTAAATCGCATTATAAAATTCATACTTACAGTACATCACTCAACACTATCATAGACAAACAAATATAAACATCAAACACCAATAACTCCATGTACCTTCTGAAACATTTTAACAACCATGTTATTCCACAAACTAAATGTCGGGATTAATTATAGGCTCTGATAAACACTGGTTCTTTAGAAAGGTAGAATTGGTTGTTAACCCCAACTGAACTTGGTCGATTGCTGGAATTGTTGTGGGAGTTGTAAATTCCCTCCCAGCAATTGCCATTTACACTGATTAAATACAAATTACTTACAGTGCCTGTGATTTGATGGGAAGCACTCATGTAGGTTGTAAGACCGCATGTAGCGGAAGCTGCTTGTTGTGGTAGTTGATGTAGTGGAAACTGCGGTGTTGATGAACAGTTCGCACATACGCGATTTTTCGAACTTTTGCGTGAGTTTTATATCGTTTACCGTATTTGCGGAAAATGTTACATACGAAAAAAAGGCAGGCCTGCGAAGGCGACGCGAACACGTGTGTTACTATGAAGCGAACAACAGAACAGAGTTCAGCGCACGCGCGAGAGATCGATTTGTGGTTGGTCTTGCATAAAACGACACGCACTCGCGCACTATTTGAACTTACCAAATCGTACGTGAAATTAAAGTTACGAGGAAAGAAAAACACAGGATACTTACACAATGAAAATTAATTACAACTGAAAATTAGCTAAACACTACATCTAACACACCGCCCGCCAAAAACCTATGGTTTTTCAAATAGTGACGGGGGTGACCACGTGCATTTACAAAACTGGAAAGGGTGCAACCTTATTGACGGGTCGCACTACGGTACCATTTGCGGTACGTATGGTCAAAACTCGGGTAACGGAATCAGGAGCGGGATGAAGGGAGAGGATTCGTCCGACAGGCCAGTGCAGTGGTGCTGACTCTCCGTCTTGTAATAGTACAAGTTGCCCTTCATGGAGTGACGCCGAGTTCTTGTTCCACTTGGAGCGTTGAAGTTGACTACTCTTACTCCACCGTTTCCAAAACGATTGAACTATTTGACGTAGATGAGTCCATCGCTGACGTGGATGGGCGACATTATCTTGAGGCTCTTCTGGAGCTGATAACAAGGATCTTCCAACGAGGAAATGTGTATCTCTTCAATGCGAGTGAATATGGTACAATATTCTTCAAATGTAAATACTACATCACCAAGAGTGCGGTACAAATCACCTTTTGCGGATTTGACGGCGGCTTCCCAAATTCCACCAAAATTCGGCGCATACGGCGGATTGAAGTGCCATTGAATTTTGCGTTTCGCTAATTGAGCGGCTATTTCATCGGTATGAGTTTCCAACATAGAACATAGATCACGAAGGTGGCGGGAGGCGCCGACGAAGTTACGACCATTGTCAGAATAAAGATCTGAAGGAAGTCCACGACGAGCGATGAAACGATCCAGCGTGGCGAGGAAAGCCTCAGTAGACAAATCTGAGACAACTTCTAGGTGTACTGCACGGGTAACCATACACACAAATACGCAAAGACAACTTTTATAGGTGCGTGGTTTTCGAAGGCGAGAGTCTTTAGTTGAGAACGGACCAGCATAATCAATGCCGGTGGACAAGAATGCAGGTTGTGGTGTTACTCGAGACATAGGCAACGAAGCCATGATAGGTTGCGAGGGCCTTGCAGACATTTTAAAGCACTTGACACATTTACGCAGCCGAGCTCTCAAGGTGGAACGAAGGCAAGGAATCCAAAAGGTTTGGTTGATCAATCCTTGAGTAGTACGTGGTCCAGAATGCAAACCTAAAGTATGAAAGTGATCAATGGCGAGATCAGTTAGATGTGATTTCTTTGGCAGAAGCATAGGAAACTTGGATCTGTCCGGCAACACGGAGTGACATAGTCTACCACCAGCACGAAGGATACCATCGTTGGAGATAAACGGAGACAGCGAACGTAACGAGTCAGGAATCTTTCCCTTCTTCATCAGGCAATCTCTTGATCAAAGTAGTCTTGTTGCGTTAGATGTACTACGGTGAGTTCAGCGACTTTGAGTTCTTTGACAGACAAAACAGTAGATTTTGACGCCATATGCTTACGAGAGTGATTTACGAACCGATGAATGTAAGCAAATACACGTATGAGTTTTTGAAAACTCGACATTCTTTGGTAGAAGTCAGTGAATCTTTCTGGAGAAGTGACCACAAGAGTTGTGGCCGGAACAGGTTTCAATTCAGGAATCTCCAAGTGGACCTTTCTACTGTAGACAAGCAGAGGCCAAGACATAGATGACACGTGAAATTGCGGTGGTCCCTTCCACCACAGTCCTGAGTTTTGAAGCGTGGCAGCAGTGCATCCACGGGAACCCACATCAGCTGGATTACTGTGCGTAGGAATGTGAGCCCAACATTTAAGTGCGGTGAGTTCCAGGATGGTCACCACTCGATTAGCAACATATGTTTTGAGTTTGTAAGATGGCGTATTAAGCCAATCCAATACAGTACTAGCATCAGTGTACAGTCGAATTTCCTGTATAGGAAGAGTGGATAGGACCTGTTGAGTTGATGCTATCAATCGTGACAATAGCACTGCGGCATTGAGCTCTAGTCGAGGGATGGAGACAGTTTTTAGCGGGGCGACACGACTTTTGGCTACAAGCAGGTGCATGTTGACTCGGTTGTCATTACTTTCTGAATGCAGATAAACGGCGGCGCAAAGCCATGCTGTGACGCATCACAAAAACTGATGAGACGATAATGAGCGTTGTCAATAGTGGCGCGACGTGGAAATGATATTTCACTTACAGCTGATAATCCAACAATGAATTTTTTCCAATCCTCTTCGGATTCAGAGCATAATGGGTCATCCCAATCCAATGAAGCAGTCCAAAGACGTTGCATGAAACATTTGGCCCAAAAAACGACAGGCGAAAGCCAACCAAGAGGATCGAAAAATTGGGAGATGTAGGACAAGATACTGCGTTTGGTGATTTTCCCTTTGAACGGAATATAGTTATACGAAAAGGTGTCAGAAGATGGACACCAACGAATACCAAGAATTTTTACTGTTTGGTTTTCATCAGAAAAAATGAAAGGATTTTCCAGGTGTTCTGGAGGAAATTGGGCTATCAGTGCTGGGTTGTTTGACGTCCACTTTCTTAGCTCAGATCCCGAAAGTGACAACATTGAATTCAGCTCCTTTATGAGATGAACAGCTTCCTCATAGGTGTCAGTACCGGTGACTAGGTCGTCTACAAAGGTATGATGTTCGAGTGCATACGCAGCGCGTGGGAAAGATGAGCCTTCATCTGAAATCAGTAGTTTTAAAGAACGTTGAGCTAAATACGCTGACGGTTTTAGTCCATATGTTACAGTGGCTAACTCATATTCTTGGAGAGGTTGAGATGAATCGCTACGCCAAAAGATATGTTGGAGATGTCGATCTTCCGGACGAAGTATAATTTGACGATACATCTGACGACAGTCTGCGGTGATGACAAATTTGTGAGTACTGAATGATATCAATATGTGTTGAAGGTCACTTTGAAGCTTGGGACCTGCAAGAAGACGTTCGTTGAGTGACACACCAGTGTGATCTGGAGAACTGGCATTAAACACGACCCGGATTTTTGCGTGGGGATCGTGCCTTTTGAATATACAATGGTTTGGAATTATATACGAAGACGGAGTGTTTCGAAACAGACATGTGGCCCAGGTCCAAGTATTCCTGCATGAAATTGTTATACTTGTCCTGCACTTCGGGGTTTTTTGAAAGGCGATGTTCCAAGTTAAGAAAGGAACCAACAGCAGCTGGACGATTCGATCCAATTTCAGTAGCTTCAGGAGCAACTGGCAGTGAAACCATGTACCGCCCGCCCTGTACTCTCGTCGTGGTTAGAACAAACAAGTCTTCACAGTATTGGTCTTGAGGAGATATAGATTTGGGTGTTTCGACTTCCTCTATTTCCCAAAACCGTTTAAGTTGGAGATCAACCCTATCGTTCAGAGTTGAGAACAAGGTGGTGGACGTCGCTTGACATGATGAGAATGATTGGCGATTGACTACAGTGCACTGACCATATGCATCCTGTACTAATACTTTTGCTGTGCCGAGTAACACAATCTTCGAAACAGTATCGACGGTTGAGGCGTGACAAGAGAAAGTTGCATTCTGACTGTTTGCACAGCTTGATGGTGATAAAACACGTCCGAGTGCGCCCGTTTGCACACTACTCAGCGTTGAATTGACAGACGAGCTTTGAACATTTGTCTGACAAAGCATAGTGTTGTGGCTTTTGCTGTTACATGTTCGACAACTTTTGTTTGAAGTACAATTTGCACGAGGATGAGTGGAAAAACAAGCAAAGCATCGTTTGTGCTGACGAAGTACATTGTAACGAGAGTCAACAGGCAGTTGTTGAAACTTTTCACAATTGAATATTTTGTGATTGCAATTGCAATGAAAACAGGTAGTGTTGGGTCGAGCTTCCTGAGAGGTTTGAACTAACAGAGTCTTTGCAGATTTATTTACAAATTTTGCCTGGTTAGGTGTGCCTTTGAAACCACTTGTGCCGGGAAACGATCGCCTATTGACAGGTGGTGTACTGGGAGGCGAACTAGGAGGCGATTCAGCCTGAATGATTTCGTATGACCTTTCTAAGTTGGTGATAAATTTTATCAAATCCTGAAAGGTAGGAATTTTATTATCATCCTCCGTTTGTTTTTGTTCGTACAGCATACGGACGTCAGAAGGCAATTTGTGTAAAGCAAGCTGCAACAGGAGAAAATCTTGCATGTTTATGTCAAGGCTGAGCAAGGCATTGACGGATGACTGAAAGGTTGACAGGTAATGTTTTAAGTTGTCATGGCTATTTTCTTTTATTTGATAATTTTTCATCAAAGCATAATAATGATTTGCAGCAGACCTCTTATTACTGTATTTATTACATAAAATGTCATACGTTGTTTGGTAATTTACATCAGTAATTGGTAATGTTTCAACTAAGGACAATGCATGACCTGACAAGTGCGTACGCAAACATTGAAGTTTTTGACATGGTGTGAAGACAGATGAATTGTGAACAGATGAATCAAACAAATTTTTAAAATTAATCCATTGATTAGGTTCACCAGAGAAAACAGGCAGTGAAATTTTGGGCACCTTAAAGGAAGCATGTGCCTGTATGACAGGCTTTTGTTCAGTTGAATTGTCCAGTGTGAGGAGACTGAACAGTTCATCACATTCTTTTGAAATGTCAAGTACATCAGTTGAATCCTTTTCTTGTAAGGAAATATTATTTATTTCAATTTTTTCGATTGCATCTGAAAAGTCGTTGTATAATTTAAGTGCGATTTCGTACGTTTTCCCATCTAAATTATGCCCCTTTGAAGTTGCAAAGGTCTGTAGCGTATTTAGGGTACATTTGCATTTGGCAAAATAAACTGCATTTGCGCGTAGTAATGTGTCCTTTTTACCGGTCATGTTGAATGATCGTTGAACAATTTATTGCGGAGAAGACGAATATTAGACGAGATGACATTTTTCAGTATAATGTGCACGATGCATTTGAAGTATGCGATGTATAATGTGCGTGTACAGTAGCACAGACGGCTGAATGTATTTTTGCGTGTAGACTGGCTGCCGGGTACGTGAGTTATGCGTAAACACAGGGGGGGTTCGGAGTCATAGGTGACGTACTGGGAATGTCGCAATAGTTTTTAGCCAACAAAACAAGGAAAAAAACAGTTATGAAATGTACCTTATGAAATAACAGTTACTTGACACTAATAACAATTACTGTACACCGTTTACATGGAGACATACGAGAGTAGTTGCACAACATTACCACCGTTACTGGTAACCGACGAAATGAGCGGTAGTAACAGTTCGCCCGACCACGTTTCACAAGTTTTTATGATTTCACAAAAACGACACTGCGAATTTGAACCATCCACTATTTGAACAATCCGGCCCGGAGGACCATTTGTCGGGATTAATTATAGGCTCTGATAAACACTGGTTCTTTAGAAAGCTAGAATTGGTTGTTAACCCCAACTGAACTTGGTCGATTGCTGGAATTGTTGTGGGAGTTGTAAATTCCCTCCCAGCAATTGCCATTTACACTGATGAAATACAAATTACTTACAGTACCTGTGATTTGATGGGAAGCACTCATGTAGGTTGTAAGACCGCATGTAGCGGAAGCTGCTTGTTGTGGTAGTTGATGTAGTGGAAACTGCGGTGTTGATGGAGAGTTCGCACATACGCGATTTTTCGAACTTTTGCGTGAGTTTTATACCGTTTACCGTATTTGCGGAAAACGTTACATACGAAAAAAGGCAGGCCTGCGAAGGCGACGCGAACACGTGTGTTATTATGAAGCGAACAACAGAACAGAGTTCAGCGCACGCGCGAGAGATCGATTTGTGGTTGGTCTTGCATAAAACGACACGCACTCGCGCACTATTTGAACTTACCAAATCGTACGTGAAATTAAAGTTACGAGGAAAGACAAACACAGGATACTTACACAATGAAAATTAATTACAACTGAAAATTAGCTAAACACTACATCTAACACTAAACACAATTTAACATTTATTTATTTATTATTATCAAATTTAAATCTCATAAAATAATTTAAATTCATCATCAAAATTTCTTTATATAACATTTTAAATCAATCAAAAATATTTAAACCTCTCAAATTATTTTAATTCCATCAAATATTGAAAACACAACATTTTTTAATTACTTTCTCCAAAACAATTACAATTCATTTAATATCCCCTTCATAACTATTCTTGTTATTTATTTGGTCTGCCAAAATATTATTATTATTATTAAAACAATTTCTACTACACACACATATTGTTTACATAAAACATTTTACAATACAGACACAATTAATTTCTCTATAAATTTATTTACAATCTTTTGTCATTATTTTTCAGTTTACCACACCTCATTTCCTAAATTAGCAAGTCAGAACCATAAACTAAAATATTTAAAATGCTCATTTATTGAGTTTATAATTACCCTCCATCATCGTATAAATATCTGATATATTTACAGTGGAACTTGGTTATTACGGCCTCGGCTGTTACGTCAACTCGGGTGTAGCGTTATTTTGTCATAAGTCCGGTCAAACTGATATCTTTAACATTATAAAAATTCCCGGTTTTAACGTCACTAAATATTGTACTACTCTGTTATAGCGTCAAAAATTTCTCAGATATTTTACTCTAAATTTCATATAAACGTATATATGTGCGCGCGCACTATGCCCATGGCTACAGACATACATTCTATGCAAGCGATAAACCAAAAAAAAAGGCGATAGCAAAATGCTTTAGTAAAGCACAACTCGTACATGAAAATTTACCCGATGATTACGAAGACGACGACTTGCCGCTCTCGGAGTGGATTAAGAAATTCGACGTAAATGAATTTGGAAATGAACTTGATTCCTATGCATCAGTGGATGACCAAGTAGAAACATTCCAAGTGTTGAGTGACGCAGAAATTATCGCGGAAGTAAAAAACATAGAAGCAGAAGATAGTGTTGAAGAAGATGCTGAGCAAGAGGAGGATGCCGACATCGCTTGTCCGACATACAGGAAGCAATGAGAGCCGCCGAAACTCTTTCACGATTTTACTGCTTTGGAGAGACGTCTGACGACACATTCAATGCAGCGCAGCATCTGCACAGCACAACAGAAAGAATTTATTTTTCAGAAAGGAGCGTTCAAAAGAAAATTACGGATTACTTTCGACAGTAAGCCTAAATGTAAGTTACATGTACTTTCTTTTTGATCTTTTAAAATATTCTTCATGCTGTTTGTATAAATGAAATGCAGTTTGTAAACTTTAGAATAAATATCACGAATAATGTTAATAATGCAAAGATCTTTTTTTTTATTTCTCCTTCCTTACTATAGTACAGGACTTAGCATTGTAAGCTTCGAGGTTATGCAATAGTGACAGCTCTTCCCCGCCCCTCGCCATCCAGCGTTGTCGCACGTTACACTTGTTATGCGTAGGCAAAGGCGGGGAGGGCGGGGAGTGAAGCAACATGGCAATAACGCAGTCGCCTCGAAGCTTATATTGATACGTCTCACATTATAGTGATTAAAAAGGGTCTTTTATAACGACTCTTTTATAACGTCTCTCGGACATAACGTCATTATTTTAATGGTCCCTTCAATGACGTTATAACCAAGTTCCACTGTATAACATAAATCATTTTTATCCACATACAATTTATTATTGTTATTATAATGACCATTATCAACATAGTATTTAACACCATTATTACCTATTAATTCATAAAACCCGTCTACATTGGTAATTTCAGTTCTGTCTCCGTAAGTATTTTTGTTCAACATTCTATCATACTCTTCCACTACATTCATCACAACATCAGGTAAGTTTGCATCATTTCCAACAGTATTATCAAAATATTCATCTATCTCTATTTCACACGGTAAGTCACTTTCTTCATCTCTCTCAATATCTAAAACCTGCACTACATTTCATAACCTCTATTAACCTCAAAAATCTCTAGCTCTCTCTTTCTCTCTCTCATCACAGTACCTCTCATAACCCCACTGAACTATCTCATTCCATGCAAAGGGCACCACAGAATACTTATTACCTCTCCTACCAGGTAAATCACAAAAAACTAAGGGACCATACGAAGGCACCTCGTCTTCCACACCACCACCGGAAGAAACTCTGTCCTCATAAAACACCTGCGAAACCTTTGTTTCACCATAAACTTGGGAAAAATTTGCCCTCTGCCCCTCTAATCTCTCTACACACACACTCCCCATTTCATCCACACTTTCTCTGCTCACAACCTTACTCTCTAACACCACGTTTTTAATTTCACCACTGTTATCACTCATTAACTCATTGTTATAATTATCGCTATTACTCACCTGTTCTCCCATCACCTGGTTTGTATCTAAACTACTACCACTACCATTAAGACATATTTCCGTCACTTTCGTCTGTGTTGTTCTTACCTATATTTATTCCCCCCACTCCCATTCTCTCAATATTCTGTTCTAATTTGTTAATGTTATTTTTAAATATTTCCTTGGTACTTTCACAACGCTTATTGACCTCATTAATATCATTTTTTAATTCATTCTGCTTTTTCAACTCATTGAAATTACTTTCACATTTTACTTCCTGTTCATGTATTTCACTACTCAATTTATCAAATTGTTTGTCAAAACGATCATTTAATGCATCAAATTTGAAACCCCTCTTTCCTTTTTATGCTTTATAAAAAAAAATAATCCTTTTTTTTGGTATTTTTTTTTTTTTGAAAGAGAGGCCACTAGTTATTTAAAACTATGCAAGAGCCTAGAGAAGCCAAAATTGCGCTGGGTCCAGTATGACGTGACTTGCAATTAAACTTGTTTGTTAATCAACAATAACAATTTTTATTGTTGCCCCATAATTCATTACATGCACAAGTATAACAATCAGCAATAAATAACAACATAAATGATAAATAAGTAGTGTCAACATGTTAACCAATCAGTTCCATAAGCCCATATTAATTCATCCCCTATATACATATATCAATTTGGTTCCTTAAATTGTATAAATAGACAACATATAGCGGGCAACATCCCATAATTTATATAAATTCCTCCCCCCCTTAATAACACTTAACATTAACATCACATATTGAAACATAGAGACACATATACCCATAATAGCATCACAATAAACTCATGTTCGACCTGGCAGACAGGCAGTATTTCTATAAGCCCCAAAACAGCAATCATAAATATTTAAACTTCCAGCCACAGTTGGAATTAATCCTTTAAGACCACCACCCATTTACTCCATTAAAATGAAACCCCCAAAAAAATTTTAAAAACCGAAAGGATGATAATGACTAATAAATGCAAGATGATAGTGGCCGGGCAGCCCATATGAATTGATAACATCTAACAAATTGCACATTATAAGTATATGAAATCTTTAAGTTTCTTGAACTGTATACAAGTGGTAAAACCCTTATCACCTAAGTTTAAACAATCGGCATAATTTTCCAAAATGTTAATTCTTGTGTTACAAATATAGATGTATCCATGTATCAGGAATTCGTTCTTTAATGATAATGATTTATTTCAACAGACAAGTCCAGCAAGCAAGTCAGAACCTAAGTTACAATAATCAGTAGCATCAGTATACTTTTACAATCTCAAAATTATTAGTATATGCCCACAAAAAAAATAAAATTTCTTTTTTCTTAAGGTCAGACATCTGTGTATAAATAATTTTACAATAACAGCATGTTGTACTCTAGCAGCTGTGGAAGTGTGCCAGCATGTGCCAGACCATATGAGACAGGTATCAGACCTGCTTGAAACTGTATCAACGTGTGCCTAACTTGAGTAAAAAAAACTATGTAAAATTTTACACCCGAAAACAGCCTGAAAACGAAACCCCCAGCCCTTAAATGTTAAACAAAATAAGAATAATATATGCACCCCGTCCTGAACCAGCTGGAACAGAACCAATAAACACATGACTTAAATTTAAATGGAAAGTATAATGACTCTAAGGCCTTTGTACATAAAAAAAATATATAAAGGAGTAAAAAAGGCTCTGGCACGCTCACCCAGTGCAGCACACAATTACAATCATAGTACGTTAGAGTTATGGAGTAATTTTATAATAGTTCAAATAATGTTCATAATGAATGTCCTATTGACATACACTTGATCGGACTGTCTAGCGGCGTAAGCACATGGTTTAAAAGGAAAACGCTTTGTAACCGGATGAGCTGCGGGCCAGGCCAACGAAAAATAATAAAAGTTTATATCACCTTAATAGCATGAGTAGTATGCATCTTACAGCTGGTCAGCAAGCTCCCTCCTCAGAACAGGTAAGTGTTGGATGGTCCATGACTGGTGAAGGTGTCAGTACACCAGCCGAGACCAAATCTCCGTCTATGAGCGAGAACCCTGAGAATTCACAAAGGATTAGAAATTCTGTTCACTAAAATATGCACGCTAGTTCAAGGTAATAACCTCAGAACGGGCCTCCCGACCAACACAAGATAAATGCATAAAGTTTCGGTATTTGTTTTTTTTGAAAATTGCCTGAGGAGTAATTAAGTCTACAAGGTGATAATGAACGAACTAAATAAAAAAAATAATATTAAAAGGTGTATAGAAAAGAGTCACTCGCACTAGATCTAACAAGTGCCGACATAATCAAACAGGTTGGCCTCACCACGTGGCAACACAATTATCGTAATTTGTCAGAAAATGACCACATTAAAGGCACTTACAGTTACACACAATTAAAAGATTAATAGTGTTTCATCTAAGGGTGGTCTCACAATTTATTTTCAACTGCCATAATTAATTAAAAAAAGAACACTCTTGCCGTCCAGTGTGTGTACATACATAACCCACACGATTCAACTCTGTCTATACGTACGGGCTTTAGCTATAATTTTATATAGTAATTTAACAAATGATTACAGTGACTATTGTACAATAATTAAAGAAATACTGGCTGTATATACTGAAACATCAAATAATTCTCTCACAATACACACTCGTCCGATCGCATCACGTACATTCTACTCTCGCATTCGGCTGAATATATTTAAGTTTAATTATTCTCTTATTATTCAAGCATTCTATAGCATGCTATAAATCACTCACCGGGAAGTCTCGAAAATTTAGCTTGCCATCAGGTTGAGAAGAAAATTAATGGTCGGGAGCTTGTGATTCCTTCAAGGTCTGCGTCGGACTGCCGATTACATCAGCCACTCGACAAACAGCAAAACTTCAACGCCAGATGGCGCGCGCAGTCTCACAGGGCCATCTCAATATCGCGGCTCACCGACGTTATTATTCGAGTTTACAAAAGTTTTATACCTTCGATTGCCGGGTTATGCAAACACCGGCACAAATTTCTTACTGTTATCACTAGACATTTGTTTATTTTGGTTAGCCATCAGTTTAATTTCTCCCATTATCTCACGCAACCAATTCTCAGTTTTATTACTTTCTTCAGTATTTTCCATTTTTTATAAATTTAATTATTCTTTATTATATATAACTTAGTTATTAGTTATTATATAACTTATTTATTATCTAAACAAAATCATTTTTATTTAATTGCCAGGTTCGTTAGGCAAAATTTTCCATACGGGATAGGTGATATTAATGTGGCGTAATAATTAAGCTAACACATGGTTACGCTACCAATTCATTTTATTAAAATTCATAGCACGCTTATTTTCTCCTCCACTTATAATTTTCATCAAACTCCTTACTTAAGGGTTTACTTTAAAAACATTCTGTTAAAATTATATTGATTTTACTTCTTTCTCTATTCTTGTTTAATCGTGAAACTGCCAAATAATCGTATAACGTGTTACTTTTTTATAGTATCAAAACATATACGTATAAATATATAAAAAACTTCAACTAACTTATTCTAATTTATTACAAAACGACCCAGTTTGCCATACTCACGCATTCATTCAATTTTAATCCCCATTTTATTTAGTTATAATCCCTTTATTAAATGACATAATTAATGTTGGTCGAGGATTACCCAACCGGCGTCGTTCCTCTCGTCGTCATGCGCCGCGTTCTACGTATATGTCCGAAAGTTTGTCTTTTTCCATTCACCACATTTTATTTTAGATTCGTTCACTTCACTGGTTTCATTCTGATTTACCGCTTCACTTTTTTATATAATTGTTACGGGGTCTCACTTGTTAGGTCGGCCAACACTAAAATTACTCGTATTAAAATTTAAACGGACCACATGCGGCCGGTCGGTGAGATTAACTGGGCAGAAGATTACTCGGGTGCCCCTCTACACTGTTATTCAAAACGGGAACCCACTGCCTGCTTGTGACAAAACGTTAGTCGACTTCTCACATAGTATGGGCTGTCCAGGTGGGTTAGACGTTGACGAAATTGCACTGCCTTTTGTCACGTCACTCAAGTGGGTGTGGTTTCACTTATCTTTCCGCCCGCAACCTAGCACGTGGCAAGCAAATTTCACCAATTTAGCCATGTTGGCTTGGCGTGGCTCAATGCTGTAAGCGTCATCTGCGTGCGTGCTGTTGTTCGCGCGTTTGTGTGCACCACACAGCACTGAAATTCTTGGAATTATTGCGTCTCAACACGTGCTTGCAAAATTATAACACTGTTCTTTGTCTCATGGAAACCGTATTATGTCGGGGACTTGCTACCTTCATCACATAAATTTAATAAAATAAAATACCCCATTTATGCCACGTACTATTTGTTTATTTGTAGCTATCTGTTCATAATCACTCTTCGATAGCCATCGAAAGAAAGAAACTTAAGTTTTGTTGTTCACAGTGAAGGTCACAAAATAATTAGTATTATACTTAATTGAAAAATGCGATGAAGAAAAACAACAAAACTCACTGACATACCCACTGAATCAAGCAACAATATGAGCTGCATATTACTGTAATACATCGGAAGGCTTCGTTACATACTTGAGAAAGCAAAGGGAATGTAGTCCAGAAGAAAATCTCTACATTGTGGAAAAAACATAAAACATGTGAGAAAAGGAAACTTTTTCTTGATGATTTTGATAAGTGTGTAGTAAAAAAATTATTCAGTATTTTTATAAAAATCAAAATTTGCCCACTGTTAAAAAACTCCTGCCTATGAAGAAAGAAAGAATCCATTTCTCGTGGAGCGCTAAATTATTCACGTGAGTGTTTAAAAGTGTGGGATTCAAGTGGAAGAAATGTAGAAGTAAAAGAAAAGTGTTAATTGAAAAACCAGAAATTGTAATGATGCATTACAAGTACCTTGTGCAAATTAAACATTTTTGGAAATGTTGGAGAAACATATATTTTTTTAAATGAGAGGAAAGTGAGTGTTGAGTGAGTTCTGCTAATGTAATGTGAATCGGTGTTTCTCAGTAGTCGTTGGTTTGTTTACACCACTGAGCGTGCCTACGCATGCGCATGTCTACGCTCTCTTTCTAAGTCACATACCTGTCAGAGACTTGGAGTTCAGTCTAAAGCAGTATGTTGTACTAACTATGTACGTATTTTTAATTCTCCGAGTGCTTTTGGCTTTTACGCAACCTTCTGGTGCAGTACTGACCCAATGTGTCCAGGGTTAGTATCTGACCATAAAAGGGTATAAAACCGCAAGTTCTTATCAGAGTGTAAAGACTACAAAGTGATTTGTAAAAAAATAGACTGCAGCAATAATTGAAAACCACTAACATTTTTGTATATATCAATTGCCATTGTTCTATAATTACCAATACTTTCTGTTTCAGTTTCACTTTTCACATACATCATAATAACATGGCTTGTATGGTCAGAAATAAATTACTACTTTGATAGTAGGTTCGTATTCAAATTTACACCGGATGCAGATTACGATGCAAGACTGAAAATAAATATTGACATCACAGTTGCTATGCCATGTCATAGTAAGTAAATAAATTATTTAAATCAGTGTAAGCATGTGTGTATGTGAGGATGTATGTGCAGCTTAATATCTGTATAAACAGATATGTATTCAAGCAGTTGTCTCTATCATCTAGACATATAAAGAATGGTATATGTGTATATACAGTGTGTGTAAATCTTTCTATAGTTTATATTTAAACATATTTAGCAAACAGTATACTTGTTGTAGGTGAAGTAGTTAAGTTTTTATAAGCAATATGTGAATGGTTGCCCCGTAAAAGAATTATAACTGAAAGTAAATATTTGCTGCAGGACAAATTTAACTCAAGAGTGTACCCACACTCTTACTTCTTACTTCTTCTGTGATTCACCATTGTTGTTAAAGTTTATATTCATTTTTGAAAACAATATTTCTGCACCCTCACCTATATCTTAATGAATTATCAAAATCTTTTTAATTATCATAATTAATTTTTCAAGTGCTGTACATTATTTTGATATTTGTTATACTACTTATGAATTATTTTAGTTTACATACAGACAGTTTCTAACAAAAATTAAGGAAGAAATGTTTAAATCTATCAAATTTAAATATACTAAATATGAAAACATATGTACATCTAGTTTAAAAACATATTTACATTGGAAAAACTAATTAAACTGGATTACTCAGAAGCTGAATATTTACAGACATATACAGACTGCCTAGAAAATATTATAGATAAACACAAAATTATTATTTCTATGATTTTTCAGTTTTATAGCTCAAAACGTTTGTGTAATACAATTCCAAACACTGTAAGCTGAAACATCTGTTTTATTTTAATAATCTGTAACATTATACACAGGTATTATGTAAGAGAGGAAATGAGAACTGCATACAAATGTTCCTATTCACTTTGATTACTTAACACCAACAGTGATGTACAGTAAAATTGAAAGTTAAGGGCATATGCGCAGAAACCAATTTATGGATGAACGAGTCCACTTTGAAATTGTGAATGGCGGGAGGGTAACCAAGGATCAGCTGGCATACAAGTGAAGGTGTTGCCAACTTTGTGTGTGATGTTTTAGTTACCTGTACATTGTTAGTTACTGTGTGACGTACTATCTCAATCTTGCATTTGTTATTATTATTTGAATTTATTATTAAGTGTATCGTTGTTTTACAGTCACTCATTTTTATTAGTTATTTAACTTTTTAGTTAATTTCTATTGGTAGTTTTTATTCTGTAATTATGTATTATCGTAATTATTTGTGTTATCATCCAGTAATAAGATTTGTTAAAATGAATACTTGTCCTTCAACTAGCAAAGACGGAAATTTATTCATAGTCAAGCACGGGAAGTAATAATAAACAGTTTTGTGTTGTCCAGGATTAAAAAGATTCTTGCAATGAAATAAATACAAAGAACGCGTTCCTTTATGTAATGATAAACTGTAGAGATAGTCGTGTGTAATTAAGGAGTGGAAGTGTACAGTTTTCAAATTCCATTGAGATAAGAAGGGTCAGGAAGGCTGTAGTTTTTTACGTCTCAGCAGTACACAATGACAGAACCAGACAAACTCAGATATGTTTATAAAACATTCTGTTTGTATAGTAATACAATTACAGTATTATTATTGTTATTATTATTTGATTTACATCGGAAACAATAAACGTATAGGCCTAATTCTTTTTTTAAAGCCAGCTGTGTGATTATAGGCACATACACACACACACACACACACACAGATTCGTGGTGACACATCAAACAAACCTTAACAATCGCGAGTTTTTGTTACTGTTAGAAATTATATTCATGTGTTGGCTGCACCTTCGCTGATAACAACAATTCTCTTCTCACATCTCACAGCGACTCCCTCCACATCCCCTTTCCCCTCTGACCATAAGCGTTTCGCACATTTCCATGCCCTTAACTTTCAATTTTGCTATACTTATGTGTCAGAAACGTTTAGAACAAAAGAAACATAATGCCATAAGGATAAAATGCTTGCCAAACATCCAAAAACCTTTGCATCATGTCACACACACAGAATCACATGCACAACAAGTCTGCTTAGGTTCTGCAACCTACGGTAAATATGTATGTTTAACATGTTCTCTGCCGGCGTTTTTGGTGAATCCATCCTCCTGTTCCGAACCATTTTTTTTCATACAAAATAATGTTCGTTCTTCAGTCATAATGACTGATGCAGCATGATGGGTTTGAAACTTTCGGTAATTATGACTGACATGACAGAGAACGTGTTAATTATTACACATAAATATTATTTCAGAATGGGGTTATGTTAATATTTACTTATAAAAATGTTTTTGTATTAAAGAGGCTAACATTTGTTTTAGTATTTCTAATTTGTTACATGGAATTCAAAGTTTTTACTATTGTGTGTGTGTGTACAAGTGTGTATGTGGGGGGGGAGAGAAAAACAGCTGTTAATAATTAAAATTCATGTTTACATGAACACTATATTTTTGTCATACAGTGTCATTGCAGTAAATTCTAAAAACACGTCACATTTCAGGTGTAGGAGCAGACATTTTAGATTCAACAAACCAGAATGTGTTCATGTTTGGTACATTAGAAGAAGAAGACACATGGTTTGAATTGGAACAAGAACAACGGGAATACTTTGATAATATGCGATATGTTAATTCATATCTGCGTGAGGAGTTTCATGCAATCCAGAATCTGCTATGGAAGTCTGCTGAATCAAGATTCTATGGGCAGATTCCTAAAAGGTTTGACTGACTACACTTTCAGATTGTATTTAAAACATTACATCAGCTAGATTTAATGGTAGGGCTTTAAATGTGTAGATGTTTATGAATTACATAATAATTATAAGGCACTGTATAAATTTGTATTGTCTAATAAAGTAGTAATTTGTACTAAAATATGGAACATGGAGTTCTCCCCCCCCCCCACACACACACAATTATTTTGCTATAATGGATTACGTGGACTTCAAACAAGGTATACTTGGTTAATGCTACAGTAAAAAAAATCAGTTATTGTAAAAAAAATTATGATGATGAATGTTTAAATGTACAAAAGTATAGTTTCTGAACATAAATAAGTGTAATTACTTAAAAAGTATAAATTCCTCCCCAAGATTAAGTTACAGCATTCCATTTACAATCAGTTTTGATCTAAGGTTTGGATACAGAGCACAAGAACACCCGTTTTATTAGTATTATTATTTATTGTAATACTATGTTTTGTTGTAATCTAATATAATTAAACAGTAAAAACAATAAACCATTAGTTAAGTGAATAAAGTTAGGAAGTGTAATACAATATACAATCTAAAAAAATATGAACAGTACCGGTACTCATTTTTTGTATAGTTAAAGTAATTAGATATATAGTATTTTTTTAATTTTTGTACAGTCTCTACTACTTGAAAACATTCACATTGTTTTCTCTTAAAGGAAAATAACATTTATAAATATAACACTGCTGACTCGGAACACAAGTTTTTTATTGGTAAAAATGTAAACTTACAGGTTCAGGTTCAGGCCATAAGGTAAAAAGTTTATATTTTTACCAATAAAGACTCATGTTCCGAGCGGTAGTGTTATAATTAGTTAATCAACAGACATGTCATGGACAACAAAATCCAAGAATAAAATAACATCTTATTAATATTCATTAGAGCGTGTTCATTAAGTTAGTTTAGAACTTAATATTTTTAGGACTAAAATATTTATCGTACTTTAAAGTTGTCAAATAAGACAAAATCTTCAAACACATTTTCAAGCATATGCCCAAATGAGGAGAAAAAAAGAGGAGAATAAAGAGTTCACTTGATATGATAATGATAAGAGGATGAAAAGGTTAGACACAGGTGGCTGTGTGTTCTTAATCTTTTGAATATGAGTTATTAGTTTATGGAACTTTTTTTTGAAATGTATGACACCTTTTTTGGAAGTCATAAACAAGCAGGTGACCTGTTATAGTTACAGAATTACACCAACAAAATATGTGAATTCAGTGTGTATGAGTGTGACAGAGTCAAGTGATTTTGGAAAAACTTGTTTCCGAATTTTTAAGTTTGTGTAGCAGCTAAATGTGATGTTAAGTTACAGGACCCAACGGCCTACCACTCCACCAGATGCATGTCGAATTCATGGGACATTAGTTCTGAACAAAGTCGCTGGAAACTTCCATGTTACTGCTGGAAAGTCTTTGTCTTTGCCTCGTGGACACATCCACATTTCAGCATTCATGACAGATTTTGATTACAACTTTACCCACAGAATAAACAGGTTCTCATTTGGTGACCCAAGTCCAGGCATTATTCATCCACTTGAAGGAGATGAAAAGATAACTACAGAGAGTTAGTATGGTGATTTTATATAGAATATCTCTGCACTCCAGCTGGCCACCACATTCCTTTTTCCTCTGCAGACCCCATCCGCAGCATCATGTTGTAAGTTAAATATTTTATTGTTAATTACAATAAGATGATAGTAATTTGACGTATGAGGGGTGTTTGATAAGTCTATGCAAAGTCAAGAGATAGTGCTCATAGTACATAAATGACGTCATTTATAGCTTTCTGCAACTCCGCTAGGAGCGTACACCACGTTTCAGTCACGTACATCATAATTCTATTATTGCCAATCGTTTGAATTTATCAAGTATTGTGATTTGCAAAAACTGGATGAAAGAGAATTTCGTGTGGTGATGAAATATTACTTTTGGAAACGCAAATCCACACAGGAAACTAAATCCAAGCTGGATAAATATTATAGTGAGTCAGCTCTTCATCGACTAGAACAGTTTACATATGGTTTGGTTATTTTCATAGTGGTCCCATGAGCACAAACGATGCTGAACATTCTGGATGGCCTGTTGAGATTACAACTGCACAAAATCTTGAAAAAATTCATGATGTGGTCATGGAGGACAGGTGATTGAAAGTGCGTGAAATTGCTAAGACAATAGGCATCTCAAATGAACGGGTGGATCATATTTTGTGATCGTACAATCATTTACCACAATATAATTAAATAAAATACACCTCTTACCTTCTCGGATTCCAGGGTTCTACACACGAACTCGTAGCATATAAGCGTGATTTAGGGTTTATTGTATTAATGAACTCAACTCTCATTGTAATTTTTAACTAACTCAATCTTTATTACACTTTTTGTTTATTTTTTGTGAATCATTTGAAATTAATATTTGTAACTCTATTCTCCATCATTTTGGCGACTATGGCTGTACCTGAATGACTCTACTGGACTTCTCTGTTCGAGATCCCAACACCGTAAAATCAGACAGGCACTCACCACAGTATCACCTAACCTTGTAACATTTACTAAAAATCAACAACTGGCCTTATACCAAACCAGATCCTCAACCGATATATCTCCCCTTATACATACTAGATTGCCTTTAGCAAAGTACTGGGTGTGTATATAGGTGCCTTACTATCTTAAACACACTATCTTCAAATATTCATCATTAATGTCAAATTCACATAAACATTTTATATTTACCTTTAAATAAAATTCACTCCCATTAAACTATATTCCACACTGAGGTGAAGCCCCATTTAACCAACAACAAAATTGAACATCTTATATTCCTTATAACTAAATTATATTATTATCAAATTAATTAAAGGCGACCCAGAATTTGCCACACACACACTCACACATCTTTACCCCCTTTAATTTAGCGCTTTTATTTTTTTAAATTTGCAAAATGATATCTATGTTATACGGTTACTTGGTTGTGAGTGTCCTTGCAGACTCCGTGTTGCACTGATTTCATTTTTTAGTCACTGGTTTTCCGAATTTAGTTTTCACTTTTAATTTTTTATATCACTGACGATTAATAGATGTCACGCATTTTAGACCACTTTAGATTCTTTGTTAAAATCACATTTTCACTCCTTCGGCCAGTCCGAATACATTGTTTCATGTATTTCAAACGGAACGCGCGCCAACGCAACTGCGTGCTTGAGGTGTTATATGCCGAATGACTTTGTTCTCTGCACACTGTATGTGTGTGTGTGCGTTCGGTTGCCTACCCGCCAGGTGTTAGGCGCTGCAGTTAGCTCGCACTCTGTGCTTCTTTGTTCCCATCACTAGGCAAGAAGGAATTTATCCAGACGTGACATTTCCGTGTGAATGTTGGCCGAACCGTGCGATCGTCCGTGTGAATGCGCACCCTTGCTGATAACTTGCTCTTTGGTAATATAGCTACAGTCCGTGACCAAAAATATACTCTGTTTAAATAAAACTGAAAAACTTTAAATTACAAACCCGCATCGGTTTGTACCGTTACAATACCCCCCAATGAGAGGTTTTCTGCCGAAACAGAAAAACTCACATTGCTAAAACCTAAGAGGACCAGTGAGGATACGGTGGCAACAACCCCCCTTAATTCCTTAATAAATCATGGGTAATCTACCCCCCCTAGTTCGGTGACTATGGCTGTACCTGAATGACTCTACTGGGCTTCTCTGTTCGAGATCCCAACACCGTAAAATCAGACAGGCACTCACCACAGTATCACCTAACCTTGTAACATTCACTAAAAATCAACAACTGGCCTTATACCAAATAGATCCTCAACTGATATATCTCCCCTTATACATACTGGATTGCCTGTAGCAAAGTACTGGGTGCGTACATAGATGCCTTACTATCTTAAACACACTATCTTCAAATATTCATCATTAATGTCAAATTCACATAAACATTTTATATTTACCTTTAAATAAAATTCACTCCCATTTCTCAACTTTTAATTGTTTGTTTGATATTATCATTTCAAATCAAAGTAAATTATTTAAATTTCATTCATGTAGTGAAATAAATCTAAGTTCATTACCAAAGATTCACATTTAAGTTAATTTTCATCATCTCTTTTAAGTACGGTAATCATTTTAATTGCAACTTTCAAAATTCAAAATCTTTAAATGAATTTAATTTTACTTATAAATCCTCATAATTGTATGCTAACAATTATTATAAACTAAACAACTCATTGCTATCATTAATCCAATTACAACTACTCTTGGTTACAAACCTATAATATAAACAGTATGAATCAGCTGATACCCTACCAGGTGAACGACCTTACTCTAGGTACACTGAATACAAAGGAACATAATACATCATAAACATACATACAGAATATAAACCTCATACAATAAACATCTCATTTGCATCTGAATACAATTTACAAACATTTCAATTTTAATTTTAATTGAACCTTTTATTCCTCAACCTTTGATTATTTATCATTTAGTGTACCATTAAATTTTCCACAAATTCAAATCTGTTATCAACATTCATTATATATAACATTTCAAAATAACATCTTACCTAAGTTAACTTCTTTCAAACTCATTTAATGCCATTATAAGACTCGTTTACTTTACTTCAATGTCATTATCAAATTCATACTTACATATGGTCAGTCACTCCATCAAATAAACACATCATCACTGGTCATAGACTCAAACTATAAACAGTTCTCACCACAAATATAATGTATAAAACCATATGTACCTTCTGAAACATTATAACAACCATATGACTCAGCAACTAAATACATTCTACCTTCACTCATTTACTATTTATTATCAAGTTCAAATCATATAAAATCATTTACATTCATTATCAAAACTCATTTATACAACATTAATTAATTAATTAATTCATCTCAACTTTATTTAATTCAATCAGTTGTTTAAAACACAAAGTTATTTTAATCACCTTATTTCAAAACAATTACAATTCACTTGCATTATAAACTCTAGTTATTTATTTAATTTGAAAAATGTTATTATTATTATTATTATTATTATTATTAAATCAATCAATTCACCTTGCATACCCACATTGTTTACATAAAATACATTGTACAACCTAACCTACTACACAAACAATTTACCTCCCTACAAATTTATTTACAATTTCTTCGTCATATCATATTATTGTTTACCACACCTCATTACATAAGTTAGCCAAGTAATTACCATAAACTAAAATAATTAAATGTTCATTCACTGTTTGTCTAACCACCTTCATCGTAAATTAGTCTGGTTTTCACATAACAATTTTCATCTTTACTTACTCTCATTACATTATTATTATTTATATAATAACCCATTAACTCTGTGTCATTCGTTATACCATAATAATCTATAGGATTATTCCTTTTTATTTCATAAACCTTGTCAACATTAGTTATTTTTGTCCAGTCTCCCTTAATATTATTCGTTATCCCCAGGTAAGTTATATCATCATACTCGTCTACTATGTCCATTACCTCACAAGGTAAGTGCTCATCATCTACAGTGGTATCATCAAAATAATCATCAATATCTATTTCACAAGGTAAGCATTTCATATAGTTTATCCCCTCAAATTCTAATCTCTTAACTAGCCCCTCATAACCTCTATTTAACTTAAATAACTCTATCATTCTCTCTCCCTCAAAATATTTCTCATCATAACGCCCTCTCACACTTTCTCTCTTAATCCATGCAGAGGGTACTGCTTTGTTACTACACCATCTGACTCTACCAGATGCACAAAAAATCAAGGGACAATTATTTGTAGACCATACGTCTCCCAAATACACTCGTGAAGACCTTTCTTCACCCCCCACAACACCACGGGAAAAATTTACCCTCTGCAACCCCCCTATCTGTAAACTCTCTCTATACTCTCTCTTTAACTCATCAACACTCACTAACATTCTATTATTAAATTCTACTCCCACTAAAACTTCATCAGCATTCTCAATATTCCCAACCTTACTCTTTAACACCACATTTTTAATTATGTCATCATTTTTCTCACCCCTACTTACCATATTATATGTTAACTGATCGTCTTTATTTTCGGTTAGTTGCTCGGTCTCTTTACCACTTTCTACCCCCACTATAATCTCATAATTATCATCACTATTCAATATTTTATTTTCGAACGCTATCACTTCCACTATTTTATCATTATTATTATTTGTCATATCTCTAACGCTGTTACTTACCTTATTATTCATTATCTGATTTAATTTCCTGTCTAACCTTTTATTCATTTCGTTAATCTTCTCCTTGCAATTGTTACTTATTGATTCTAATATCTGCTCTTTCATACTAGCACAACGCGTATCAATTTCGTTCATTTGCTTACTAATATTAAAATTTTGCTGTTTTATCTTATCTCTGATCTCATTAATTTGATCATTCATTTTAGTGTTTACTTCATCAAATCTAGCATTAAAATTACTCTTTATCTCCTTAATTTCACTTTTTTGTTCACTCATGTTAATATCACTAACATCAAAACGACTGTTTACTTCACAAAATTTTGTCTCTATCATACTATACAAACGTTTCAACATATCATCGGCATCAGATTTCTTATTTTGACTCGTTGAAACTGGCGTTGAATGAATTTCAATTTTATTCATTATTTTTGACTCGGTAAAATAACTTTCACTTGTTATCATTTCATTTGTTTGAGTTCCTGAGTCGCTTCTATTAGCTGACTCAGTTGACACATTTTCTTTACTTTCAAACATCGATTTGTTTTCGGCTTCGTCCCGACAATTACGTCAATTTCATTTATTTTATTCTCCATATTTTATGGAATTTTTGTATACTAACGAAACTCACACTTATTATTATTTTACCCCTCACTTAACCTAACATCATTTTCTGTACGTAATTTATACAAATTACACCTTAACCTCTAAATCACGCTTATATCCACGGTAGGTGTGGTTTGTATATAATTTTAATTGCACAAACTGTCCAAGTCAGGAGCCAATTGTGATCGTACAATCATTTACCACAATATAATTAAATAAAAGACACCTCTCACCTTCTCGGATTCCAGGGTTCTACACACGAACTCGTAGCCTATAAGCGTGATTTAGAGTTTATTGTATTAATGAAATCAACTCTCATTGTAATTTTTTAACTAACTCAATCTTTATTACACTTTTTGTTTCTTTTTTGTGAATCAATTGAAATTAATATTTGTAACTCTATTCTCCATCATTTAAATTAAACTATATTCCACACTGAAGTGAAGCCCCATTTAACCAACAACAAAATTGAACATCTTATATTCCTTATAACTAAATTATATTATTATCAAATTAATTAAAGGCGACCCAGCATTTGCCACACACACACTCACACATCT
Source organism: Magicicada septendecula (assembly GCA_034769895.1). Classification (NCBI taxonomy): domain Eukaryota; kingdom Metazoa; phylum Arthropoda; class Insecta; order Hemiptera; family Cicadidae; genus Magicicada; species Magicicada septendecula. The sequence continues at coordinate 157,699,213 of CM068371.1, read as the reverse complement.
TTACCCCCTTTAATTTAGCGCTTTTATTTTTTTTAATTTGCAAAATGATATCTATGTTATACGGTTACTTGGTTGTGAGTGTCTTTGCAGACCCCGGGTTGCACTGATTTCATTTTTTAGTCACTGGTTTTCTGAATTTAGTTCTCACTTTTAATTTTTTATATCACTGACGATTAATAGATGTCACGCATTTTAGACCACTTTAGATTCTTTGTTTAAATCACTTTTTCACTCCTTCAGCCGGTCCGAATACATTGTTTCATGTATTTCAGGCGGACCGCACTCCAACGCAACTGCGCACTTGAGGTGTTATATGCTGACTGACTTTGTTCTCTGCGCACTGTGTGTGTGTGTGTGTGTGTATGTGTGTGTGTGTGTGTGTGTGTGTGTGTGTGCGTTCGGTTGCCTACCCGCCAGGTGTTAGGCGCTGCAGTTAGCTCGCACTCTGTGCTTCTTAGTTCCCATCACTAGGCGAGAAGGAATTTATCCAGACGTGACATTTCCATGTGAATGTTGGCCGAACCGTTCGCTCGTCCGCGTGAATGCGCACCCTTGCTGATAACTTGCGCTTTGGTAATATGCTGTGCCTTACACGGAGCTACAGTCCGTGACCAAAAATATACTCTGTTTAAATAAAACTGAAAAACTTTAAATTACAAACCCGCATCGGTTTGTACCGTTACAATTTTACACAAACATTTACATATACGAAAACTGTCTGCAAGATGGCTGCCGCATTTGCTCACAATCGATCAAAAGCGTGAATGAATAAACATTTCTAAGCACAGTTTGGAACTGTTTCAATGTAATCGGGAAGAATTTGTGTACTGTTTCATAACAGTTGATGAAACTTGGATACATCACTACAACCTGAAACCAAGGAACAGTCAAAACAGTGGGTTGCAGTAAAACTTGCTCCAAAAAATAAAATAAAAACGTTCCATCAGCAAGTAAGGTGATGGCCACTGTGTTTTGAGATACTCATGGCATGACCTTAATCGATTTTCTGGAGAATGGTAAAACAATAACTAGGATATTGTGATCTGCTGGATCGTCTAAACGAGGAAATAAAGAAAAAGTGACCACATTTTATGAAAAGAAGGTTCTTTTTCACCAAGACAATGCACCAACTCACTCTTCTCCAATTGTGACAGCAAAATTGTTTGAATTATTCTATGAAGTTCTTCCGCACTCCCCTTATTCACTGGACTTAGCACCTTCGGATTATTATCTGTTTCCCAATTTGAAGAAGTGGCTTGCTGGAAAGAGATTTATCCAAAATGATGAAGTTATTGCCGAAACATCTGTGTATTTTGAAGACTTCAATAAATCATACTATAAGGATGGGATTGAAAAGCTTGAGCATCGTTGGACTAAGTATATAGACTTGAAAGGAGATTACGTTGAGAAATTAAAAAGATTTTTCCTGTAAAATTGTGTCTTCTTTATTTTTTCACGAACTTATCAAACACCCCTCATATGGTACCAAATAGTGTTCACACGTTCAGTTTTAGTTATGAATTTTAAACAACTCAAAATACAGACAGTAGTTGTAGTAGGTCCAGTTGTAGTGGGTACACACTGCTGGTCCTGATTCCAATTGTATTACCCTTTTAGCTGCCCATGCTCACCTGTTCACACACAGTTCCTTTTACTTTCCTTAAGAAGAAAGATTATTTTCATATGCTAATAACTCCATGAGTGCAAACAGTATTTATTGTTAAATATTTAAACTGAAAGTATTGAAAAATTCACATACAAGAAACAGAAATGAACTTGTATAGTGTTGTGATTGGTATGTTATTTACCAATAGAAAGTTTGCAATTATTGAAAGTGGTCTTTGTTGTATGCATTAACATTTTTGTGTAAATTCAGCTCAGTGTTATCATTTATTTTGTGCATTGGAATTCACCTGTGCACTAAATAACAAGTAGTATTATAAACATATATAATAAATTTAAAAATTAATAAATATTGATTCTGTGACATTGTATCATAGGGTGCTTATATGGAGGACGTGTCACAGTATGTTAAATATGTAGCCGAATGGCCCCATATCCTGTGATACTTTTCACTAATGCTGGCATGAGATAAAATGCCTGATCATGATTGTATAAAGAATTCGAGAATGTTGATGAAATTTTATTAAAAAATAATGAGAACTTTGTTACATTCTGAGCCGTTTAATTTGTAGGTACTAGGTAAAGCAGATTCGTGTAGTTGTTTGTGTGTTTTTTACAGTCTGTGTTCTGTTTTGTTTGTGGTTCTGTTTGCAATTTTTCAATTCGTGGGCTATTTTATTTTTTCAGTGGATTATTGATACATGTAATGTGATGTACTAAACTATCAATCACATTTATGAATATCCAAATCTCAAATTAACTTTTACTTACCGGCACGATCACTTCTACAAAGTCCAAGGGTTCGATCACATGTAGCTGGATACAAACATGGTCTATGGGTTACGCAAAGCACTGACACAACTCATGTTTGAAGAGAATTACTATTTATTATCATTTACTTTTGAATTGTTATAAAAATTAGGAAGATTCATTTAGATACATGTTTTGAAGTTGTGCAACGCTAGCATAATCAAACTTATGACCTACAGCTTACCTTATATATCACACAAAACACAATTACCAACACAGATAAAAACAGAAACAGCCCAGCTTTGCCCGCTCACTCAAACACACACAATTTATTTACCCCTTAAACATTTTATAATGAAATTTCCCCCTCGCCGGCCACGCGGTCTCTGCGCACATTCATAGTTCCATTACTGTCGATTCCCGATTAATTACTGTTCCAAAAAAATTTTATGCTGCTCGTTACTTTTCTTGACGCGGTCACATACTATTTTTCGGTTGTTACAACTTTTTGCCTTGGTAAATAAAACTTTTATGGCGAGCCTACTTGGGACCAGCCCGGTACCGTGAACTGCTGCTTGTAGACTGACAACGGTAATGTAACAGGTACCGCTATTGTGATCTCATAGTTGTATGGAAGTCACGGCCTTATCCTTCGTCGCCGAAGTTTCGCTCCATGCCATGCATGTAGTTTTTTAGGTTAACATGGTCAATGATTTCAATTAGGCACAGGCTGACGTCATTGTAGGAACCGGACTTAAACAGCACTTCCTGCCGCTCAAAAGCACATTGCTGAATTTTACTCGTCCCAGGACATCCTGTTTTGTGGCTGGACGCGTCACTCGAGCTTGTGGTGGTACAGTTGCGTCTGTGTGCTGCTACACAAGTACAAATTTCTGAGAAGTTTGAAGGAGGTAAATTCTTTGCTCGCCGCGTTACACAATAACAACTGCGTATCGCTCTGTTACCACTGTTTCTTAATATCGTTCTGTTACACGGACAATAACATTGCACAATAATTTTCATACCTTCTGACAAGTCCGCCCAAAATGAAAGAAAATAAAAGATATAAATGCCCCATACTGTAAAAAATTAAAAACACCCAAAATTGACCCGCTACAATACCCCCTCGATGAGAATTCTGCTGTTCACAACAGAAGAATTCTCATCGACAAACCCCGAAGAGGACCGGTGAGGAACTGGTGCCAACAGCCCCCTGGTTCTTAATCTCATGGGTACACGACCCCCCTGGCTCAGCGACCATGGACTCATCTGAACGAGATCACTGGACTTCTCCGTAAGAGATCCCAACACCGAGAAATCGAGCAGACTCGTACCACAGCCCACCTCGCCTTTTAACATGCTACCCCCAAAAATCCTCAATCCCTGGCTCCGATTATGCCAGATCCTCCACCGATATGTTTCCCCTTTTATGAAAGCTGGGCTGCCTTTAGCAAATACTGGGCTCACACACACTCACATTACATGTTGCCATAACACATTGAAAAATAAAAAATTATCTTTTAAGATTTATAAAAAATTTAAATAATTCAAAATAATATTTTGTCAACAAAAATTCTCTTCATTATTTTTTTTTTCTTTTAAAATGACTTAAATTAAGCGTTTCTTCTACTTGAACAAATCCTTAATCTAACATGTCTTAGTCTAACAATACGGTGCATTACAAGAAATCAGTAAACTAAACATGGTAAGTACACACATAATAAAACAATCACTACTAAAATATGCAGTCGCTGGCAGGCGAAAAATCAAGTTTTTTTTTTTTTCAAAAATTAAAATTCCCAAACAATTTTAAAATTCAAGAAAAAATCTAATTTTATTTAAATGTTTTCTTCCTATTTAGACATTATTTTAAAATTTGGTTAAATTGATTAAACAAACAAATTAAATTGACTTCCTTCTATATAAGCTTAGTAGGTGTATGACCTCATCAGCTGATCGAAACTAGGTCAAGTCCAAAATCCTTGACCTACATATGTTATATATAAGTTCTGAAAACACATTGAACATCTGTAATATCCTACCTTGAAATACAAAACAATAAAATAAAACATTCAAAATAAACACAATATTAATATAAATAATCAGCAAGTTGACATTCAAATTATTTAAAATAAACAATTCTTACTTGTACCTGGTTTTCCAAATTTTATCAAAATTCTGTCACTGGTTAAAAAAAATAAAAGATTTTATATTCTTTATTAATCTCTCTCTTTATTTAACCATTTCACTTTATTCTACTATGGGTGATTTAAATTATGTATTCTCATTTACTGTATTAGATCTGTATACATACATAATCTTTATCTCTCCCTATGGCTCTAACTCACTAACAACTTCAACTCCCATGACACCCATCTCTATCAAAATATCTATCCCAAAACACACTAAACCCCAACTTATCATCAGACTCAAATCGCCACCTTCTCTCTATATATATAAAAAAATACTCTCTAACCCTTTGTACATAGGATATGTGTTTCCCCTATCCAAAACTCAATTCCCTTATTTGGCGGCCTGGATTCTACCTAAGGCGGCCCCTTCCCCACTAAAATCTATCCCTATCCCGTCCCAACCCTTGTTGCGGACTCCTACATTACACTACCCTCTAATACAAAATTGCCATCCCCAAAAATCTCAGTCTCATTACCTCACTACAAATACAACAAAATAACCTCATTAATCATAAACATAAATATATCACTCAAAATCTACAATTCTCCACAACCACTATATCAACATCAATACTTCTCAAACCTCTATAACATACATTACTTCAAGACAACATTACATTATTTTCATCTCTACTGTTTCTTTGACTTCAATTTGGACATATCTATATGTCCCACAAAATATTCATCACCCAAAAACTATCTTTTGTTATCTTGCATAAATTGTTACTTTATTTCTTATTATCATTATTGTTGTCATTACTCCAAAACATCTGTAATACATTAGAAACATTATTGAACATTAATTACTTAAAACATTTACAAACCAATATACCAGTGACATGTTATTGCTGATCAGCTGATCTTCCTAACACAATTACAATACACATCTCAAAATTGAACAAATTACATGAAAGATATATATTTATTTATCATTATTCCTCACCTCCTTGTTTCCCCTTTCTCTGATTCTGATGCTTATGTTGGCCGCCTGCCAGACGTTTAATTAATGGCTTAGTTTAAAATATACACATATTATAAAAACACATTTTTATCAATACCTATCTCTAACTTACAACAATAAAATAATACATTTAAAAGCGCATAATGAACACGTTATTTTTAAATATCTAAGCAGCTAGTTACCTGAACAGAGCACAAGCAGTTTTATTTGATCAAACTTTGAATAAAAAAATGTTATGTTATAAAATTTACATTCGTGACTCCTTTGCGTCACCTCCCAGCCACACACACTATTTCAAATTATGTAAGACTGTGGCGCCTTTTCGCTTCGGCAAAGACTGTATATTTTGGAGCAGGTTTTGCCTCTCCGTGTCTTTGCTTCCGCTATTAAGTTTTAAAAGTACTGAACATCAACATGTTCTTGTCTATAATTATACACCCTTACTGCGGGTCTACCACCTGTCTTGCTACCCCAAAGCTGGCAGAGTGGCAGCCGCTGTTTCATAGTTCCGGAGATTTCCCCTAATTGTCTCCCCCCATTGAATTTCAAATCTGTACCAATTTCAAGTCAGCTATGGTCAAGGGACTTGATATGACCATAGCTGGCCGCTAGCCAAATCCACGGTTAGTGCTGGTAAGGCAGTAACCGCCCGAAAAGTCGGGGAAATCTAACTTTAATTTGACTGCCTGTTACACATCAATCTCGTTATGTGCGACACGGTCGTTTGGCAGTGTGTAGACTTTAATTTATACGGATAAGGTGTGCTGCACATTTATCGCCATTTTGGCCTCCGATGGAGGTAACACTCGCTGTTACCCCCAACCCATTCCGCTATTTACGAGAGCACAGGCCACCCCCGCAATAGCCACTTAATAGCTAATTAATTAATTAACAATTGAAAACTAAACTTTTCTACCATTGCAGTTCAACACTCCATTGTTCTATCACTTCATTGAGCACCAAACTACCCCCCAAAATATCCCCACTTCTTGTATTGATAACAAGTTTTTATTTTATTACACCTCTCTTCAAAACGTTCCCATACTCACTGATACTAAACTTGACAATTGTTTTTGGTCACTTAATTCTAAGATTTATTTAATTTTGAAATTATATGCATCCCACCTTTTTTTTTTCTCAAAAAAATTAAAATTCAAAAAAATTAAGTTCATTGTTAAAAATCATTGTTTCTATTAATTTGAATACCAATTAATTTAATGGTTTTTTAATTTCTCAAACTCTAAGTTACAATAATTACCTCATTATTATTTCAACAGAATTTGCTTTAATTCTTTTATGTCACAATAGAGTTTTGCTCGAGATATTGATTCAGCAGACTACAACATATTTTTTGTTATGGTCATCAAGCATGACCACAGGCTTGAGTCACAACATCTACACCTGTTTACTGTTTACATAAACACAGTTGTGTGCCAGACTTGTTTTCATAAACAACGGTTATAAACATTCTCAGTTTCAGCATTCATAGTCTAAACACTCTGGTTACATCATATACTGCCATCTCTGCTTACTACACTTTTCAAATTTTATAAATCTTTTAGATAACATATTTGTCTCTTACATTTTTTATTCCAATTCGGATCAGATATATTTTGGATTCATTAACAAAATTGACCCTTTTAAATTATTTGTTTAACTTGAAAATTCTTTAACAATCTCCACCCAAAACAGTTTGACTTTAATTACAGCTGTATGAAGTTAATGTGTAAAATAGGTAAAATTACAATTTCAATTTGAATCAAAATGAATTTACACAGCACTATTAAGTTACTCCACGGGCGGCTATAATTCAAATTCATCTCTTAGTACATTCAAAACAATTTCCATGACTTTGATTACAATTTTCAAAATGATTCTACGTGATTAATTGTTTCAGTTTTTCTTAATATTTCAATAAATTTTACAAACATTACATCATTGGTTCTAATCTCTCTTTAAATTCCTCCACAATCACGTTCTATATACCATTTATCCTCTACTCATAACCTAACATAGCAGGTACCACAAAATAATAATTAAACCCTTTGGTTACATAAGTTTACTTTAGAACATTTTCCAAAATTATTTTTTCTTAATTACCTGTAAACAGGTTATATGTTACATGTACAGGATCATAGTGTACAGAGATGCGATGGAAGACGAACAGAACCCCTACTCATATGATAAACTACCCTCCTTTTATTTTTTTTTATTTTTATTTTTTTTCAAATTACAAAACAAACCACAACCACTAATCTACAACCCCATCTCGATATACGACAATTCGGTTAAATTATACAAAATTTATTATTTAGTTTGTCTACTCAGCCACAAAACTTCTCCACTACCGACCTAATTAAGGGATGAGTTTACAAGTCATAAATAACGCCAGTTTATTTAATTTTGAGGATCACCCTAATGTATTATTTAGAATTAAGGCAATCAAATGGTTCCAAAAAGTGTGCCAATTTGTGTAACTATTGTTTATGTGTTTAATCTAAGGGGAGGGTTAGGGAAATCGGGAAGATAAAAGGGATAAGGATTATTACAGGGTCAAGAACTACGACTAAAGGTAGGGACAAAGCTTCCTCCGGAAATAAGGGTACATGGAGAAAACCAAGGCTCGCGTGGGCAGGGGCGCGTCCCTGAAATAGACGAACCCCACTGGGACAAGTGGGGAACATCTATCCGCTACCACTCACTGTTTTATATTAAATTCCTAATTTTGTAGTTTCTTTAGTTTATATTTAATTACAGGATTTAATGTATTGTTTTAATTATTTCAATTATTGAAAACAACATTTTTGATTACTTTCATAAAGTTTTACAACACACAAATAAATTTACTAAACATGTATTTACAATCCTTCATCAATAATTATTCAGTTATATCACACTTCAATATCTAAAATCAGCTAGGTCATTACCATATATTAACATATTTGAAATTGTCCAATTGTGAATTTAAGGCTCAACCTCCATCGTCAAAAATTAGACGGGGTTTCACATAACATCGTTCAATTTTATTACCACACAAATGACTGTTTTGTGTGTTGTAACCATACAAACTAAACTGATTTGTTTTATCCACATAATCATTAAACAAGTCAACATTAAGTACATTGGTTAAGTCTCCATCAGTAATATTCGTTATCAAGTCAGTTATTTTTTCTTCATAAAGTAAATTATTATTATTTAAACATGTATTATCAAAATAATCTTCACTCTCTACTTTAACAGGTAAGTTTAACATCTCTTTCAACTCGTTATAATCTCTCATTGGTTTATATAATTCTATTTCTTTATCAATGCACAACTCTCTCTCAAAACATCTTTCATCATCATAACACCATATCGCACTTTTATCATTCCACGCAGAGGGTACAAAATTATTCAGCAAAATTAAACAACTCAAATCTTTCACTAATAAGGGTCTCTTGCCCAAAAATAACACTTTTGAACACTCTGGTTCATCACAAATAAGGGGAAAATTTACCCTCTGCCCTACACATTCATCTACTCTCTCTCTCCGTTCTTTTTCTAATTCATCAACACTAATTACCACTTCGTTACAACATATAACGCTCTCTCTCTCACTCACTATTTCACTATCTATTTTCAACGTATCACTTTCTGATACCACCCTTTCAGTCACATTACCATTTTCAATATTATTGTTACTATTTATCTTACTCTCTACTACCACACTGTTAATTATATTCTCATTTTCGACATTATTGTCATCACTTGTTAATTTCTTACTGTCATTATTATTTTTACTTTTACTCTGTTCTACTGACTCTACTACTCTCTCAATATCTCGTTTCAATTCATTACAACTATTTTCGCATTTTATTTTTACCTCATTAATATCAAATTTGAGTGCATCAAATTTAGCGTCGAATTTATTCAATTTTATATCGTTATTGTCGAAACGACTATTCATTACATTGAATTTGGTCTCAATTTCATCAAAACGATTATTTAATTCACTACTTTGTCTGTCTAATTTTATGTCATTATTGTCAAAACGACTATTTAATTCGTTAAATTTGTTATTCTGTGTATCTAATTTGTCATTCTGTACGTCAAATTTGGTGTCAAAATTACTATTTTGCTCTAGGATTAATTGCAACGTATTCATTACATCATTATTAAATTGGCTGTTGCATTTTGTTGAAGTCGGGGTCAACTGCACACCCGAATCTTCAGTTACATTACTCTGGTCACTTAAATTTATCTCTCCTTTCTCTTGACTCGCACTTGGAGTCGAGTGTGCTTCAAAGTTACTAATGTTTGAGTCATCGAAAACTTCGACACTCTCCGTCTCATTTGCGTTATTTTCTTTATCTGACATTTTGTATTATTGGTTAAATTAAATTACATAAATTGATTAAATAGATTAATTAAATGAATACTGTAATTACTTAAATTTTGTAATATACTGTTAGGTTGCTATGCTAACCTAGAACATGTTTGTATCTCTGTAGATGCGGAATTTAATTAACTAATTATAATTAACTATAATTCGTGCCTGTTTCGTGGCGCCAAATGTGATGTACTAAACTATCAATCACATTTATGAATATCCAAATCTCAAATTAACTTTTACTTACCGGCACGATCACTTCTACAAAGTCCAAGGGTTCGATCACATGTAGCTGGATACAAACATGGTCTATGGGTTACGCAAAGCACTGACACAACTCATGTTTGAAGAGAATTACTATTTATTATCATTTACTTTTGAATTGTTATAAAAATTAGGAAGATTCATTTAGATACATGTTTTGAAGTTGTGCAACGCTAGCATAATCAAACTTATGACCTACAGCTTACCTTATATATCACACAAAACACAATTACCAACACAGATAAAAACAGAAACAGCCCAGCTTTGCCCGCTCACTCAAACACACACAATTTATTTACCCCTTAAACATTTTATAATGAAATTTCCCCCTCGCCGGCCACGCGGTCTCTGCGCACATTCATTGTTCCGTTACTGTCGATTCCCGATTAATTACTGTTCCAAAAAAATTTTATGCTGCTCGTTACTTTTCTTGACGCGGTCACATACTATTTTTCGGTTGTTACAACTTTTTGCCTTGGTAAATAAAACTTTTATGGCGAGCCTACTTGGGACCAGCCCGGTACCGTGAACTGCTGCTTGTAGACTGACAACGGTAATGTAACAGGTACCGCTATTGTGATCTCATAGTTGTATGGAAGTCACGGCCTTATCCTTCGTCGCCGAAGTTTCGCTCCATGCCATGCATGTAGTTTTTTAGGTTAACATGGTCAATGATTTCAATTAGGCACAGGCTGACGTCATTGTAGGAACCGGACTTAAACAGCACTTCCTGCCGCTCAAAAGCACATTGCTGAATTTTACTCGTCCCAGGACATCCTGTTTTGTGGCTGGACGCGTCACTCGAGCTTGTGGTGGTACAGTTGCGTCTGTGTGCTGCTACACAAGTACAAATTTCTGAGAAGTTTGAAGGAGGTAAATTCTTTGCTCGCCGCGTTACACAATAACAACTGCGTATCGCTCTGTTACCACTGTTTCTTAATATCGTTCTGTTACACGGAAAATAACGTTGCACAATAATTTTCATACCTTCTGACAAGTCCGCCCAAAATGAAAGAAAATAAAAGATATAAATGCCCCATACTGTAAAAAATTAAAAACACCCAAAATTGACCCGCTACAGTAAGTGTTATGAATTTGTTGGCCAACTTGTGCATAGGCCACACAGAATGCAACTTCAAACAAAGATACACATAAAACATAACATAATATATTGAACACACAAAAGTATTGCACATCAACACCGAATCCACCTTTGCTGATCATCTCATTGAAGCAGGCCACACATGCACAAACATCAACACCAACATGGAATTCTATATATACACACAGAAAAGGTCAAAAACTAACATACTCAAACAACTGGAAGTATATAAACACATGTAAATGCTTGGAAACAACATCCGAAATGAACAGACATAATTTAAATTATACATACTATGAGGGATATCCAGAAAATAAATCCATTTGGCTATAAAAACAAATCGACAATGTACTTGCAAAACATTTTTATTGCTACTTAAAGTACACACTGTAGACTACTTTTCTACACAGTTTCCGTTATTGATGAAGCAGAACATATCCTTTTCATAGCAGATCACAAGATGTTGTATATCTTTGTTGTAGGAATTTCCCACCTGTGATTTGAACCACGCATTAACAGCTTATTTGATATTGTCATCGTTATGGAACCTCTGGCCACTAAGGAAGGATTTTAAATGATTGAAAAGGTAATATTCACTTTGGGCGAGGTTTGGATTGTACGGCAGTAATCAAATTGTTCCCAGTCAAAGGTTGAGGAGATGTTGCGTTGCAGTGCGGTCTGTGGGCAGGAATTGTCATGAATCAACACAGTGCCCTGGGTAACCATCCTACATTGCTTTTCTTATATTGCACGACACAATTTCATATGAGTTTTGCAGTAGACATCTGAGTTGATTATTGAGCCTTGAGCCAAGAAGTCCACAAGCAGAAGTCTTTTTCTATCCCAAATGTCGGTGTACTGACTTTCTGAGAGGAAAACATTGACTTGAATTTTTTCTTTGTGCGAGATACAGTGTGCCTCCACGTCATGGATTACTGTTTTCAATCAGATGTTGCGTGTGATATGCATGTCTTGTCCCTGGTAACTGTATGGCTCAGGAAGTCATCCCCTTGCTGCCTGAATCATGTAAAAAAAAAGCCAGTGCACTGTCCCACTGTTTCATTTTGTGTTATTCCGTAAGCATTTTTGGAACCTAGAGGGCACACAATTTCTGGTAGTTCAGTTCATCAAACACAATTTTATGAAGAACTGAACATGAAATTTTGAAAAATGGAGGGATAGTGACGTTATAGTGAACCATATATTCTCTGTAATCTTGTCATTCGCTAAAGACAGCTGCCTGCTCTGTTCATTGCCATGAACATTTTTGAGCCCTTTGTTAAAAAGTAAAACCTCTCTCCCTACCACCTAATCAGTCATTGCTTCTTCTTCATAAACATCACAAACTTGAAAGTGAAATTTAGTTGGTTTATTGCTTTTCACATTCAAGAAACAAATCGCACACCTGCTTTCACACCCGGCGGGTATCTCTATTTTCTTTGACATTATAAAGTCCAACATAGCTTACTCAGTGCACAGTTTACGAATGGTGTTGTTGCCTTGCCAACAAATCAACAAACTCACAATCATGTGTAATAGTGTGCTGGTATCAATACCACAGCAAAATTTATGAATAGAACTTACTTTCTGGATATCCCTGGTATTTAAACACATTACACAAAACACACACATACACTGACGCACAAAAAAATTACCTTTAAAATGACAGCACAGTCTCCAAAAACAGAACAGAAAGCACTCCTGGTGTCAGCCTCTGATGAATCTCACAATGAGTGAAAGCTAGCTCAGGGAGTAAGATGAAAGTTAAAAAAAATTGTAATTAAAATTACTTGTGTCCCACATCAGAATAGTGTTTTTAAGTTATTATTTTTTAATACATTTTCTTCAGAACTTTCAAGTTCTTCATACAATGATGATTTGGCATTTTTTTTTCATGCCAGCATTAGTAACAGAGGATATGGGGCGATTCAATTTCACACTTAACACAATGTAAGCAAAAGCTAGCTCAGGAAATAAGGTAGAAATTTTTATCTAAAATTACTTGTGTTCCATGTTGAAATAATGTTTTTAAGTTCTTAATAATACTCTGCCATGGAATGAACAACAAAATGCAAGAATTCAAAAAATAATAATATTGTTATCATAGAGGGAGGCCATTATACATGTGGCCAAATGGAATAAACCACATTGAAATGCATTTTAAATATGGAGTAATTCTCCTTGATGGATATGATGACCACGACTGAATTTAAAAATATGAACACCAAGTTCATTATAAACATTTGGCCCCAGAACTTTGTGTAACTCCAAATATTACAGTCTATAGAAATCAAGAACAATTTCTTACTAATTCTGAAAATAAAAACCAATTAATAAATACTCTAACAATTAAATTTCAACAATTCTGTTAAAAGTTACAAAGTGCTGACATTGAAGATACACTAATTGTTCAAGAATATATACCATCTATAGTTAGTTAAGTTACTGATATATACTTACTATTATGACTTCTCAAGCTCCAATAAGAAAAGATATTTATAATAAAGTCTGGTTAATTTTTTTTTTTGATAATTCGAAGAAATAGTTTTCTCCCTGGAGGTCCCTATTCAAATCAGTGTTGAAATTTTGTGGGTAATTCTGATTTTTTACCCATAAATTTGGATAATCCGAAATCACAGTATTTCTTGCATCACAACAATTTCTTCAAATTACTCTGTACCAACTTTCTTCAAATCCCCCCCCCCCCATTTAGGTAGGGGAAAACATGGATGGGTCAAATGTGGAAGTGCTTCAAATCAGTGAAGAGTTTGCCTATTCCTTATGAAGCTAACAAACAATCATGGATGTCCAATCACCTTTTTGGAAAATGGCTTGTTGAATTATTCAACAAATTTTTCACAACTAACAGTAAGATAATTCTTTTCAATGATAATGCCACACCGCATAATAACATTCCCTCAACGTAAAGCTTGTTAATCTTGTATAATTCCCTTCCAGACATGTATTCAGTAGTTCAACTGATGGATCAAGGTATTATTCAAAATCTTACAAATTTCTACTGTTGTCAAGTTGTTTAAAATTTTGGGTAACATCACTTCAGAGGCATTAACTGAAATGTTTTGAATACGAATGTGATGTTCTTAGACGCAAGTTGTGTGTTAAAATAAAGCATGGAAACAAGGTACACAACAAACAGTCTCATGCTACTTCAGTTCCAAAGGCGGCTTCAAACTTACATCTGTTCAAGAAATGTTCCAGAAGAATCTGAGGTGTGTCTGATTCCAGAGTTTAATTAATTAAAAAAAAAAACTGCCACATATTGTATCATAAAGTGGTTGATTCGATGATATTTGCCTTTTTTAAATGATAAATAATATCATAAATATCATATAAGACCAGTGAAGAAATTTGTAGGCTTGTATTTCTGACTATTTTTATTCTCTGTGTGTGTGTGTGTGTGTGTTCATATTTATACATATCAGAATTGTTTGTGTAGATATGGTTTTATACCAATACTTTGTTGAAGTGGTACCGACAGATGTTCAGACATTCCTACAGCGAACATACACATATCAGTATTCTGTAAAGGATAACTACAGGCTAATTGATCATTATAAAGGTAAACAACTAGTATAGTGTATAGAATAGTAGTGTAGTATATAGTATATAGGTTGAAAAAGAGATGAGCATTTGCCAACTACATACTTCTCCCTAACACTCTTCACAGATCTGAGCTGTGCCTCGTCTGATCAAAAATTCCTGTACAGACAGTTCTTTTTTTTTGTATTAAGCCCATGTGTAAGAAAAGACCATTTGTATTATCACCATGTGATTGGTGATTTCATCTTTCCGCCCAAAACGTATAATAATAAGTATTATTATTATGTTTTGATAATTACATTGACAAGAGCATAAAATATTACAATCGTTATTAAAATGGAACATTAAAACATGAATATTTGTTCATAAAAAATAGCTTGTAGTTAAACAAAAATTGTTAAACAGAACTTAATGTTACATCATTGACTGAAATTTCATGTTATACTGCCCATAAGAAAGTAATAATCAATCCAACTTTATGAAGGTACTGTTTTCCATGAATAGTAAAACTGATCTTCAACTATAAAAAAAAAAGGCTGTAGTGATCGCAGACCACAATATAAGATCACAGAATTAAAAATAATAAAGCCAGTATTAACTTTATTAAAACTAGTAGTATTTAAATTGTGTTCTGTGTTCAAAAAGATCACAGAACACAATATTGTTATCACAGATCACAGAATTAAAAATAATAAAGACAATATTAACTTTATCAAAACCAGTAGTATTTAAATTTCAGGCGATGTGGAAATGTATGACTCGATCGGATCTGTGTTCGATGTTATTTTAAGTAATTTTTTATAGAATCAGGAATGATAATCTACAATGTCTGACTAACACAATGGATGTACACCTGAGACAATCACCCCCTGATCCTAAGCTCTTGTCCTGAGGTGGAGGCAGTGGCATAGCTAGGCTTTTTGGCGTCCAGGGCAAGAAGATCCTCGGCTGCCTCTCCTTCACAATTAAAAGGGGACAAAAGAGCAAAAATGAAGGCCCATCCTATGAACAAAGTACTTAATAAATGCAAATGTGTAGATTTTTATATGAACGCACGTCCAGAAAAGTCTTAAGAATATTTGTTACATCAAAATTAAGAAATTACATATTACAAGTTTAATATTAGACCTACCAGTATTCAGTTTGTATACATTTATTAGTAATACATGTAGACTACAAAAAATGTAGTAATATAACAAATTTATAACATAAAAATGTTATAATAAATATGCAAATTCCTTGTAGGTCTAAAGCGCATCGTCAAAAGAATATCCTAAAGCAACATAAAGTTAAACAAAGAACTACAGTAGAACCTCACTAATCCGTCACCTGTGGGACTGGGAGTATGCTCGGAACGCAAAAAAGGTCGGATTATCAGAAGAATACAAAATGTTTATTATTTCATTAAATGAGACAGTCTAAAATAAAATAAAACTTATACAGTAGGCTACCAGGCTATATGATTGGTTATGTACAATAAATGATAATATGTACAGTCCAGCAATAGTGTAATAAAAAACAAGAAACACATTTTATTGGTGAAAACAATCGGTAATGTTCTTTTGTTTGGCAGACGACTGTCTAGACTTAGCTCCAATGTTCCTCCATTTTATGATCCACAAGATATCCATAGGTGTAGAGGACGAGTTCTGTTCGATGTACTGAACATCATCATCAAACACAACATCAAAAGCTTTCTTGGCTTCCGTATGCGATACACGTGCAGGCGGTTCGTCATCATCATCAGGGTCTTCATTTACAGTTTCTTCATCAACTTGTGAAAATAGCGGGAACGATCTGATCGTCATTTAGTTCTTCATTTGTTTCACAATCTTCATCACATTTAGCAATCCACTCATCAACGTCATTTGCTTGGATATCATGTTGCAAAGTTTGTAAGTCGTTGACAATTTCCGGCGTGTCTGTGTCTTGCTCATTCCCAGTTTGTTCACTCTCGATCATCACTTTTCGGCCAGAGTTTACGCCAAGATTTTTGCAGTGTGTCAGGTTTAATTTCATCCCATGACTCGGCTATTGTGTAAATTGCATCTTTGATACTAAGGGATTTCATAGCTTCAAAAAGGTTACAGCCTTCTCCTGTCTTTTCCAAAATCGAGCTGATGTACTTTCGGCGATAACGCTTTTTCAGCCACTCGATCACTTTTTGATACATTGGTTAGATAAGGGAAGTTACATTGGATGGAAGGAATGCAGCTTTTATTTCTCCTTTTATCAATTCTTCTTCAGAAGGGTGTGATGGTGCGTTATCTAACAACAACAGAGCGCGAACAGGAAGTTTTTGGGCCTTTAAGTTTTTTTCAACAGCTAGCACAAATTTGTCAAAAAACCATGATTTAAAAAGTGTACAGTCCATCCAAGCTGATTTTTGGTTGCGGTAATAAACTGGTAGCGATGATAAATTAATGTTCTTGAATGCCCTTGGCGTTTTGGACTTGCCAATGACAAAAAGCGGAAGGTTGTGTGTACCGTTAGCATTGCTGCAAGTAGCAACGGTTAGCCTGTCTTTGGCAAGTTTTGATACTAGTATCACGGTCTCATTTGATGCAGCAAGTGTTTTTGTCGGTAACATTCTATAGTTTAGGCCAGTTTCATCTATATTATAGACTTGGTCAGGTGCTAATTCATTTTCTTCAACAATTTTTTAAATTTCAAAAAAAAAGTATCACGGTCTCGTTTGATGCAGCAAGTGTTTTTGTCAGTAACATTCTATAGTTTAGGCCAGTTTCATCTATATTATAGACTTGGTCAGGTGCTAATTCATTTTCTTCAACAATTTTTTTAAATTTCAAAGAAAACTTTTGCTGCCTCGTCATCAGCTGATAGTTTTGATATTGTGACATATCTAACGCCAGGACGGGTTTCCCACCGATCTAACCAACCTTCACTAGCTGTGAACTCACCTTCAACTTCCAATTTTTTTATGCAGAATTAGTGCATTTTCTTTGACAATATGCCCAGATAGCGGAGTTCCTTTTCCTCCTTTCTTGGCTAAACCATATCCATAACGCATTGTCTAGCAGTTCCAATTTTGGCTTTTTTAATGTTTTGCGACATTTAGTGCTTTCTCGCCCTCTACCATCACCGTACAAGATCTTTTCCGTACATCACAGTATCCTTTCTATTTTTCCTCCAGTCCTTTATTGTAGTAACTCCCACATTGAGTTTCTTAGCAATTTTTTGGAGTGATTCCCCCTTTTCCAGTCTCTGTAGCACTTTTAATTTTTCACTTAAAGGAAGAGTAACGTGTTTTACGTTTTGCTCCTGACATAATGCAAAAACTACAACAGTATGCACACACAGTATTAAAAGTATAAAAAAATATTTGTAAACACTAAAACTGTCACAAATTACTACGTACACCAATTCACACAGGACGAGTAATTAGCACGCACTAGACACTAGATGCTGGCTCACTGAGGCAGCAAAACAACTGACAAGTATGTAAACAAGCTGGTAAGTCATCAACAAGTCGGTGCCTGAGCCGCGATCGGACCAACCAGAGCGTCGGACCAGCCGGGGGTTGGACTAGAGAGGTTTTACTGTACATTAAAAGTAATAAAATAAATCACTTACCATTACTTCTGTTAATGGTTCCGTCTTCTATTAAGAAACACTTAATATTTATTTTTAATATTTAATCAAGTCGGTTACTAAATCATATAATCTAAAGACGAAGCAATGTCGTTTTAAATTGTGAGTTTCGCTAGATTTGATACCCTGTCCTGAGATATTGTTGATCGTAGGTACGATTTAATCAATGTAAGTTTACTAAACGATCTTTCACAAGAAGACACTGGTAAAGTAAGAAAAATTTTAAAGCTGTTGCTTTTGGACACGTTACATGCTAGTGTTTTGTAGGCTTCTAATCCCATTGAATAAATGTATTATAGCAGTCCCTGAGGTGTAAAGTCCATTTGTTCTCCATTAACTTTTGCCCTTTTTAATAAAAGTACGACGTCTTTCAAGTCACTGAACAATTCTTCACTGTTTAGGTCATGTGAATACAGTTTTGCAAGCTCTGTGCACTTTATAGGCGTAACTTGTGAGGCCCCCCCCCCAATGTTCTGAGCATTATAAAATTTTGTTTTGTTTCCAGTTGTTATAAGTAAAAACTAACAAATAGTCAAACAGGAGACAGTTTCTATGCTTGCGAGCACAGTAAGCACTATTTCTCAACGTCTCAATGTTCTGACTATTTGCCATAAATTTATTATTCTTATTTCTTTCGAAGAAACTTGTAAGGGGAATGTTTGACAGATTTGAATGATATACGTCAAAATAATATTTCTGTTCGGAAAAAACAAATGCTAGAGACCTAATTAACTGGAATACAATGCGTGCCTTTTACACAAAGACTTGTTTTGGAACACCGTAATGAAATAATAAGCGCAGCTGTACTTCTAAGAATGTCCTCTCTTTGTCACACATATTCTTGTGAGTCATCATCTCTGTGCTCGGATTGTTTACGGTTTGATTCGAGTGTATCGCTGTTTTCAGTTCAGCATAATTTCGCAAACACTACAGACCAGTGTAAAAGAGAGCAGTAAGGTAGGGATAACAGACTCGGCAGTATGAACAAAGCTGGCTTACTGTGCAAGACGTCGATGGCTTTGTTCACGAATCTTAAAAGACAGTCGTTTGGAACTTTTATTTGTTAATGATTACTGATACAAGTGTGGTCGGTTACTTGGTCGTGTATGTAGTCCGTTAAAGTACACATCGCTTGTGTCTTTCTTAATTCGTTATTGTTGTACTGTACTGTAATTGTTTTGGTTTTTTGTGCTCCTGAGAAATGGGAGATAAGAAATGCAAAGGAGTAACACTGCTTAATTTCTTTGAAAATTGGCCTGACTTTGAAAATTGCAATTTGAAACTGTCTTTGTTGTGACTGATTCGGCTTACTGCTACTACTGCCGAGCATTTTGTGACAGTGTGCCTAAGGGAGAGGTTGCATTTACGAAAACTGGGTATAAGAATTGGAAGAACTGAAATTGTTTATGTTTATAGGCCTACAGTATATTTGTTCTAGGTAAACATAACTGGAAGTACAACGTATAAAGAAAGGTTTGTTGATCATTAAAAAATAAAATTGTCCCTTGTTTACTAACTAAGAATTATTACTGAACTTTCTAATTTTGTATATAATATATTTTATTAATTTTATTATATAGATGGTCGTACTACACACTTAAATTTGTGAAGCTTTACCCTGCCCCCCCCCCAAAGTTAGGCCCCAAGTTATACCCATGGTGCACTTAATATCTGGGAAAGCTGTTCCTTAAAATGTATATCCTCATCATTTAAGTACGCCTCAAATTTACACAGGAATCCAAAGCGTTTTTCTAACTCTTTTATGTTAGAGAAATGGCTTGAAATTTCAACTGACATTTTATCCAAAATTTCTGTTAGAGAACGTCGCATTTCTTGCTGAACAGTTAATGCAGAGTCGTCTGGATACTCCCCTGGCATCGTGCGCTCTATCTTATCCTTTTTGTGATACTGACACCCCACCATCAATAAGTCCCCTCAGTTTAAAAACGTTCCAATTCCGTCCATTCCAAAAACGCAGACCAATGAGCAGGACTATTTTCATGATCCTGAACACGGGGATTTAACTTTTCGCCATGACGAAAACCCATTTTCACTATTGAACTGGCTTCTTTGATAGTTTTTTTTGTGGAAATAAAGTGCAACAAAAACAAAATAGAGATTTTTTAGTTGGAGAAAAACACATCCAAGTGCGATTTATCTTTTCGCCATTTTGCACTTGTTTAAGGATCGTCAATTTTCATCTTCAGGAAAATGGCTGTCCTTGTTCTGCAACTGACATGTTCCTCTATTCACCATTTGGACGGTAGCGCAATGATTTTATTTTCTAGGTTGGCTAATCTGATTTATATCGCGCATCAATTTTCGCGTGGTTGTACCTTGCACAGTGCTTAGCTAGCTATCTCGGCGTTCGGTTCGCCGAATCCTTCGCTGTCAATTAGTGTCGACATTAAATGTAGGCTTTAGGCCCTTGTATTCTCGATTATGGCCGACTAGGCCCTCTTCATGATTAGCTAAATTCATACTAATTCGCAACATGCAGTATTAGCCAGCCTCACTCAAATTTACAGCTGTAATGTAATTATTCAAAATATTAAAATTATTCGTATACAGTCCACTTCTTGTTATTTCTTAATGCAGAATTAATTCATTTTACACATCATCTCAATCACTATGGAAGACCAGCCAACAGAATATTTAATTCAAGAAGAATACATTTAGCCCACTTGGGCCCCAATTAATTAACACTTCCTGTCCACGCTTGTGGAACATTATTTCATTCAACAGTTTCGGTCCACTTGGACCGGGACTAATCATTTTTTGGTCACTCCGGACCTGGATTTCCATTTAATATCTTTATATCTGTTTCTGTCCATCACGGGCGGATTAGCACGTCAGCTAATGCGACCGTGGCGTGATTTGCATCGCCATTTCGCTCGTCATCTTCAGACAACGTAGTAGCAAGTTCCTGCCGGCTGCAGTGCTTCAAAGTGGTCATCTCTGCCAGCTGTTCACCATCGTCACCAAGGAGCCGACGCTGTGGGACGTCGCCAACCAGGTACCACCAGCAACAGTAAAAAGGTGCGTAAAAAATGTCTGAAGAAGGCCTCAAGGTGCTGACCAGAAAGAGAGGCGGATTAAAGTCCGTGATAGTGCGGATACAATCCGCGGTAAATTCGTTTGATATTAATTTAAGCACAAAACATTTTCTGACTGTAAGATTAGAAAGTCTTAAGAGCTTAGCCTCGAAGTACGACGAGGTACAGTCTGAGATAGAGCTTATCAGTAAAGACACGAGCGCTGCTCAGGCAGACCGAGTCGAGGTTGAGGAAATGATATACTCAACTGAGGCAAACATTTTACAACTTCTTGACACTTTTAATACTCAGACTGTGCCTCCTGTACTATCGACGCCTATGCATTTAAAGCCGATAAGTTTGCCCTGCTTCTCAGGCAACATACTTGAGTGGCAACACTTCTATTCAATTTTCAATGATCTAGTGCATTCAAGATCCGACTTAACACCAGTACAGAAACTGCATTATTTGCATTCCTCGGTGAAGTGTGAACCATTAGACTTAATTAAATCATTACCCATTTGTCAAGAAAATTATGTAATAGCGTTGAACTTGCTGTCCGAGAGGTATAATAATCCATTTATATTAGCCAAATATTATGTACAAAACCTACTTCAGGTTAAGTCCACAATAAAGGACTCAGTCCAAAGCTTGGCGGAGTTTACGAATACAATAACGTCTTCCGTTAATTCACTGGCGACAATGAAGCTGTCCGTAAATTCATTTGAGTTTATTACCATACAGTTGCTCTCCACCAAACTTGACCCTATTACTTTAAAACTTTGGAAGGGGTCAATAGACCCTGACAACTTGCCCAGTTTTCAAGACTTTACGCATTTTTTAAACTTGCGCCGACAGCTTTTAGAAAATACAATGCCAATTGAATCCGGACAGCAATTCAACAAACCTAGCGTAAAACCAAACAATAAATTTGAGAAATATAGCTTAAGAAATACTGCTGGCAGCAATACCTTTAAGAGTTATCACGCAGCGGCAAGGCATTATTTATGCGTGTGTTGTAAATCTGACCACCCGCTTTACATGTGTAACAATTTTCGTATATTAAGTGCCGCTGAGCGGGGGCAATTGGTTGCAAATCATAAATGCTGTATTAACTGCCCTAGAGCAGGTCATTTGATAACAAATTGTAAAAGTAAACAGGTCTGTAAAATTTGTTCAAAGGGTCACCACACCTTGCTGCACGCTAATTACGTGCCGAAATCACCAGCTGCCAGCAGCAATTATTGCTCATTTAAATTACAGTGTAAAAACAATGTTCTTTTATCCACAGCGGTTGTATATGTCGTTGATCAGGCTGGCAACAGGCATGAAGCTCAGGCACTCCTAGACGCCGGTTCCCAGATCAATTTTTGTACGAAATCATTTGCGAAAAGGTTGCACCTTAAGCTAACCCGATCTAATATTCCAATTACAGGAATAAACAATACAGCGTGTTGCGCTACTGACATTGCTTCTATGCGTATTATTTCTCGCTATCAGAGACATAGTTTTGAGGCCAAATGTGCCGTCCTATCTAACTTAACTCATAATCTACCTTCAATCTCGTTTGACATCAACCGGTTCCACATTCCAAACAAAATTTTTCTCGCCGACCCAGATTTTAATATATCTTCACAGATCGACATACTATTAGGGGCACAATTTTATCTGGATTTAATATTAGCCAATAAATACACACGCGGACCCAACTTCCCTATCATTCAGGAAACAAAACTGGGTTACATTCTGGCCGGCAATCTGCCCAAACACTGCCACACCCAGGGTCCTGCGGTTTCGTTCCTGGCAAGGAACAATGACAGTCAAATTCTGCAATCTCTCGAGAGATTTTGGGAGGCAGAAACAATCCCTGGCGATACCCCTGACGGCGAGTCGGCTTGTGAAGAGCATTTTGTGCGCTCTACTCAGCGCAACCACGAGGGTAGATTTATAGTGTCGCTCCCATTCAAGTCTGATAATCCCCACTTGGGGGAATCTTACACAAGTGCCGAATCAAGATTTTTAAGCTTGGAGCGTCGATTTAGGCGCGATGCCAAGCTCGCTCGCGATTACGCGGACCTTACCAAAGAATGTAAGGATCTTGGGCACATGACACTCATCGATCATGGCGCTATCAATTTAGTAGCGTCACACACTTACTACATATACTTATGTGTATACTTATACATACTCATATACTTAATCTGGTTTTGCAAGACTGGTTGGGATGAACCAACCTCCGGTCAGTCACGTTCGGATTGGCATTCCTTGTGTTCCAAATCTCGCGTGGCTCCCCTACGCCAAGTGTCATTACCTCGCATCGAGCTCTGCGCTTGTTTGTTATTATCGCGACTCGTATCTAAGGTTATTCCTGCTCTTTATTCGTTTATTGATAATGTACATTTGTATTCTGATTCTATGGTGGCTCTTTACTGGATTCATGCGCAGTCTACGCGTTGGAAGACATACGTCGCTAATCGGGTTGCTGAAATTCAGCGTCGCACGCAAGCTTATACCTGGCATCACATTGATTCGCGACGCAATCCTGCTGATATTATATCTAGGGGGTGTTTCCCTGATGTTTTGCGCGATTGCTCGCTTTGGTGGCACAGTCCTAGCTGTCTGTCTCAATCGTCAGAGTTAAATTCCTTCCCATCTTTCGTACCGGCCACTCAGTCGTCCTCTGAAGTTACCGCGGAAGAGAAAACTATACATAACCGGTCGCTAATGTCTACCCTGGCTGTTGACTTATCTTTGGACTTTTCCTCGTTGCACCGGCTGACACGTGTATACGCTTACTGTTTTCGTTTCATCAGAAATATTAGGCACTCATGTGCGGACAAACTTTCGGGCGGTCTGACCCCTGTAGAAATTCATCAGTCTCTCAATTTCTTCATAAAACAATCTCAGTCGATCCACTTCGCAGCCGAAATTAATTGTCTTCGGAACGGATCTTCTGTTTCCATTAGGAGCAAGTTGGCTTCTCTCGACCCGTTTCTTGACGACTCTGGAGTGATACGCGTGGGCGGACGTTTGCAGCATTCCCAGTTACCTTACGATTCGAGACATCCTATCGTATTACCCCCATCGGCGCATATTACACGCCTTATCATCGAACGTGAACACATTCGTTTACTTCACGCTGGTGCTCAGCTCGTGCATCATTCACTGCGTCAACGTTGGTGGATTGTTAATGCCTGGCTAGTCATCCGTTCCATTATTCGTAAGTGTCTCAAGTGTATCAGGTTTAGTGCCACACAGCAGGTCCAGAGACTTGGCATTTTGCCATCCCCTAGAGTCACTCCTTCAAGGCCGTTTCTATTTTGCGCGGTTGATTATGGTGGTCCCTTCATGATTCGTCATGGCGGGCAGAGGTCTAGAACCTTTACTAAGGCATACGTATCTCTGTTTGTTTGCTTAGCAACTAGGGCTATTCACCTGGAATTGGTGTCCGACCTTACTGCCAGCGCATTTGTAGCTGCTTTACGTCGTTTTATGGCACGTCGGGGTATACCTAGTCAGCTGTACTCCGACAACGGCACGGACTTCAGGAAGGCCCGCACCATCTTACATGACATTTACAACTTTTGGCACAATAAGAGTGCCATCACCTCGATTAAGTCATTCACATCCTCTCAGGGGATATCATGGTCATTTATTCCGCCCTCCTCACCTCACTTCGGTGGCCTTTGGGAGAGCGGCATAAAGAGTTTGAAATTTCATCTGCGGCGCGTGGTAGGCAAATCTATATTAAACTTCGAAGAGTTCACGACCGTTTTGTCTCAGATAGAGGCATGTCTGAACTCTCGACCTTTATTTGCTATTTCTTCGGATGTTAACGACCCGGTGCCACTTACACCTGGCCATTTTTTGATTTGCGCGCCCCTAACTGCGATTCCTGACCCAGACCTTTCTCACATTCCTGTTTCTCGTCTTGGTCGTTGGCAACTACTTCAGAGGTTTGTCCGGGACATTTGGAAGGCGTGGTCTCGCGATTATTTGCACCAGCTGCAACAGCGTCACAAGTGGAAGTTTGCCAAAGATAATGTTTCCATTGGTGACTTAGCTTTGCTTATTGAGGATAACTTGCCTCCATTAGCCTGGAAATTTGGCGTGATCATCGCCACATTTCCCGGCCCAGATAACTTGGTTCGCGTCGTAGACATTCGCACGCCTACGGGTGTTTTGCGGAGACCAATACATAAATTATGTCTGTTGCCAGCGCGAGACGAGATTTGACATTATGATTATAGCACAATACTGTTTTATTCAGCCATTGGCTTATTATTTGTTACGACCATTTTGTCAACATAATTGTGATGAAGTGTCACAATATTTTTGTCAATTTTGCGTCGTGGCACGCTTCTAATTATCACAGTTCTGTGGTATCTTGATATTTGTATTGTATGTTAATTTTTGTGTCATACTATGTCTCACATTTTCATTGATGTTATGGGGTGTATTGCATGTCTTTGGGTGGTCTTATTTATGAAATGTTATTACATAATATTCGCATGTTTTGCCGTTAAGTAACCATGCATTCATTTCTTTATATTGTTGCTGATAAATGTGTACTATTCTGTGAATGTCTTTAAATTGTTAAATTGCTTCTGTAATTTCAGTATTGTATTGTTCTTTGACATTGCAATTATTTATCTTGTAATTGTTCAAATTATTATTGTTGTATTCACATAAATTGTGTCTATGTAAAAACTATTGTAAGCGTCTGCCGTATGTAACTGCCTCGTCTAATTTATTCATATTGTATTTTATATTTTATTCATTTTGTAAGTAAGCATGCACAATTCTTTATTTAAAATTATGACATACATGTCATAGCTGGGCTGCATTCAGCATCTGGTTTGCTCATACATTGTTACATATTGTAAATTCCTGAAACTTCAGGAATAGCATGTCTAGGTCAATACATGCCGCCCTGCTGAATATACAATAGAACATGCAACTACAACATGTTCAACAACAATTTTGTTCATGATGAACCTTCGTTCATGCATTAAACATTGTATAATTATGTATTTTTCTTTCATGTTTTATAATGTTACATACTGCACACACTTGTGTCAGAAATACTGTTAACCAGACTTATTCGTATATGAAACAGCTGTTCGCCAACCTTGGCCTACAATCGCCTGTCTACAGGCTTATCTTATGCATGCTTATCTCTAAACTAGCGGCAGACTGCCGTTATCTAATCTCAACTCAAGGTTCAACTTAGCCTTGAAGCTAACCATCATTAGTAAGAACTGCACTCTTTTAAATTAAATTGTAAATGTATTCTAATTTATTAAAAAATGTATTAAAAAATCTTTTTGATTTTTGACGGGCAGCTTATGGACGGTAGCGCAATGATTTTATTTTCTAGGTTGGCTAATCTGATTTATATCGCGCATCAATTTTCGCGTGGTTGTACCTTGCACAGTGCTTAGCTAGCTATCTCGGCGTTCGGTTCGCCGAATCCTTCGCTGTCAATTAGTGTCGACATTAAATGTAGGCTTTAGGCCCTTGTATTCTCGATTATGGCCGACTAGGCCCTCTTCATGATTAGCTAAATTCATACTAATTCGCAACATGCAGTATTAGCCAGCCTCACTCAAATTTACAGCTGTAATGTAATTATTCAAAATATTAAAATTATTCGTATACAGTCCACTTCTTGTTATTTCTTAATGCAGAATTAATTCATTTTACACATCATCTCAATCACTATGGAAGACCAGCCAACAGAATATTTAATTCAAGAAGAATACATTTAGCCCACTTGGGCCCCAATTAATTAACACTTCCTGTCCACGCTTGTGGAACATTATTTCATTCAACAGTTTCGGTCCACTTGGACCGGGACTAATCACCATTATATCTCCGAAGGATTGAGATATCTCGCGTGGTCAAACTCCCATATCTTGTAGAGCAGCACCGAGAACACATTGTTGATAGTAATATTCTGTCCTTCATCGCCTGTAACTTCAAGACTGCACGATGCAACATCAACCATGGTACTAAAATCAACTGAATCTTGTAACTGTACTTTGACACTTTCATAGTTTGAATTATTCACGTCGTTAACTTTATTGTATTTATCAACAGCCTCGTCGCTAACAACATCGTTTTTATGATCACAAGTTGATTCCTTGTTAATTGTAATATTTTGACATTCATGGTTCGATTTTCCTTGAATAAAAGACTGCATAAACTCTTTGGAACTTGTTGTAGCTCTTAATCTTTCTTCCCTCCTCTTCCGAAACTGGGCGCCACTGAGTTTACTTCGTTTCATATCAGCTTCAAATAAAATTCAAAAAAAATTATTTTTAGTAATAGTATTAGTATGATGACATAGACGTGAAGTATTATAGGCCTAGATGTACCCACAAGACACATAAACCAAAAACAAACTGCACACTCAAGATACTCATAAACAACTGATAATCAACACGTTTACTGCATCGAACCGGGAAGAACTCCACATATGTAGCCCACGTAACCTTTTTTTTTATACGTTTATAAATAATATATTCGTCTGTATATGAATAACAATTAAGAATATCTATACAAAGCTAATACAGTATGATTATCAGTTTTCCTTTGCGGCACAACAACTCACTACAAAGTCGCAAAAAATATTGGAGACAGCAAGTGAATACAAAGAGCATTAACACTGATAAAAAACCATACTGACTAAACGTCTACTCATCACTCGCATGCAAGATAACAACACTCATTTAAAACATCATGCACTATTTAAAAACACGGAGATAAGAAACCGCAAAGACTAAACATCCTAGAATGAAATACTGTATTGTACAGAGAGGGACAAAGAGCCTCTGTTACAGCGTAATTTGTTGTCATAATGAACCGTAATTAGATTCTTGAGTACAAAATAGACTAATACTGTTTATTACACAAGGTATGACAACAGCAAGCTGGCTGGTTATGCTTCTTTTATGAGAGGAAGAGTGATATCAAAGAAACAAGTTGTTTGTACTTTTATAAACTGAAAACAATTTTTTCAAGTCTATGCTCACTTTGCCGCCCTCTTGGCTATGCCGCCCGGGGCGGCTGCCCCCTTCCACCCCTAGCTACGCCTCGGTGGAGGGGCAGCACCTGAGACAATCATTGGATTGTCTGTTAGTGAAATGGAGGTTGAGAACTGACTATGCCTGTGTCTATCTATCTGGCACTGATATGCTGGACGGATATTATTGAACCGTAATCTGGCATGAACAGCACCAAATCACCACAAATGGAAATTCTTAGGAGAGGCCTGTGTTCAACATCAGACACAAAAGGCCGTAGGGTGATGATGTGATACTTCTGACTACTGAAAACTGTTATATTGTATCCATTATTTCAAGGAATGTATGAGTTATTTGTGCTACAAAAATAGCGTAAGGTGTTTAATGTCCTGAAAATCTTGTACAGGGTCTCACGGCATACCAGGGATATTCTTTAAATATGACACAAGTGCACTAAAAGTTTTAGTCAGTGAAGAGAGAGAACCGTTAGACCAATTTCTTGTGCGTCTTTGTGCAACTGTTGGAGGATACTTTGTTACGGCTGGTAAGTGTTAATTATGACTTTAATGTCTCTATTAAATAATCTCTCAGTTTTTAAATAAAATAAATATTTTTGAAATAGTTTAATCAAGTCAAATTTCTAATGCGGTTTAATGATTCCACAGATTTAAAGAAAACTGATTTTCTTTAATATTGTGGTAATAAAATAAATTGTGATTTTTTTGTCGTGTGTTCCACAAGATTTAATTTTTGTATATTTCTAACTTATATATTGTAACAAACCTAAAAAAATTCTGTTGTTTACAAAATAATATTTTAATTTGTTTACCAAAATAATAAAATTTTGGTTGTTTTGGAAAAATATTTGTTTTAATGATTTTTGTTGTGTGTAATTATTAAATTATATTTCGTTAATGTCTGGTGTAAAAATTCAAATCTTATCTTTCTGTTTCTGTGTACTGTATCGTTTTTGAAGTTTTAGAATTAACTTGCGCGTTAATTGGTTTATCTCCCACACTAATTGATCGACGGTTCTTCTTCTTAATTGTGTATTCTCCTTCCACTTGGTATAGGCCGCCTTCCGGATAGTCCATGAGCTCAAATTTATTTTATTTTTATTCTATTAATTAATTTTACAAATGAATAGAGACCAATTTGCAGAAATTCCAAATTTATTAACAATTGTTTATTGTAGATCGAGTGTTAATCGAGCATTCACAGTAGTATCGACTCTTTCTCAGGGCGGTCGATTAATTTTTACATCTGTATTTTATAATTATTATTCGGTTCTTTGAACGGTTATTTTATATAGTCAGAGAAGGGTAAGGTCAGGAAAGTATAACACTTAGAAGTAAAAAGCTGAAGAATTAAAATTTACAAAGTTATTAGTAATATATAATGTTTATTAAATAAAAATTTAATACCATCGAAGTCTGGATGGCTATGTCAGTAAAGCTCGCTTTGAATTGTGGGAAGTCAAAGATGGCGGCTCCCGGACTGCATATATTAAACCGTATTCAGCTCGATGAAAATTTCTTCCAATAAATGGTGCCTTTTCAATGTTTCCTCGTCTCCGCAGTTGGGATTATTCCTTCTGGTGTTAGTAGAATGGTTCTGGTTCAGTGTCTTGTGATTCACTTCGATTAAATATGTGTGATAATGTTTAATTTACTTTGTTCAATAAAGTCGATACTGGCACTTCTCGTCTCTTTATTAAGAATTATTTATTGTGTAGGTTTAAGTTATTATTTCACTCAATTACTGTTCCGTATTATTTTAGTTTACTTGTGGTATTAAATGTCCTCACTGAAGTTAGTTTAAGTTCAAAATTTATAAATTTACAAATTTTCATGTTAGACTAGGCTTACGGACCTATCGCCATATTTGTCTACTATATAGGTTAATATTAGCACAAATCACGTCAAGTGTTCTCGACAAGGTCCAATAATTAACTGTTCTCATTTCCTTCGTCTCCTGAATGTCTTAGCCAATTTAATATTAGTAATACATTGTTTTAAAATCTGTTTGGCTTCCCCTACATGAAGCAAATTTACATTATATCACTGAATATATTTTTGCTATTATTTAATTTTATGAAATACTAAATACATAATCTCTTTCTTTAGTTCATTCTGTTTGATTTGATACCCAATAAGATAGTTTTACAAAGTTTTTTATCTAAAATGCTATATTTCTTTCATTTTGAAAAAGTATGCTTCAATTTTCACTTCCTGTCCTTTCCCAAATGTTTGCCATTTTATATGTTATATTTATGATTGTACTAAATCTCAGATTGATATTAGATGTTTAGCTTTCCTTAATTTCTTGTAATTTTATTAATTGGTTATCCTTTTAAATATTATTCAATAATTTATAACTCCCCACTCTGAATTTTCAGTTATTACATTTGCATTTTTTCTCATAATTCTTCCTATCTTTATACAATATCTTTTTAAAGCATAATCTACATTATATTATTCTGTGACTGATTTACCTTACATAAATTTCATCAGTTTAACTAGTTTACTGTATTTGAATCTTCAATTATAATGTAGTTGAAATTTACCATTTGGCCTAGATTTTGTCTGGTTTTACATACAAAGTTTTTTAATAATACAGCTTGTTTATACCCTTTCTGACCTTCTATTCTAATACAATGTTGATTAACAATTCCTTACTGTACTACAAGAACATTTAGTAGTGAATTTAAACTATTAATTCATAACAATTATTTGACTAAATATCACTATTGTTTGACGACTCGGGACACTAAGTTTTTTATAAGTAAAATCGTAAAGATTTACCTTACAGCCTAAACCGGCTTTCACCTTTAGAAGGCTTCATCAGAGGCTGCCGTCAAACAATAGTGATATTTAGTTAAGTAACGGACACGTCATGGACAACGAAATCCAACAATTATTTGACATTAAAAAATGGTATTTAATCTCAGACCATTTAGTCTTGATTAATCCTAGTAACTTATAATAAACATTTTATAATAAAAGAATGGTATCCACACTCAGACATTGCATTCTTGATTAAAACTATTAAACATAATAAACATTTTATAATATTATAACATTACTCTCTAATTCAACATTTATGTATATGATATTAATTGATGACTCGTTGGGCACTTGGTGAAACATATTAATACAAAGGTTTTGTAAAATATATAAAAACACTTGGTAAGTTTCACAAATTTTTTAATTAACTCTGACAGCTGTTTCAACTAACTTAAGCCATTGTCAAAGAGCGAGTGAATGAAATTACTGAACACAGGATGTTAGAGTAGTGTAGGTGGTAAACATCTGTTTAGGGCGTATCTGGAACATCTGTGTTGTGATGGCGAGGGGGGGAGTGTGTGCATGAGACAAGGGAAGGTCTGGTGTCTTTAAAAACTAAATACAATCATGAATGCAAAATATAAAATTAACTGAAATAAATATAAACTGAATGCAAAATTTAAAATAATGATGAACATTCAAAATAATATAAAATAAACTAAACTAAATAACAGATTTTAATAAAGGGGATACACAAAATTCATATCCGATGCTATTTATATCGGACAATGTGGCCGTGCTCTGAAACATCGCATTTCTGAACATAAGAAGGCGATTTTAACCAATACATCTAATACAGGTTTTGCAGATCATTGCTTACAACACAATCACTTCATAGACACAAAAAACATAACACTACTCCACAACATACAAAAAGGTAAAAAAATGGATTTGTTAGAAATTTTAGAAATTAAAAAAGCAATAAAAAATAACAAAAATTTAACCAATGAACAGACTGAATTTTGTGTATCCCCTTTATTAAAATCTGTTATTTAGTTTAGTTTATTTTATATTATTTTGAATGTTCATCATTATTTTAAATTTTGCATTCAGTTTATATTTATTTCAGTTAATTTTATATTTTGCATTCATGATTGTATTTAGTTTTTAAAGACACCAGACCTTCCCTTGTCTCATGCACACACTCCCCCCCTCGCCATCACAACACAGATGTTCCAGATACGCCCTAAACAGATGTTTACCACCTACACTACTCTAACATCCTGTGTTCAGTAATTTCATTCGCTCGCTCTTTGACAATGGCTCAAGTTAGTTGAAACAGCTGTCAGAGTTAATTAAAAAATTTGTGAAACTTACCAAGTGTTTTTATATATTTTACAAAACCTTTGTATTTATGTATATAGTTCATTGATTTAATAGAAACATAACACATTGGTTTCTTCATTTTTAAACCTTTCTTAAAATTACTGGTGTGCAGTCTTATCTGTTTTTATTTTATTTTAGGGATGTATCCCTTGTCACTTTACTTATTACCCACCTGCTCTCTATTTATCTTACTCCTTTCATTAAATGTTATTGGATAAAGAGTGGCACTTTTTTAGAAACATTGGTCTTTGCCCTTCATAATACTATTTTATTAAATAGTATTCATGAAGTTAAATTAAAACTTTAAAGTTGTTTAAAGGTACACTTTTTAAGTTTAAGCATTCAATGCACCTTCTTGAAGTTTATTTATTATAATAGAATAACTTGCACTTGTCTCGTGCTATTTCTTGATACTATCACTAGTCAGTTTTATAGTTTTATGTTATCAAGATATTTATTTATGGAGGACTCTTAAGATTTGTTTTTATTCATTATACAATAACTTTCCTGGGTGCACTTTTACTTATCACTCTAAACACTTTTGTTTACATTTGCTTTACATTATTTCTGTTTTTGGGTGTTATACTTTCATTTTGTGACATTTACTTTCCCTTGGGGTTTTGGTTTTCTCCTCACTGGGTCTCTTTTGGGTATTTGTTGTAGTCTTCTCCTCCTACTATCTTGTATCTTCAAACTCATTCCTGTTTAATAGGTATTTTGGTTTGTTCTGGGTATCTTCCTTATTCATTATTGGTTTCTTCATTATCATATATTTATTATGTACGTTGGTTCTTTCTGGGTATCTTCCTTACTTACTCCTATCCTACCTGGGTATTTTTCCTTAATTTATTTTAGTTTTTTGGGGTTTATTTTTCTTTACACTTTTGTTGCATACTGGTTTTTTCTTTATTTTTACTTTTTCAAGTTATGATAGTATTTTATTTTGATACTTATTTGTTTTCATTTGGATTTTTCTTTGATAGTTATTTATTTATGATCATATTTTATTTGTTCTTAAGTGGATAATCTGTCATGCTACAGATTGCTTTCCTCCAGAAGTGATTAGTTCAGACCACACTTTGTTTATCTGAAATAATTGCTTATAATACTTATTATATATTATAATTCTTGACTTCCTTTCCATTTCTATCTTTGCTTCTTCATATTCGAGCTTACATATATTTTATTCTTAAATTGATTTTCCTTGATAGTAATAGTCATCTGAGGTTTATTATTATTTATTTTCATTTTTTCTTAACTTGGTGTTTTATCCTTGGAATATTTATTCCCTAACATTCCCTAACACGTGAGCTGGGGCAGTTCAGAGAGGCGCTTGTGGCTTCATATACTCTGCTGGCCATACTACACTTCTCATTGAGCTCAGAGGAAATTCATCTCTGCTCAGAACATAATAATACTGCTGGAATCATCTTCAGACAGTTATTAATAAAAATTATATGTGAATAGTCTATTTACGACTATTAAAAAATATCTTTGGATACCTCACTTTGTATTTGCTCAGATTTGTTAATATTTCTATCTCAGTTGTTTTTCTTCTCAGTTATTCTTCTGACTTGTTAGCTCTACTGATATCTTATTTCTTATTATGGTGGGAAGCTCTTTTATTAATATAATTATCACTAGTTATTAAGTATAAAGTTTTTTGTGTGAATTCTCTATTATTCTTTTGTTGTTATCACAATCTGCTTCTGGTCATTGGTAGCATATAGTTTATTATTTTTGGTTTTTCTTAGTTCTCATGAATTGTTCCACTAGTTTCATGTTCTTGCAATTATTCTTCTAATTGTCTTTGTCACAATTGACATTTATTTTATGATCATAGTTATATTATTGATTTATTTATATTTATTTTTATTTTTTATTTAAAAAAAAAAAAAATTTATTTCACTCTTGTTTCTTATCCAAATGAATTCTTTAATTATAATATTTAAGTGGTCATTGTTTCTCCTTGTATTGTATAAAGGTTTTATTATTGTTATTCCAACACAAGTTTATTCATTTAATTGTATCAGTGGTTCTTACTTCCTTCTCTTTTTCTTCATAATTATTTCCATATATAGTTGTGGTAAGTTGCTCTCACTATATTTTATAATTTGTTTGTTTTATATAACTTCCAAATTCTTTTCTTTAATTCCATAATTAGTTTCATAAATAATGGGTAGTAAGTTGTTCTTATTTTTTTTTAAATTTATTTGATGATTTAATTTCCAAATTCTTTTCGTTTATTTTCATAATTAGCTTCATATATAATTGGTAGTAAGTTGAGATTACTTTATTTTAGAATTTAGTTAATTTTATTTAACTTCCGAATTCTTTTTCTTGATTCCATAAATTTCATAAATAATGGGTCGTAAGTTGTTCTTACTATGTTTTTGAATTTGGGTGATTTATTTAAATTCAAAATTCTACTCCTCATAATATTTTTTCATGGAAGCCTGGTTATATACGCCTTTGATTCTATCTGAATCCATCTCCTTTAATTCATACGTATTATTGTTCTTTATTTTGGAGACTATATATGGTCCTGTATATAGTAGCAACAACTTCTTCGTTATTCCTTCCAGCGTGCTGGGTAGATGATGATTTTTCAATAATATTTTTTCTCCAATTTCGTAAGTTATTATTTTACCACTAGCCTTTTGATACTTGTTTTGCCGTTTCTCCTGGTCTTCGGCCACCTTGTTGTAGAATTTTACCTTGTCGAACGTATAAATATTATTCCTAGGGAACTCTAGGATTTCTTCGATCTCTCGTGGGGGTGGTTTCTCGTACATGGCGGAGTATGGGGTAATTCCTGTAGCTGGATGGTATGCCAAGTTGAGGAATTCCTCCGTGGCTTCTAGATAGTCTTGCCACCTTCTCTGTTGATGGTGACAATAAGTTCTTAATATCCTCCCCACTTCTCATAACACCCTCTCTGCTGGATTACTGCTCAGGTGGTAGACCGAGGTTTTGTACATTCGAACACCCATTGATAATAGGGTATCCCGCCATTTTCTCCCCTTAAACTGGGTTCCATGATGATCGAAGCTGGTTTCCCTATGTTTGGGATATACTGTTCTGTTAATATTCCCAGAATGTTCCTAGTAGTTGCCCGATTAGCTGGGTATAGCTTAACAAACTTAGTGAAATGGTCCATTACGATTATCAGGTACCTATATCGGTGTCGACCGCCACTACGGGGAAATGGTCCGCAGATGTCCAAGAATACTTTCTCCAATTTCGCCTGGGATGTTATAGGAATCATAATGCCTTCCTTCTTCTCGTTATTTGATTTTACTAGTTGGCAGATACGACAACATCTGATATACATCTGGACCTTCTGGTTTACGTTTTTTATGTGGCAGCTCTCCTCCAGAGCCTTAATCACCTTTAAGGCGCCCATATGCCCATATTGTATATGATAATTTATGATTATCTCCTTTTCAATATGGGTTGGAATAATCACCTTCCAGGTCTTCTGCCTTAATGATGGTTTAATGAACAAGATTTCGTTATTTATTTGATAATATTGAGTGACGGTTTCGTCCCCTTCTTCCAATCGAGTTTTTATATTTTTCAATTTCGGGTCTGCTTGTTGGTGGGTGCTAAGGTTCGTTAATAATGTGGCTAGATCGGCTCTGGTGCTAATAATGTGGTGGATTTTGAGTATGCTTTCTTTCTCTCCCTCGAATGTTTGCTCTTCCACATTAACACGTGCTAACACATCTGCTACAACATTCTTTTCCTGGGATGTATTCCCATTTTAGATTGTACTCTTGAAGGGCAAGTATCTACCTTGTCAGTCTGCCGTGATTCAATTTGCAGCTTTTTAGGAACGATATTGATTTATGGTCTGTTCGGACGGTAACTGGGTAACCCAAGATGTAGGTGCAGAATTTACCACAAGCGAATACTACACTCAGCAATTCCTTTTCAGTTACAGTGTAGTTCTTTTTGCACTGGTTTAAAGATCTACTCGCAAAGCTAATCACTTGATGTTGACCCTTCTCATCTTCTTGATATAGCGTCGTTCCTAGGCTGATGTTACTGGCATCGCAGTTCAAGAAAAAAGGTAGTTTAAAATTTGGGTGGCGAAGTATTATTGTTTCCAGAAATTTATCCTTAATAAGTTGGAAAATCACATCCTTCTCTTGACCCCAGATCCATTTGTTTTTTGATGATAACTGTGGTTGAAACCTTGCGGTTAATTCCGAATATTGTTCCTGGAACTTGCGGTAATAATTACAGAGTCCCAGGAATGACTGTAATTGCCTTCTATTTTTGGGTGCAGGGAATTTCTGGATCGCTTCCACCTTTTCTGCCAATGGTGAGATTCCTCGGTCATCTAAGTTAAAACCCAAGAACTGAACTTCTTTGCAATGAACTTGGATTTTTCTAATTTAAGCGTGATGTTATTGACAGACAACTTCTCAAGTACGTGTTCCACACGGTAGCAGTGTTCCTCCCAAGTTTCTGAGGTAATCAGTAGATCATCTACATACACAGTGGTAAACTGAAGTGCTTCCTGTCCCAGTATCTGGTCCATGCAGGTCACAAAGATGGCAACGGAATTCACGAGTCCGAAGGGCAATCTTTTGAATTGGTAATTGCGCCCTTCGAATATGAATGCCAGATACTGACGACTCCGTGGGTGTAACTCCACCTGCCAGTAACCGCACACCGTGTCCCAGGTACTAAAGTACTTGGTACCGTGGAATCGTTTCAAGATTTCTTCTATCTCACCGGGCGATGTTCTGTCATTGATTATCATTTTGTTTATTTCCCGCGTATCCAAGCAAAGCCGGACTTGGCAGTTTTTCTTAGGAATAGCCACGATAGGGCTGGTGAATGGAGATTGGCTACTTTCTATGATGTCACTGTTAATCATTCTGTTTATTTCTGCTCTTACAGCCTCTTTTTGTGAATGCGCAATGGGGTATGATTTTCTGTTAAACTCCACTGTTTCTCTAAATTTCAGTGTACATTGGTAATTTTTTACCTTACCGGGTTCGTCTGAAAATACTGATCGGTACTTTTCATAGATTCTTATTAACTGATTCGCTTGGTGTATTGGCAATTTCTCCCTTGTGATTCCGCCCCGGAAATCCCTTATTTCTTGTATCTTTTGGGACCATAAATTCTCGTCCGTGTTATCGTATACTATGGGGTTAATGATGGAGTTATTTTTGATATAGTTTATGTTTCGAATTTGTTGGTGGATACTGCTCGGAAGTACTGTCTCGCTACCTACTAAATCAGCCGTCCAGGTCAGCCCTTCTGCAAACAGCGATACCTTTTCTGTGCGTAAATCGATGATAGCAGATTTCCTTCTTAGCACATCGCACCCCACCAATATATTAAAGGGCAATCCTGTCGCAATTAAGAACACCATGGTTATAGCTGTACCCTTGCTAACCACGTTTACTGATACTTGCCTTCTGATCGTTTTGTTTTGGCGACCAGTGGCACCTATTAATACAATGTTATTTATTGGTAAAGTTGGCAATATTTGACCATATTCTTTTTGGATTCTCTCCAATTCAGTTGTGTTAATTATAGAAACATTCGCCCCTGTATCGATCATTAATTGGGCGAAGACTCCTTCCACTTCCGCGTTTATATAAATTATTTCACTGTTTATACTATTGAGGCGAGTGTCATCCTCCTCCAATAGTTCGTTTCTAATATTTTTTAAATAGTTGCAACTAATGATTGTTATATTATTAGAGTTAGTTGCTCTTTGCAACTCTTGTTGATACCCAGGAGATAGGAGCAGTGAAGGGTCATGATAATTCATCACTGCCTCCTCCCGTTTAAATTCTCATTTTCGTGGTTATTAATGTTCGGACCGACTGAGGCGTCAGTAGGGAAACCTTGAGTGGGTTCCTGTCGCTCCGTGCGAGGTTCGAATGGTTGTTCTCGGTTTGGGTTCTGTTCTGGGTCATCTAGACTGGTACTTCGTCTAGGTGGATTGTACCTCAAACTATCACGTTCTCTGCTTCTCCGCCAATCCTCATATTCGTGGAAACTGTTATGCCGCTGGTGGGTGTATCTTTGTTGGCTGTTTCCTTCGGCTCGTATGAAATTTACCCTGGGCTGTGAAAACCTGTTGTTATTAAAGTTATTGTTTGGTGGGTAACCCATATTATTATTATAATACCGTTTGGTATTATTATTGTTTGGGTTTCTCTGACTATTTATATTTGGATTCGGGTAATAATTGTTTCGATTACCTTGGTAACCGTTATTATTCCTATTTGCATTTGGGTTATTCGGAATGTTACTATTATTATTATTATTGTTACTGTTATTATAATTGGAATTGTATCGGTTCCCTTGGTATCCATTGCTGTTCTGGTTATTACCGTTGTTCGGGTATGGATTGTTTCTAATTTCCGTCCGATCATTCCTCCTCCTGCTTTGCCGATAGTACTCCTCATTCTCGTAGTTCTCCAACAGTTCAGTCTTCGCCTGTATAGTTTTTATTTGGCTACCCCTCCTTGCCCTTATTACTTCTTCATCGTAATGGTACGATAACTTATTTACGAGGCATTCTTCTGGTATGGCTGGTTCCAAATGCTTCGCCAGGCATACCTTTCCGAGGAAGTATGTGGTCATATTGTTACCCATTTGTGGTTTGTATCGGCCATGACAGATGTTGTCCCGTATTAAGTTCTGGGTGGTCTCCGACCAGTACTTCGCCTTCACCTTGAACAAGTTTTTCAATAGCTGGTAGTCATCGATCTCGCTTCGGTTTGCCATCCACCAGTTATCAGTCATCTCCCGGAATGATTCGTCCAACAGCTCCCGGTTATTTATCCACCTGTTGCCCCTATGTTTGGCGAAGTATTCCTCTATTTGGGCCAAGAACTCCATCGGCTTCCTTTTATATTGGCGGAAGTTCAACCATTCTCGATTCTCGTTTATGGGGATATTCGTGAAGTTAGTTGGTCTGTTTCTTATTACTTCCTGGCTCTGCCGCACTTGACCGGTGATATTCGTCATCGCCACTTCCATACCGTCACATCTTTCCGTAACTTGGTTCCGTACCTTCCCTAATTCTTCTTGAGTTTCCTTCCGGTGTTCTTCCAATTTGGTTCTGTTGGTTTCTTCGATATTGGTTATTTTGGTGTTTACCACTTCCTTGAATTCCTGTACTTCTCGCTCGGTCTGGCTACATTTTTCGTCAACTTCCATGATCTGTTGTCTTGTTACCCTGGTTTCTTCTTCTATTTTCTTGTTGGTGTACTCCTTATTATCGTTGAGTTCCTTGTTCATTTCTTCTCTTAACAACTCCATCCTTTCGTCTAACTTGTCCAGATTCTACTGGTTGACCTCCCTTAATTCTTCTCTTAGTAGTTGGTTATCCTCTCTCAATTCTTCCAACTTCTCCCCCATCTTCTCTTCCATCTTCTTACTATTTTCTTCAATTCTCTTATTAGTATTTTCTATTTTGTCAATCAATTCTTCCTTGGTTGATTTGAATTCTTCCTTGGTTGATTTGAATTCTTCCTTCAAATCTTCCAACTTCTTACTATTCTCTTACATCTTGGATTCTATGTTCTTATTTATTCCTTCCATCTTTTTACTTAAGGATTGGTTATCTTCCTTCCTTTCTTTACTCAATTCTTCCTTTTTGGATTTGATTTCTTCCTTCGTGGATTTGATTTCTTCCTTCGTGGAATCC
Source organism: Magicicada septendecula (assembly GCA_034769895.1). Taxonomy (NCBI): domain Eukaryota; kingdom Metazoa; phylum Arthropoda; class Insecta; order Hemiptera; family Cicadidae; genus Magicicada; species Magicicada septendecula. The sequence goes on along the minus strand of CM068371.1, from coordinate 157,658,854 downwards.
ATTTTCTTACTCATTTGTAGGAACATCTCCATTATCTTATCCATTTTAGTATCTTCCGTGGTCTTGGATTTCTCTACCTCCTTCCCTTGGAGATTGATCTCCCCTGTTTGCGTTGGTGTTTCAGGTTGTTCCTCTGGTGGTGCAGGTTGTTTAAGTTCCAATGGGGGTAATAACATTTCCACGTCTTCCCCCGGCATCGCCTCTTTGTCCTCCAGATCAATTTCCTTTTCGGCCTCCGCCGCCCTTTTCTTTGAAGTTGCTCGATGTTGCATTTTGCTTATTTCCCTGACTGGATAACCGCTGCCAAGCTTGAATTAGGAATTGGGCAAGTTATAGTAGCCTATCAATCACTAATTGAAGCCCCTTAGTTGGACGCCAATTTTGTAACAAACCTCTAATAAATTCTGTTGTTTTACAAAATAAAAATTTTTATTTGTTTACCAAAATAATAAAATTTTGGTTGTTTTGGAAAAATATTTGTTTTAATGATTTTTGTTGTTTGTAATTATTAAATTATATTTCGTTAATGTCTGGTGTAAAAATTCAAATCTTATCTTTCTGTTTCTGTGTACTGTATCGTTTTTGAAGTTTTAGAATTAACTTCCGCGTAAATAAAGTGGTATTTAATCTCAGACCATTTAGTCTTGATTAATCCTAGTAACTTATAATAAACATTTAATAATAAAAGAATGGTATCCACACTCAGACATTGCATTCTTGATTAAAACTATTAAACATAATAAACATTTTATAATATTATAACATTACTCTCTAATTCAACATTTATGTATATAATCAGAATGATCACAGTTGCACACCACTATATAAAAATCATTCCAATCTGACGATGGGCTGTGAAGCTTGAAAGCGCTAATTGGGATAATTTTTATATAGTGGTGTGCAACTGTGATCATTCTGATTGTGATTTCAACCACTAACACAAATTTCTTCATTAAATTTATGTATATAGTTCATTGATTTAACTAGAAACATAACACATTGGTTTCTTCATTTTTAAACCTTTCTTAAAATTACCGGTGTGCAGTCTTATCTGTTTTTATTTTATTTTAGGGATGTATCCCTTGTCACTTTACTTATTACCCACCTGCTCTCTATTTATCTTACTCCTTTCATTAAATGTTATTGGATAAAGAGTGGCACTTTTTTAGAAACATTGGTCTTTGCCCTTCATAATACTATTTTATTAAATAGTATTCATGAAGTTAAATTAAAACTTTAAAGTTGTTTAAAGGTACACTTTTTAAGTTTAAGCATTCAATGCACCTTCTTGAAGTTTATTTATTATAATAGAATAACTTGCACTTGTCTCGTGCTATTTCTTGATACGATCACTAGTAAGTTTTATAGTTTTATATTATCAAGATATTTATTTATGGAGGACTCTTAAGATTTGTTTTTATTCATTATACAATAACTTTCCTGGGTGCACTTTTACTTATCACTCTAAACACTTTTGTTTACATTTGCTTTACATTATTTCTGTTTTTGGGTGTTATATTTTCATTTTGTGACATTTACTTTCCCTTGGGGTTTTGGTTTTCTCCTCACTGGGTCCCTTTTGGGTATTTGTTGTAGTCTTCTCCTCCTACTATCTTGTATCTTCAAACTCATTCCTGTTTAATAGGTATTTTGGTTTGTTCTGGGTATCTTCCTTATTCATTATTGGTTTCTTCATTATCATATATTTATTATGTACGTTGGTTCGTTCTGGGTATCTTCCTTACTTACTCCTATCCTACCTGGGTATTTTTCCTTAATTTATTTTAGTTTTTTGGGGATTATTTTTCTTTACACTTTTGTTGCATAGTGGTTTTTTCTTTATTTTTACTTTTTCAAGTTATGATAGTATTTTATTTTGATACTTATTTGTTTTCATTTGGATTTTTCTTTGATAGTTATTTATTTATGATCATATTTTATTCGTTCTTAAGTGGATAATCTGTCATGCTAGAATATGCGTAAATGAATGTTTATAAACTCAACTTACTAAAGTCAAAATATATTCCAGTAGTGACTACAATTTCAGAGAATAGTGATCTGACAAATATCAGCTTCTTTCATTTATAATAGAATATTATTTTCAGTAATAATGTTCATTGTGCATAAGCGTAGACTGGCTAGTAAATATGAAGAGTCATTTAAAAAACTTATTTAAAAGGAGATTTATATAGTAGTGTATAGGTTGTTGTTGTCTCTTTAATGACAAGAAATTGTTGTGAAACCCTATGAAAATACTGAAGAAGATGATAACAACTAATCAAGTAACAGCTGAATACATGTGTAAACTGTAAAAGACAATTACAGTTAAGTGTGATGCTAATGATCCTGCTATCGTTAGAAGTAAAACAGATAAATTGTGTAGCAACAAAGTAGACAACAGCCCTTTAGATATAATGACTGTTTTGATAACAGAACATCAAAAAGAATGTGATAATTCTAAAACAGTTTTGTGATTTGATGGCCAGAGGATTCTGTTCCAAGCAAAAGAAATATTCCTGTTTCTGAAGTTTGTAACGTCACAAAACGTTCCATAATAATAAAAACAACAGAAGAGTGAATGATACTAAAATAAATATAAGTAAGAACCAAGTATAGGTAACAAGGAAGAATGTAATAGTTAAAATAATAAACCATTAATGAATGAAAGGAGATAAGACCTTCAAGTGAACAGTGGTAAATCCACTATCTGCATAATATGACACTACAACATAAACAAACAAATTGACAGAGACGAATTGACAAGACAAGTTTCCCAAATAGACTGTTAAGTGAGCTTAGTAAAACCTTAAATAAACCAAGCCAAATAAAATAAATAAGATAAAAGATGACAAGAATGATATTTGTAACATGTATTATTATTAGAAACAGCACATTAGCTGAATAATGTCAAAGTACTGATTTGAAGGACAAATATAAAGAAAGATATTATTCTAATTTGTACTTAAAATAACTGATATATAAACGTTAACATCATAAATTTTGTGAATTTTGAATAAATACAAGAAATAATATCAACAACGACACTGATGCTTCCAATACAATTATGTAATGGCTATAAATAGAATTACGTCATCATGACATCATTTTCAACCAATCAGGAACTACCTTAGAAAGCAGTTAACACAGCCTAGCCGTGATCTAAGAAAAGTATATATACAAACGCACGTGTAAACAAAACACATTTTGTCGATTTCCACTCAACCAGCAACTACGAATCCATACCAAAATTATCATCAAAATTTTATAATCAACAAGAAGGAAGAAGTTTAAATATAGTAAAGTGCATCGAAATCAGTAGTGATATCTTTACTAGAAGTGCAATTTAAAAGAACGAGGTTAGGTGCAATACCTAACCAAGTAAGTTGTTATTCGAGAAAATATAATCATTCATACGCGTAAATAGTGCAGTGAAATCATGATCAGTGTACCAGATCGTGAAGCGTGTTAATAAATAATCCATGAGATTATAATTCAGGGAGTACTGTGCCATATGTTTACATTGTTTATGAATAAGTTGTTAGTAGAATAACACATAATAGACTACACCTGTATACTAACGCAAAAAACAGTAATATCATAAATACTAAGCACTGTTTTTATTTTATTTAGAGGAATCATAATATTCCAAATATAAGAATTCATGTATTAGCATTACCGTAACTAACCTCAAATTTGTCAAGGTTAAACGAAGTTTTCGTCAACTGATTTCAATGATTAAAGGTGTCTAACCTATTAATTTAAATTCTTGTAATTGCATTGTATCGCAAGGCATTGACGTTTTATCCTGTAACTTAAAAGAAGTCACCCTTGAGGTATCAAATATTTGTAAACAAACAATCGATTATTGTTAGAGTTGTCATTGCAAACCAACTGAGTTAAAAAAGTTGAAAGCCGGATGATTTGTAATCCGTTAGCAGTATTAATTTGAATGTATTAATTTGAAACGAGTACATAGTGAGTAATAAACAAATGAATTGTGAACTAACAAACATTGTCAGCAATTATTTAAACAAGTGATTAATTCTTTTTTACCAGTTAATGAGTTGCGGATTCAAAGCAAGCAACCAGTTAAGTTGGCTACTATTCAGACCAGTGAACCGCCAACAGTTAGAATCAAATAAATAGTTAAGAAGGAAATTAATTCATGATATTATTTTAATCACACAATCAACAAATAATTTAAGTTCAGTCAAAATTAATTATTCTATTATTCAAATAAATGATGGTGGGCTTGTGAGTGATAATGCTGGCGTAATCAGGAGATGGACAGAACACTTCGAAGAGTTGCTAGGCTCAGTTGGGGAGGCTTCGATGGAGGCATCTGAGAATGAAGAGGAAGTAGGAGAATTCGAGGATGATAGAGAGGAGTTGGTGCCATCCTATGACGAGGTGTATGAAGCTCTAGAAAAGCTTAAAAATAACAAGGCAGCAGGTTCCGATGGTTTACCAGGGGAACTATTAAAGAGCGCAGGAGGAGATTTCATAAAGGAATTTGCCCATCTTATAGAGCGAATATGGCTGGAGGAGGTAATGCCTGATGAGTGGAACAATGGGGTGGTGTGTTTAATATATAAAAAAGGTGATCCGCTCATATGTAAAAATTATAGGGGCATCTCTCTACTTAATACAGCATATAAGGTATTGTCCAACATCATATTTTCTAGGCTGCTTCCCTACGCTGAGGAAAACATAAAAGAATATCAGTGTGGATTCACTAGGAATAGGTCAACAACAGACCAAATATTTACACTAAGGCAAATCCTGGAAAAAACGTTGGAATATGGAGTGCCCACTCACCATCTCTTTGTGGATTTCCAGTCGGCATATGATTCAATCAACCGGAAAATGCTATATAGAGCTATGAAGGAGTTGAATATACCATCTAAGTTGGTGCGTATGGTTGGAGTAGTTATGTCCAATTCTAAGTGCCAAATCAGAATACAATCAAATTATCTAACTCCTTAAAAACATTGAATGGGTTGAAACAAGGAGATGCCTTAGCGTGTCTGTTGTTCAACATAGCTGTAGAAAAGGTCATCAGGGATTCAGGAATTCAAACTAGCGGACACATATTTCACAAGGAGGTACAGCTTCTGGCCTATGCCGATGACATTGACGTCATAAGTAGGTCTGAATCTGGCTTAAAGGAAGCCTTTCAGGAACTGGAGTTGTCCGCTAAGGCTATGGGCTTGGTTATAAACCAAAGCAAAACCAAATATATGGTTGTAGGTGCCAACACTCGTGCCCTGTCCCTGCGCATTAACGAGTATGAATTTGAAAAGGTTCAGGGTTTTCCATATCTCGGGTCATATGTGGACTCTGGAAATGACTCCTCTAGAGATATTGAAAAACGAATATTATCTGCTAATAGGTGTTACTACGGACTGGTGAAACATTTTAAATCAAAATTAATAACTAAAGATACAAAAGCCTCCCTATACAAGACCTTGATTAGACCAGTCCTGATGTATGGCTCGGAATGCTGGGTGTTAAAAAAACTAGATGAGCAGAGACTATTCGTTTTTGAGAGGAGGGTACTGAGGAGAATCTATGGCCCTGTGAGGGAAAACAACATTTGGAGGCGACTGCATAATCGAGAGTTGTACGAAAGGTTTAAAGATCTTCCGATCTTGCAACTCATACAAATTAACAGATTGTGTTGGGCTGGTCATGTGCAGAGAATGGCGGAGGATAGAATCCCAAAAAGAGTGATGAATTATTTGCTGATGGGAAGGAGAAGGAAGGGAAGACCGCATACAAGATGGCTGGACCAGGTTGGTAAGGAGGCAGTGAGGCTGGGTGCAGCAAACTGGTGGACATTGGCCGGGAGTAGAGACCAGTGGGGAAGATTTCTTTTGGAGGCCAGGGCCCGGACTGGGCTGTAGCGCCGAGGATGTATGTATGTATGTATTATTCAAATAAATTATTTTTATGGAATACTAACCAGAAATTCCATATGGTGCCCAGGTAAAATTCGAATGTGCTCACTTAAACACAAACTGTGCAGTCATACTGTTTTATGAAAACTTAACAGTTTACAAACAAACTGAGACCAACTGAACTTCTAGTATGACACCAAAGGTACGTGAAGGTTTGAATTATATAAATAACTTTGTCAAAACTACACATTAACATACACAGACGATATAATTCAACGGAAGTGCGAACGAACTTCAAGAGGTCTACAAAACTGTTTACATTCAACTAACGGGGATTACAACAATACAATTACTCAAATATAAACAACAATTATTTAAACAAGATATCGTATTTAAACCGTACCAATTAAATAATTAATTATTAATTAAAAAATTATTTAACAAAAGTGTTAAATTTAAATTCAGAGTCAAGCAACGTGTGACAAGTAAATTTAAAAGAGATACATAAGTAGTATTGTATTAAAGTGACACCAGCAACATGTGGCTTGAAAAAAGTAATAAGACAATAAATATAGTTGTGTATTAAGTTGTACAAGCACAGTTGAGGAGGTTTACACAAAAGGGGCCTAACTGACAAAGTGATGTGTTGAGACATTCAGTTTCAAAGTTTTTAAACTAATGTAGAAATATTATGACATGATGACAGCATTTCTACTCAGTGAATCCATTATTTTAAATGTCACCTAATGGATTATATTTAGGTTAGATCAAGAATGTAATTGAAACCTTGATAAATACAAATGTTACAGAATAGTTTCATAGACCCTTTTTGCCTTCAATCATGTTACAATATTTATCATATTTATTTTCTTTTAAATTAGTTCATAGCTTCATAAAAAGGTTAAATAAACATAACAACAAATAATATCAGGACAAAAAGTATTTATTTAATGTGTAAAAACAAGTTTTAAATGAAAAAAACAGTTTTCACACAAAGTATTTGCCTGTACTTCCAGTTCCCTTTAAATATCTTCATTTTTTTTACTGTTGTCACTTCTCTCATTATCTTCTCTATAAATATTTTTTAACTGGAGCTTTTGTAAGAACATGCTCCTATCACTTCTGAGAAGATTTGTGTAGGAAATGAAGAAAACTTCGAACATCTTTCTTTTGCTGGTTTAATGACAAACAACACTTAATGATAATGGCAATATATCAGAAAGTTATTCTTTTTATATATACTGAAAAGGAGCGATAAGAACCCTTGTACCTTGTATATAGTACATGCCAAAATTGCTCCAGAAGCCATGTACATTAATCTGGGATATAAATGAATTTTCAAAGTAAAGGATTTTGCCCAATGTTTTAGCTCTAATTTACGAGGATTGTTCAATAGAAACACATTTGATCTGCACAGCCGTGACTTCGTCACCATGGCAACGGAATTCATTTGTTTATATTGTCTATTTAAGTACTAGCGATGCGTCTGTCAAAAATATTTGCAGTTTGCTCTTTTCTAAGCATTGTGACTGGGTTGAAAAATGACGTCTATGATAGAAAATCTGTCCAAAGATAATCTGCGTGCCGTTATTCAGTTTTTGGTCGCTGAGGGGTGTTAGACAATGGAAATTTGTACAAGAATGAAAGCTGTGTGTGGTGACTATAGTTATTCTCATACGGCAGTGGTTGAATGGTGCAATAAATTTCGACAAGAGAATCCACTAAAGATTTGGTCCATTCCGGACCTGTACGTGTTGCAGCATCAGATGAAAATGTGAGACAGCTGGAAACTACGCGCAAATTGGCTCATCAAAGCTAGAGAACTTTCTCAAATGTTGAGCATCAGCGTGGGAACTGCTCATTCCGTCTTCATAGTCGTGGCTATCGCAAAGTATCAGTGGTTTCCACAACTACTTACTGATGAGCAGAAAAATTTGTGTTCGGCCTTATCATTACAGCATATGATGCTCTATCAACAACAAGGTAATGCCTTTCTACACCAAATTGTTGACAGTGATGAGTCTTGGTGTTATCACTATGAATCAGAATCCAAACGTCAGAGTATGCAGTGGAAGTATCCACAATCTCCAAAGGCAAAAAAATGTCGGTCCCAACCTTCGGCAGGAAAAGTAATGGCCGTATTTATTGATTATCAGGGTGTGCTGCTCTTAGATTTTAAAGAACCTGGTGTCAACATCAACGCTGAGCGATATGCAATGCTTACGGGTCAGCATCAAGAATAAACGTCCTGGGAAGCTCACAAATGATGTAATTCTTCTGCATGATAATGCTCGACCCCATGTAGCCCAGACGATTCAAGATCTGCTTGGTCATATGAAGTGGGAAGTCTTACAACATTCACCTTAAAGTCCTGATTGTTCCCATCCGATTATCATGTTTTTGGTCCATTAAAATATCACTAAAAGGATGGCGGTTCAAACCGGACGCTGAGGTAAAGTTTGCTGTTAGCGAATAGTTCTGCAAACAGCTACAAGAATTTTACCAGCAGGAAATCTACAGATTAGTGCAACAGTGGGACTCATGCCTTAATGTTAATGGAGACATCTTTTAAAATCGTTGAATAAAAAATGCTTTACAGCCTCTAAACATGTTTCTGTTGAACAATCCTCGTAAAACCACATGTTGTAGATTGACATTGTTACCTGTCCTAAACTCTAGTGATGGAATATTGGCATCAAACTTCATAGGCATACTAAGGATTGGAGAATTTAAATAAACCATTGAACAAAAAAGGGGCTAACTTCCCAGTGACCTTTATTGCATGCAACTCCTCAATTAACAGTGTTGTTTTGTACATTTAATTATTTTAATACAGGTATTAAAATATTAAATTTTAATATTATGCAAAATGTTTCTAATAGTTTCAGAACTTATAAGTTACTGTAATATATAATATATCCCTTACAGAATTCAGATAAATAGATTAACCAGGCATTCTTTCCCCAAATATGGATAAGCAACAACCTACTGTGTTTACCTCTGTACTTACCTGTTAATCTTAATTGACAAGTTAGCTTTGAAATGCAGTGAGATGATTGTTAAATGTCTCATTAACTCACAGCATTATATATTAAATATTTAATGTCATATTGTATTTGTAATTTATAAATGCCCACTTCAATTAAATTATTTGTGTATGTTGCGTAGGCTTCTTAAACAGTGCAGTTCAATGGATACTGAGGAAAATAAGATTACTACTGTCATTAGATGTGATGGAGAAGCAGAAGACAGTGCCTAAAACTATTTCATTAACTGAACCACCAGAACTAATAATGCCTGATTTTATTCCTTCAATGGATGCTGAGAGAAAGCCAAGTGCTTCGTGAAAATAAATGTAAAATGCACAAAAGTGTACAATTTTCTTGTGACTTTTTTTACTGAAATCTTTACCTGAACGAAACTTGTGAATATTTTTTTAAATTTTTGTTAGTAACAGTTTTTACATGGTTTCAAGGCAGTTTGAAATAAAGTTGTGTGTACAGTATGTTTTTAAAAAGAGTAACAAAATATTAAAAATCATACAGAACATTTGAAATAAACTAGTAATTTAAGTAATGCATAAGTGTATTAATGTATCAGTCAAATGTTAGGTACAGCATTGAGTAGTAATGGAATTAACTCAGGAATAATGAAACTTGTGTATATTAAGGACGGGTAGTAAAATTGTATTTAGTCTTTTGTAAAGCATCAAGTATTGTCCTAGAATTAATGGAAGTTCTTATGAAGGTGTGTTTTGTTTACAAGGTCCTAAACTTAAATGTTATTTAAACCAAAGTAAATTTAAAAAAATTGCTAATTAAGTATATAATATGTAGATTACAAAGCAATTATTGGTTTTATTTTAAAAAATGAAAGAGCAAGGGGTTTTCAGTGTTTTTGATGAATTCATTCTTGCTGGTGTAGAACAGATGGTGTATTATGTTATGTTATGATTATGCACATTCGTGCCTGCTGAATGAGATATATTGTCATTGGAGATGTCTCCAATTACAGATATGTCTTATCAAATTTTTCGTAATGTTAAGTCCTAAACTATTTGTTAATAATATATGCAGTGGTAGACAATTAACTGAACGATAGTTAAATATAAATTAGATTTATTAGAAATTAACACATGTATAAGCTGTGCTCTCACAGAGTACACACACACCAACAACAATGACCTAGTTAAATCTTACGTTTTATAAGTTGGCACTAGTGAATTTATAACTTCATTTAGATAATCACAAAGTATATAATATTCGAATGATAATTATATTTCATAAACATAACTTTTAACTGATGCACTTAATGTTTATTCAACACTTCCCGTGTTTATGTAATATATATAAAAAGTCTCTGCATAAAAATTATTTAAGACTTTTACAAATGATTGACCGATGTAACTCAAAAACCGGACGTGGAAGTGGCTTGGTGAGGATATCTGCTGTCTGATCCTTGGTGTTGACATACTCTAGATTGAAGACCTTCTCTTCAAACTTTTCTCTTATATAGTGGTATTGGACGTCAGTGTGCTTAGTCCTTTTGTGAAAGACTGGATTCTTGATCAGTTGAATTGCACTTTTATTGTCCATGTACAGAGTTGTTTTTGTGCTTTTCAAGATGCATAAGTCGTTCATGAGTTTCCTTAGCCACATTATGTCTTTAACAGCTCGGCACGCTGCCATATATTGTACTGCTGTTAAAATGCACACAGTAGAATATAGAGAAAGGATGCAGATTTTGTATTGAATGTAAACAAAAAACATTGGGAATATCGACTTACTCAGTCAACATAGAGGTCGATTCCTATATGATATAAAACCATATTTAGTTATATGTTCAGAAAATAATATATGAAATTGGAATGAATGTTATAAGAAGAGTAAAGAGTAATAAAATTATAATATTTAATAAATAAATAATAATACGAGAAATGTAACAGTATCCTTGATAGAACGACGACAGAAGAGGAAAATCTTGGACTGAAGGAGAGTTTAAGTGGCCATAAAGGATAATTAAGTGTTCTGAGGAGACATCTGTGTTGCAGTAGTCCGGGAGAGTGGCATTCAGCGGTGAGAGCAATAAGAAATTTGTGTGAAGGAACAGATTGCCACGCCTAATATTGCTTTTGAAAAAAGGTAAACAACAACCAGAAGTGAACCCGTGGCAGCTGGAAGAATTCAGAGTCGGTTAAGTTACATTAGTCTGTTATTTATTTTTTACATGGTTAATGATCAAAATACTACATATTAACTGAATCTGGTTTGGTTTAAAGAAAAGAAAATAATAGATACAATCGTAAATACGATCAAATAACTTAATAATTATTAACCCTGAGAGAGTTTCTTTACATGTACTGGTAAATAAAAAAACATAATAACAGTAGGTACATTTATTAATTGTATTATACTATTAAATAATTACAATACCTGTGTATTCTATTGTATTCTATCAGTAAAAAACAACAGTACAGATAATGGCTGATCCAACGTGGAGCAGATTTTAATTACAATACCTGTAATTAATTTACAGTACAATATTCAGCATCGGTTGTAGACAATGCTGTTGTGGCTTGTCGTTGAGAACTCCAGGTAAGTACACTCGATCCTAGTTTGATTAAATATCCAGAAGTAGGCTTGTGAGTTTCAATTTCTCTAGCAAAGTCTGCATCACTATAGACTTGCAAATGAGTATTAATATCTGCTTCGAACTTTAGACCATAGTCCAGAGTTCCCTTTAGGTATTTGAGGATTTGTTTCACAGCATTCCAATGAAGCTTGGTAGGTTTTTGAAGATAGCGACTTGCCTTATTAATAGCAAAAGACAAATCTGGCCTGGTACCATTTGATAGGTAAAGCAAGCTTCCAACAGCTTCTGCATAAGGCGTGTTGACTATTCCAGTGTTCAGATTTTTATGAGCATCAGTGCACGTCTCTTCATGAGGATCTGCAGGGATTGTCACTGGATTTGCATTCTGCATCCTAAACCTTTCGATTTCCTTTTTTGCATACACAGTTTGATGGAGGAATATTGATCCATCCTGGTGTCTTTCAATCTGCAATCCAAGAAACATATTTGCCTGATCATCAGTAACCTCAAATTCCTTTTTTAACCCATGGATGAGATTGTTGATATCATCTTGTTTTTTAGCTGCAATTAGTCCATCATCAATATAGACGGCTAAAATCAACCTTCGATCTTTATTCGTGCTAGTGAAGATACATGGATCTGCCTTGGTAGATTCAAGTCCGTACTCTTTAGAAATTTGGTAAACCTCTGGTTCAAACATTTGGAGGATTGTTTGAGTCCGTATATGCTCTGAAGCAGCTTGCAGACTTGATTTGTTCCATTCGAAAAACCTTCTGGTTGCTTCATATATACATTCTCTTCAATCTCACCATTTAGAAAAGCAGTTTTGATATCAAATTGCTTCAGTTTGAGTTTTTCTTTTGCTGCAATAGATAAAATCATTCAAATTGAATCGAATCTTACTACGGGACTGAAAGTTTCCTTGAAATCAATTCCAGCCTTTTGATCAAAGCCTTTGGCAACTAGTCTTGCCTTGTACCTTTGAATATTTCCATTTGGATCCTTTTTAATCTTGAAGACCCAGCGATTTCCCAGACATTGGCCCCAGGTGGTGGTTCAACTAGATCCCATACTTGATTTTTAAAAAGAGATTCCATTTCTTCATTCATAGCAATACTCCAGTTTTCAGCATCAAAATGTTATTTTGAACGACTTCAGGAACTTTTTCTTTCTTTTCATCGGGTAAGTATAATGATGTGTATTCTTCCCTGTATTCATCATTTTCTTCTTCACTTTCAAATGTATTCATGAAAATGATGTCACGTACTACATTTACTTGTTTTTTGTGAGGAAACCAAACTCGAAATCCTTTGATATTCTCTTCATATCCAATAAAATATCCCTTTTCAGATGTAGCGTCCCACTTCTTCCTTTTGATCTTGGGGATGTGTGAGTACACTTTTTCTCCAAATATATGTAGATCTTTTTTTGGTTTACGACCATGCCAAAGTCCATAAGGAGTGAAATCCTTTACTGAACTTGTGCTTGTGCGATTTAATACATACACCACTGTATTGACCGCTTCAGTCCAAAAAGTCTCTTTGTACTTTCTTGGGTGCAGTATAACTATTACTGGATGCCCCTCGTGTTCGGGTGTCAAATGTGACTATTATTTAAAATTTATGTAAAAATGCTGGGTGCCAGAGATAATTAGGAATCTTAGGATGTTGTTAATAACAACTCTTATGTTCAGATGCTAATTAAACAATACTATATTTACCATTTGAATACATTTAAATATATAACATATAATATCATCATCATTTCAATTTGACAGATTAATTACTTCTCAATTGCTAATAACTTCTTATCCCTATTTAATCATTACAAGAAATTCATGAATACATTGAATATCATTTACCATTTATGAAAGCTTAATTAGTCCATTGACTATTCTCTAAAATTTATGAGATTAATGAACACATGAAATATTCTTTATCATCAATAAGAGATTAATGAACACATGAAATATTATTTATCATCAATAAGAGGTTGATGAACACATTAAATATTATTTATCGTTAACAAGTTACTCTTGAAACTAGAAATCTCCTTCTTTCTCAACATAAATTAACTTTGATCAATGACATGACTTATGATCTAACTATCAGAATTATCAAACTATCATTCAAAATTTATATTAAATATTTAAACTGTGTACTCTTATTCTATGTCGTAAAATATGAAATACTCTTCAGCATCTGTAAAATTCATAGGTTCTTTTAGAATGAAACGGGTTAAACTTAGGTAGACAAATATATTACATGTAATTATTTGATTACAACATTTAATTTGATATGGTTACTTGAGTTTGATTATCCATTTCTCCGTCTTGCTCGTTCCACACTTTACACATCACAACACAATTGATATTACTCTGCTTTTTTATTCACACACTATCGCGATAACCATTCATCTCCACGTCCTCCGAAACTTTGACTTTTCATACGGTCGTGCACATAATAAATAATACTGCTTCGCTCTTGATGCCACGCACAGGATAAATAATACTGCTTGACTGAATGAATTTGTTACAGACTGTCTTAGATTGCTTAATGAGTGTTTAAGACATAACTTCTAACTCTCTCTAATAACAACTAGCAAAATCGCCACTAACTGACTGATTCTCCGACTCTTGATTCTCAACTGCCGATTGACGATTGACCCCCTGAAGTTCCTTCATCAGTTACTTTTATAGTTTCGCCTAGACTTCCCATACTGCCGCTACTCTTAAGATTACCATCATTGGCTAAAATTCGAACGTGTTGCCGGTAAGTTTGAAATTGTCCAGTAAACACTCGAAATAACTTCGCACGCATAGGTGACACTTTCTCTGATTGGCAAACTCTTATAGATGCACGCTTTTTACCGCCAAACCGTTATCTTGTTAAAAAGAGAAATCTGCTTTCTCAAACCACCCCCGTTATGACGTATCACTCTTTGTATTTTGAAGGCCGAAAACACCCTAAATCTAACGGTACTGCATATTTTTTGCTGTTTTTGCAAACAAAGCGTTTTATATCTTTACGACTTAGAAAGTTGTACATACAATACAAATTTTACACTGGCTAGGCGCCAACGTGTCGCCTCGATAACACACCTCTTACTTATATAACAACTACTCGGTATAATGCTCATCTGTATATCTACTTACTAACATTACTAAAATTAATATTAATAGTCTACATCGAAATATGCAATTGATATAAGTATGTTTTACTATACAACTAGCTGTAACTGGCATTATTACGTTACAGCAGAATAGTACGTGCTGCTTCAACTACTGTTCTGTTCTCCCTCTCGGCTGATCCATTTTGTTCTGGTGTATATGCCACTGAACGCTGGTGCGTGATTCCATGGTTACTGAGTAACTTGGAAACATTTTCACAGTCAAATTCCAGTCCGTTGTCAGTTCTCATGATTTTTATCCCATTAGAACAGTGTTTTTCTGTTTTTTTAACAAAGTCAGTCATGCAAGCAAGAGCTTCAGACTTTGCATTAATAAAATACACATGTCTATAATGAGAAAAATCATCTTTTAGGAGGAGAAAGTATCTCGATCCACCTAAAGAATTTTGTGACATTGGACCACACAAATCTGCATGAAAGATCTCACCAATAGCACTGGTTTCGGAAGTACTCATTGGAAAGGGTAGGCGATGAGCTTTTCCAATTGCACATGCATTACAAAAACATACGTCGTTGTTTTTAACTTTAACACCAAAAAAGTTAAGTTTAAGTACCTTTTTAACTCTAGGATAGTTTTGATGCCATGTTTCCAAAGTATCTGCAATATTAGCACAGTTAGTGTTCAATTCTTCATGTTTTTTGCTCGGAGGCTCAATTTCAAATTGCATCTTGAATAAACTAATGGAATAAACGTCTTTTGCATAACCCCATAGCTACGACATGACCATTTTTCAAAAATTTGCACACTTTATTATCTGCAGTTTGTTTTAGACCTTTGTCTAAAGCAACACCACTCGAGAAAAGGTTGTAACAAAGATCTGGACCATATAATACATCTGTTAAATGATTTTTATTCCATTTTTCACCATCAAATGTATTTACGTTTATATTGCCTTTTCCATAGGCTTTTAGAAAATCACCATTTCCAATACGCACCAAGATTTCCTGATTTAATGGTTTATAATCTACAAACCAATCTCGATGATGTGTCATGTGGTCAGTTGCACCTGAATCTTTATACCACATGTCGACCTTTTTAGAGCCTTGTAAAATAGATGCTAAGGCCTCACTTATAAGTGCAGTTCCCTGTGTTGTATCACGTTCTTTGCTTGTGTCATTTTTATCACTTTTATTAATGTATTTTCTGAATCTACAATTTCGAGCCCAATGGCCTGGCTTGCCACAAACAAAACAGTCGCCTTTTGGTTTAGACGTATTATTAGAATTGTTTTTATTCATACCCTGTTTTGCACCTTTGCCTGTATATTGAGATTTTGACACAAAAGTTTTGCTTTCAGTCTTTTCAGTATCATTCACTCGCATTTCTTCAATTCTTAATCTATTAATGAGGTTTGTTTTTGTACGATCAGCCTCAGCTGTCGACTCCCATGCACACAGAAAATGACTAAAACTCTTTGGCAACGTAATGCACACAGAAAATGACTAAAACTCTTTGGCAACGTAAGCAGAATTTTCGACACTATGACTAAAACTCTTTGGCAACGTAAGCAGAATTTTCGACACTATCATCTTAATGATAATGTGATGTATTTTATACTTACACTTATTGTTTTTTATTAATGGTACCTATAATTCAATTTTTTATTTTTTGTATTCTTTTATATAGCCTAAAGGTACCATATACTGTTATTCATATAATATACCAATAACATTATATGGTACCTTTAGGCTATATAAAAGAATACAAAAAATTAAAAATTAAAACTATCATCTTGTCATCAGCAGTTTCACCCATGCTTTTAAGTCGATAGGCTAAATCTTCAATCTTTGAAATGTGTGTAGCCATATCAGCTAAATCCTTGACAAATGAGTGCCACTGCTGCTGAAGAATGTGCAGAGATGCATCGCATTTTTGCTCATACACATCCCACATTTCTTTGGCATTTTCTAGATTCACAAGATGAATTATGGTTTTTTCAGTCAGAGTTGTCACAATTACTCTCTGAGCTGTTCCGTCTGTCTTTTCGAAATCAGATTTCTTCTTTTCATATTCTGTTTTCTCGGGTACAGACGCATTATTATCTAACATAGTGGGCATAACTTGTACACCTGTGACTACATTCCATAAGTTGTAGGATTTCAATACAACTGTAATCTGAAATTTCCATATATTCCAGTTCTCGCTACCTTGCAACTTGTTAATACGTAGTAATTCACTTTCCATGTTTATGGCGTTGAGGTTAATTTTCACTTTTACCATGTGGTCGGAATAACCTTTTTTTTTTTGCACGTAAGCACGTTTTGGACTATTACTGCTCAATTTCACATAAATATTGCCCTTTGTGCGAACCTGGGCCCATAACCTGTTAATAATATATGCAGTGGTAGACAATTAACTGAACGATAGTTAAATATAAATTAGATTTATTAGAAATTAACAAACATATAAGCTATGCCTCACAGAGTACACACGCACCAACAACAATCACCTAGTTAAATCTTACGTTTTATAAGTTGGCACTAGTGAATTCACTTAGATAATCACAAAGTATATAATATTCGAATCATAATTATATTTCATAAACATAACTTTTAACTGATACACTTAATGTTTATTCATCACTATTATCTTATGTGTGGGTTAATTCGTGCTGTGTTGAGCATAGGGTACAGACATACTCTGTTTATACAAGGAGTAAACAGGAAATGTCCAATGTGTATATAAGTGTGTGAATGCTAAAAATATATACTGCATAACAAACTATTAACTGAACTATAACTAGTATAGTATAACAAAATATTGATATTTCTGTACTACTGTTAAACAGACATTTAGTAAATTTATTAACCATTCTGTTAGAGGCAGATGACCTCTTTCATTATTGAGCATGCTAATGAGCATTCAAGTAAACAATATGTATAGTTAATTTGTATTTTTGTTTGTCTTTCTGTAAATATTAAAGCATTTTTAACAAACAAATATTTATTAAGGTTTTATTGTACATTAATATGTGAATAAGAGTTTTTGTGTGAACTCTGTTGAGTAAGTTTACATTTTATTTTTGATTTCAATTTCTTTTCCCATTGTTTAATATGAGATACATGTAAAATATTGATTTTGTTGTCTAGTTGTGTGCAATTAAGTAAGTTAATGTGAATATCCAGACTACATATACGAGGGCTATTCAGAAAGTAAGTTCCGATAGAATATTAAAGCTAGCTAAGAATATATTTAGAAAAAAATTTTATTGCTATTTGAAATACACACATTATACTACTTTTCTATATAGTTTTTTAGTTTTTGTCATTTTTGAAACACTTTTCATAGCAAGGCACCAGGCATTGTATATCTTCGTTGTAGAAATTTACTGCCTGTGATTTGAACCATGTATTAACATTGTTTGACATCGTTGGCCACCAAGGAAGGATTTCTCATGCTTGAAACGGTGATATAACCCAAACTTGGTGTGAAGTCTGGGTTGTAAGGCAGATGATCAAATTTTTGCCAGCCAAACTTTGTGAGGAGATGTTGCATTGCAGCAGCAATGTGTGTGCAGTGTCATGATTCATCGCAGTGTCCCGGGCAAACATCCTACATCGCCTACTCTGGATCGAATTAAGCAAAAACGTCGTAGCAATCTTGGTGCCATTGAATCAGTCACTGCTTCTTCTCCATAAATATTGAAAATATGATGGTTAATTCAGTTGTTTTAATGCCTTTCACATTCAAGAACTGAATCACATACCTACTTTCACACGCAGCGGGCGTCTTGGAATTTCTTCAACATTATAAACATATCCAACGAAGCTTACTCAGTGCACAGTTGTTTACAAATGGCATTGTTGGCTTGACCAACGAATCAACAATTTCGCATGCACAACAGCGTGACGACATCGATACTGCGGCAATATTTAAAAACATAACTTACTTTCTGGAAAGCCTTGTAGATATAGCTGCATTTTTCTATCAACAGTAAGAAGTTTATTTTGAATTAATTTTATTCTACTAAAGGGCTTACCACAGGACTTGTGTGTGTGTGTGTGTGTGTGTGCGCGCGCGCGCGCATGCATGTGCACATGCACAAATGTTGGTAAGTTATTTTGGCACTGGTCAATATAATATACTAAATTTCTGCATTATCCATTGAAATGAATTGGAATAGATATTAATATTTATGGGAAATCTGTTATAAAGCTTAAATGTAATACTGTTTATATTACAATTTACCCAATACTGTATTATTACAATGTACCTAATAGTACATTAGGTGGCAATGAACCACTTACTCAATAAAAGATGAATACCAAACAAGCATAGAACTTATACCAACAGCTAATAGTTTTCAATAATAGGAAGCATACAGTTCTCACTGGGTTTCAGACTGACATATACAAACAGCAGTGAAATAAGAAGAAATTATGCTTGAATTTACATCATCAAATCAGCTGTACATGTAACATGGCATTGCAAATGCCAAATATCTTGAAGTTTATCACGAAGTGACAATATGTTCTAAACAATTGTAGGATGGAACATAAAAAAGGGACAGATTTTGAAACTCATAGTTTGGCAGCTGGCTTGAATTTGTTATGAACCAATTTGGATCTTAACTGTGAATACGCTTAAAATTATAAACAATTTACCAATTAAATAATAAAGAGAATAAGATAATAATTAGTAATAATAATAATCATAGTAAAATAATTGAAACATGCAAGTACAGCAAAAGTAGAGTAAGTTTTTTTTAATGTATTGAACTTAGTTAAAACCCCCAAAATAATTAAACTCACTTTATTTTGTTAGGTACAGACAAGTATTGAAGATACATTAATATATTTCTGATTTTGAATGAATGTAAGCTCTCATTAACCAAGGAGTTGTCAGTGTTATACTGATTTTCTTCATTTAGCATTATATAGAATTAATTCCTTTGTAGATTAGATTATAAAAATCTGAACACTGTAGCTCGCATGTTGGATTTTTTTTATTATTAACCAAATTTATGATAACCACAACAATGCCACAATGTAAATTTCATATATAGACCTATATTACAAATTATGTGACACCACAAATCGTTAAAATTGAGTTAATTCTTGAAAATGTGTATACTTTGTACTTGATGTGTTAAAACATAAATACTGTTGTATGTGAAAATGTCAGTATTAAATTCGCATTATGTATAATTTAGTACTAGTTGTTGAATTCTTTTGTTCATCTTCAATCATTTTGATATTATATAAATATTCAGAATTAATACTCTGGAAGTAAATGAATACTTTTAATCTTTTATAATATGTCTTTAAATATACCTTACTTTATGTTAGAATGTTCTCCATATAATCAATTTAAAAAAATAAAAAATAAGGTAAACTGGCAGTCTTGTCTAAGTTCACAGTTGATGACTGCCCCTGGAAAAGCTGTTTATCTTTACTTCATAAGATTTTCATTTCACAGAATGAGACATCCCTAATGTTGATAACCTAACATAAATCCTACAGTTTAATTTAGTTTACTTTGTTGTAGATTTTATGATAATCTGTGAAAGTTACACATGTTCAATATTCATTTTTAATCACTTTTCAATGATATGCTTTAACAGAACTTAATTAGATGTCAACACAAGACTGTACTGCATTTCAACCTTTAAATGTAAAGTAGAGTAAAATAATATGATAGAAAGAGTAACTGAACTGTCAGTGTATAAGTTAAGAATGATTGTGATAATGTACACTAAATTTATCTCTTCAGTTTTACTGTAGGAAATTTAATAATATAGGAATATAATAATAATTGAAAATCAAGTCTATGAGGTTCAGCTGGTTGGGACATGTGATGCACATGGAGGATGACAGAATGCCCAAAGCAATTCTTAGGAGGACAATAGATGGGCAAAGGAGGAAAGGAAGACCCAGAAGAAGGTAGCTACAGGACGTAGAAGATGACCTCAGGAGAATGGGTATTGGGGACTGGATGACCAAGATGTTTGGAGGCAACTAGTTGGGGAGGCCAAGGCTCATCGTGGGCTGTAGCTCCGGAGAGTCAGTCAGTCAATAACAATTGAAAATGTATAATACCAGTAATTTTGTAGCAATAGAAAAATTTCTTTAAAATAATCCAACAAAAAACAGAATTTTTCAAAACAAAAGTCATACTAAAAATAACTTTTTTGACATTTTTGTTTATCCCTAATAGTCAAAACATTTAATTACAACTAGGTATTTTATCAAAGGCATTTTGTAACCTGTACAAAGTTTTCTTTTCATGTCCTGTGACAGTCATGCTTTAAAAAAAAAAAAAAAAAAAAAAAAAAAAAAAAAAAAGTGGGGGGCTTTCTTCTCATTGTAAATATAAAAAACCATATTATAAAAAGATTAAAAGAAATGTATAAATAATTTCTTTTTTAACACATTAAGCATAGCGTATACTTATATACTGTGTGTATATATATATATATATATATACTTATAAATATTTATATACTGCTCTAAAATAAAATGATTTTTTTCGTGGCTATGAATCAGCAATCTATAACAATAAGTTAAGTAACAATTTTTCAAAAATCACAAAATAGTAGAACACATGAAAAAATGAGTGACCCAGGAATAATTAATTTTTCATTTCTTTTCTAAAATGTGTTGAGCACTCAGATCACTCAGCTTTACTGTAATGAAAGTGTTTTACTTGTGAAAAATTTTAAATTAAAAAGTGGAATTTTTAATGCAAGCTATTCTCAAAAATATGTAGTGTGGTTTGTGTTTTGTTAAATACAAAATTTTGCCATGTTCTTAGTTTTATGAAATCTAAAATAAACTTTTTAAACAGTTCTTAAAACTCTTACAGCAAAAACGAAGAATATTATGACATTAAAATATTTTTGAATAATATTATTTAAAATTATGCTCTAGTGTAGTAAAAATAAGATAAATATACACAATTTCAGGCTTCCTTGAAATCACACTCTGGATCTTGTATATATTTCAAATATTATTTATACTTGAGAACAATTGTTGTCATCTGTTTAAGTTAATAAATGCCTTTTCTTGTTTTCTTTTTGTAGTATTTAGTGAAACCTGAATTTATTATGAAGATAATTCCAATAAGTTACCTTCATACAAACATTTTTTAGCTTCTGCTTCAGATTATGTACAGTACCATCTTTGTGATTACAAAGTGTTGCATGGGTGGGGATTTATAACACGTCTCATCTCAATTCAAAATTTGTTCTGGACGTAGACTTTCTGTTTGAAAAGCACTAAATGTTTTTCTGAAAATTTAAGGTAATGATCACCGTACCAGTTTTCCAAAAAGAAACCAATCCCTATCTTACCAAAAAAACTCCTGTTTTTAATTGTAGAACAAAGGATTTAATGCTTTTTCTTGTAAAATTTTGTCTGTGGATTGGTCTTTTATGACTGTGTCCAAACAAAATGTTTTGAAAGGCTTGTACTGGAAAAATCTTATAAAAATTTTTTGTTCCTTGCTCGTTGCTCAGTCCCTGAACTTTGCCAGAACCAAGTTCATCACAAATACACTTTACTTAACATGCTTGAATTATGTTAATTTTATTTCCGTTTTTAAGATATTATTTTTATACCTGTACATACACATTTTGTTCCACATAATAATTAATAAATGACAGCACACACTCTTGTATACATACAGTCTATTATACACTGTAACATTAGACACAAAGAGAATGTGAAATATACAATTCTGAACTAGAAAGTTAATTTTACCTCCCAAAACATAATGTATAGGGACTAAATGTTATTTTGCATATAGATAGCAATCTGTGTGTGTGTGTGTTTTACAAAATCCTTGGTTATAATTTATGGGCATATGTGTAGCTTGACTATCCCTTCTTGTAAGATTAAATATCTATTATATTTGTGAATTGTCTTTTAAACTCTGAATGCAATTTATAATGCAAAAAAATCTCCACTTTATAAATGCAATTTAACAGCATTTGGTCAGTCTGTCAAATTTATGGTTTATCTGAAGGAAATATGTAATATATCTACAAGGTGTGTTCAATAAAAGACCGAACTATTTGTGTAACACATCAACCTGTACATAGCGCAAGCTGCACAAGTAAGTGCTGCTAGCAACAGGTTTTGATGCAGGAATGCCGTTTTCTCCATTCTGTCATGATCATCAGTCTTTGAGCTACACACACTGTAACGGGACAGATTTGAGGGGTTTTTCTTTATTAAGAGTTAATGGTAGAAGTGCATTACCCACACAGGGCCTCAATTTTAACCATCGGCATTCACTTGTGGAACACACAGTTGCACGTTTGTCCAGAAAGCCTGTCAACAGGCACCGATTCCTGATGCTCTGGAATGTGAAAGCGTGTGGACATGCGTGCCCGTACAGATGAATAATCACGAACTTGTTAACGAGCCCCAGGTCGTATGGGTCTCTGCCAGCTATGGTAGACTCGCGCTCAGAAAAGAAACTAATGAAGAGAGATCACGTGGCGCTTTTAACCAATCATGGAGCAAGTTGCCGCTCCAGAAAACATTTTAGGCCATTTTGGACGCGTGGTGTTCAGCGTCTGTCGTCTTACAGTACTCAAACCGGCCGGTTGAACATAAAAGGCTCGCGAGCCGAAAATCTATTAAAACTTGAAAAATGTGGTTTAAATTATAATTTAAAGTGGCATAAAAAATGTGAGAACTAATTTCGGACATTTGAGTGAATAAATCCACCGAGTGCAACAAGTGGTCGACAGAATGTACAGAGAAGTAACAGTGTAACTTTCTTCTTAACTTTTCTTAATTATGTTAAATCTTCTAAAGCGCTAAATCCAAAGAAAAGGGGAATTTAAATAATGTATGAATGAGTGTATGAGCAATTACTGGGTTGTCTTAGAAAATAGAGATACTATAGTTTAAGTTGTTTTTTCAATATGTGTTTTTCCTAGAAATGTGGTTATAAACAATATTTTTGTATTTTCAAAAATAAAGTAAAAAGAGCAGTAAAAATGAATAACAAATAATTTGAAAGAAAGAATATGAAAACTGTGGCATTTGTCTAATAAAAGTTGAGTAAATTAACAGTTACAATGAGAGTCGAGTTCATTAATAAAACATAACCCTAAATCACGTTTATAGACTACGAGTTCGTGTGAAGAACCCTGCCATCCGAAAAGGTAAGATGAGTTTGTATTAATTATTATGTGGTAATTAATTGTACTATTACATTTGGCGCCTCGAACTTGGACAGTTTTTACAAATTCAATTTTGTACAAACCACACGCATGGGTATAAGCGTGATTTGGATGTTAAATGGTAATTCATACTAACTACGTATAAAGAAGTCATGTTAAGTTATAGGTAAGTGGTACTTATATTATACTATATTGAATAATACTGAATACATTTAAGATTGATTTTTTTTATGTAGAGGAAAATCTCATAAATAAAATAAAAATGGATAATAATGAAAATAAAGTCAGTATGACTGGCGTAACTGTCACGGGGGATGTAGAAATTCATTTAGACCCTAATGCGGTCAAAGAAAGCGTTGTAAACGAATCAGATGATATAAATGATTCAGGAATGGAGATAACTCCAAGCCTGATAGAAGAAAATAATTTGACACAATCTGTAATAATAAATAATGCAGAAGCAAAATCAACTCCTGTAGTGACAAAAATAAAAGAAAAAGAATTGTCGATAAATGATATATTCAACCTGGTGCAAAAAATGTCTGAAAATATGGTAAAAAATAGTGATTTCAATAATAAGTTTGATGAATTAAATAATGAAATTAAGGAAATAAAGAGTAGTTTCGATGTACAGAATAATAAATTTGATAAATTAAGTAATGAAATTAACGAACAACAAATCAAATGTGAAAGCAATTTCAGTGAACTAAAGCACAACATGAACAACGTATAGCTATACAACTAAATAAAAAACTTTCTAATAATAATATTTACATAACCAAGGTAGATAAGGGAAATTCTATAGCCATGCTGAAACTTGAAGAATACACACAAAAAGTATACAACTTTATAAATGACAATAATATTACTAAGTTAACGTCCGACCCCACTAAGAAGTACACTTTAGAACTGAATAAAACAATAAATAAATGCACACAATCCTCACTAAAACCAATAAATGCTAGTGCGCCTTGTTTAAGGGGTCTTCCGAAAGTACATAAACAGAACACTCCAATTAGACCTTTGGTTAATTTTACAACTGCCCCCGGTTATAAAATAGCAAAAACCTTAGTAAAAATCATCAGAGAGCACACCAACTTAGAAAATAATCGGAGTGTAAAAAGCTATAAAGATTTTATCAAAAATGTAAACCACGTTACAATTCAACCAAACCACAAACTAGTATCATTCGACATAGTAGATTTACAAAAAACACTTGGTAAGTTTCACAAATTTTTTTTTAATTAACTCTGACAGCTGTTTCGACTAACTTAAGCCATTGTCAAAGAGCGAGTGAATGAAATTACTGAACACAGGATGTTAGAGTAGTGTAGGTGGTAAACATCTGTTTAGGGCGTATCTGGAACATCTGTGTTGTGATGGCGAGGGGTGGGGAGTGTGTGCATGAGACAAGGGAAGGTCTGGTGTCTTTAAAAACTAAATACAATCATGAATGCAAAATATAAAATTAACTGAACTAAATATAAACTGAATGCAAAATTTATAATAATGATGAACATTCAAAATAATATAAAATAAAATAAACTAAACTAAATAACAGATTTTAATAAAGGGGATACACAAAATTCAGTCTGTTCATTGGTTAAATTTTTGTTATTTTTTATTGCTTTTTTAATTTCTAAAATTTCTAACAAATCCATTTTTCTACCTTTTTGTATGTTGTGGAGTAGTGTTGTTTTTTGTGTCTATAAAGTGATTGTGTTGTAAGCAATGATCTGCAAAACCAGATCATTGCTTACAATTATTATTGATTGTATTAATATGTTTCACCAAGTGCCCAACGAGTCATCAATTAATATAGTAGATTTATACACTAATGTGCCTATTGATGAAACATTAACTTTACTCAGACATAATTTAATGAATAAAGGTTCTTTGGAAATACAGAAAGTTGACCAACTGATGATGATACTAAAAATCATTCTTAATCAAAACTATTTTTCATTTGAAGATACATATTATAAACAGAATGAAGGACTTGCCATGGGATCTCCACTTTCTGGCATCCTGGCGGACCTATATTTAAACCATTTTGAAAATACAAAAATTTTAAAAGATAATTATTTCGCCAATAAAATCGTCCATTATTCCAGATATGTTGATGATACCTTTATTATTTTTAACGGGAATGCCAGACAAATAGAATTATTTAAAAATTACTTAAACAAAATTCATAATAAATTAAAATTTACTATGGAGATCGAAAACAACAAAAGTATCAATTTTTTAGACTTAACTGTATTACATAACGGGAATAATTTAAAATACAAAATCTTTAGAAAACACACTAATACTGACAGTAATACACTACGATTCACATCATCCCGTTACACAAAAAATGGCAGTATTTAACAGTCTTGTCAACAGACTTTTAAAAGTCCCCTCGAAAAGGAGGACTACTTGAATGAGGTTAGCACTATCAAACAAATAGCTATGAACAACGGGTATAAATCTACAATAGTTGACAAAATAATAAATAAACATAGAAAACATTTAGAAAATAAAAATTCAAACTGTATAAAAACAAGTAATAAAAATTGTAAATATCTTTCTGCTAATTTCACAGGTATTATGCCAAATATTTTAAGACCCGTTCTCAAAGATAATAACTATATCTTATCATTTAAAACAAATAATAACTTGGGAAATTATTTCAAAAACAAAGTACCTTTAAAAAAGAAATCTGGTGTATATAAAATAAAATGTGATGATTGTGAAGCGTTCTACATCGGTCAATCAGGCAGATGTTTTTATACAAGATTTTTAGAACATATTCCCAAGCCAAGTAATACTAAATCCAATTTTGCACAACATTTAATATCAAGCGGACATAAATATATGAGCTTTGAAGAAAATTTAACAGCGTTGCATTTTTGTAAAAAAGGTAAACGGATGGATAGTCTGGAGGAATTTGAAATTTATAAAGCTATAAAAAATAGTACCACTAAAAACAGTTTACTAAATGATCAGATAAATTTTGCATCAAACTACTTGTTTGACACTGCCATCGGTTTGGATTTAATCTTTGACCGCGTGACGATCGCGGTTGAGGGTGAACGCATGCGGGAGCTCCGGCCGTGGTGCGTATAACATTTCACATGCGATTTGAAGTTTTATTTTATTTTATTTGATTGACATGACCAGTATCATGGTTGCGATTTTTATTGTATTAGTTTATTATATTGAAATAAGTGTTATCTGAGGATGGGACTTAGTCCCGAAACGCGTCATAACTGACGAAACTTTGTATCACTAGAGCGGATAATAAGGTAATTATATAATTTCAGTGAGTTAAAAAACCATATTAATGAAATCAATAAGCGTTTTGAAAATACTAATGAAGATTTTGCCAGTAACCTTAACGAATTAAATACCAAAGTAGATAGTTCAATAAAGAGCATAGATATTAAAGTTAATGAGATAGATAATAGAATAACAGAAAGTGTAGAAAGTAGAATAAACAATGTAAATGAACAAATAACAGAGCAAATTAAAATACAAGTTAAAGAACAGTCTGCAGAAGTAGAGAATAAGTGCATGAATACAGTTAACAAGAATAATGATAATGTTCAGAATAAAATAGCTGACATAGCCAATAAGTGTAAACAAGATATACAATTTGTACAAGAAAACATGGGGGTTATGAATGAAAATTACCTCAAATATGAAAATGAGAATACTAGTAAATTTAAGATAATCAAACAAAATATATGCGAGATTAAAGATCAATTACAGGTGGTGGGAAGCCAAAAATCAAATAATGTAGCGGAGCAAATAATATATACCCGCGACGCGAAAGATGAAATCGAACTGGAAACATTTTGTAGTGAGAACTGTAGAGTGCATCCAATGCAGTTTTTAAATAGAGTACGGGAGTTCAATCAGTTTAACGGTAATAGTTGGGAGGTAAAACTTTAAAAAATTTTTAAATGTTTTAAAGGAAATTCCGAAATATGGGTGGCGCGGAAGTACATAGAAACGAATGGGGGAGATATGAAAATTTTGAAACAGCGTTCCGTAACAAGTATTGGTCGGAAGAGGAGCAGGAGATATTGCGCAGTCAAATAATGGGAACAGGGAATTTCGGGAGATATAACAATAATATCACGGTATACGCAATGAGACTTTTCAACGAGGCAAAGTATTTAGAGCTGCCATTGCCATTCCAGTCATTCGTCCGGCATATCAGCAAACACCTATCTAGAGACGTGCAAATCACTTTGATGACGAGAGAGGTGAGTAACATAAGTGAGTTAGAGAATATGCTGGATGTTTTTCAGAGTATTAGGGACCGGGAAGTCGGCAGACATCCACAACAACCTAATGTGAACAGCGGAGGGAGTTACACACAGCAAGGAGGACAACACACGGGAACTACGTACCATGGTCGGGAACCAAACAGACGATACCCTATGTGGAGATGTGGTGGGTGTCCAATGGAAAATTATGCCAACCATAATTTTTGTTATAGATGCAAGAAGGCGAGGCCAGGTCATCAGAACCGGACGCAGCAGAGATATAGCAACCCACATCAGAGAACAGGTGAGGATCGAGCAGAAATACCCAGAAATGGAGGAGGAAACAACCGAGCGGAAAGAGTGTACATACCAGGAGGTACGGCCGAGCGGGCGGAAAACTGAGAAGGACAATGGATAAGGAGGCCCGGCCATTGTTGATAGATGACTGCGGGGTCCATGGAGGTAGATACAGGAATCACATCATTCACACAGATATGGCTACAGAACTAATGGAAGAAGAGGAGATGGGAACGATGAGGCCGGAGGCCTGGTTGACGGAGGTAAAGCTGGAAATTGAAGGTAAGCCAGTTACGACACTAATAGACACGGGCAGCGAAGTCTCAGTAATAGCAGAACATATATTAGATAAGTTACGGGAGAATAATAAAAATATTCCATCTTTGCCAGTTGCAGGGGTAACCATTGTAGGCATTACGGGTGTTAGAAGTAAAAGGGTGACAACACAAGTCCAATTGAGCATAGTAATAAATGGGGAGAGTTATGAAAATACATTCTTAGTAGTAAGGGGATTAAACTTAGAAGTAATATTGGGTAATGATTTTCTGGTCAGGAATAATGCGATAATCAATTTTAAAAAGAGAGTATTAGAATTAAATAGTGAAGGTAAACAGATAACGGTTAATTTTGAGCGGGTGTTAGATACGGTGAAGATTTTGGGGATACGGGTTATACCGAATAGGGTTATAGATAGGGACGTGGAGGTTAGTATGAATATATGTAGAGAGAGAGTGAGTGATGAGAGTGAGGAGCGAATATGGGAGGATAGAGCAGTCAAATTTTATGGTGAGGGTGATGCAATAGGGAGTTCTCAACGTGAAGCGTTGTGGCAGGTAGTAGAGGGTTTTAGGGGAGTGTTTGCCGGGGAACCAGGAAGGGCAAAAGGTTATGAGTGTGAATTAGAGGTGAGGGAGCATGCGCCTTATGTACAACGAAGTTATCCGGTACCATATTCGAAGAGGAGAGCAGTGCAGTTAGAATTGGATAGGATGTTAGAGGGGGGTATTATAGAGAGATCGGTGTCGACCTATTCCAACCCTTTAGTGGTAGTTATAAAGAAAGACGGGAGAGTTAGGTTATGTCTAGACGCAAGAAAAATTAACCAAATTATTATTCCAGACAGGGAGTCCCCTGAAGCAATCGAAGAGATTTTCCAGAAGTTTAGTGGGGTGAAATATATGACGTCACTGGACTTGACGGCAGGGTATTGGCAGGTACCGCTAGCATAAAATAGCCGCAAGTATACCGCATTTTTACTTAATGGTAAGAATTATTAATTTACTCGCCTACCGTTTGGGTTGAACACCAGCGTAGCTAGTTTTATTAAGTGTCTTGACGAAATTTTGCAACCTCACAATTTAGATTTTTTGACCATCTATGTGGATGACATTTTGATAGCCTCTAGGACTTTCGAGGAGCATATAGAACATATGGAATATGTATTAGATAAGTATTACTGGGGAGGTCTAACCATAAATTGGGTTACAGACCGATAAATTGGGTAACCATCTAAATTTTACAGACCGAAATACATTTTTTAGGGTTCATAATAACACCTACAGGAATACGGGCTAATCCGGACAAAGCGGAATCCATCATGACGTTTCCGGAGCCAAAAAACATCAAGCAGCTACAAAGTTTTCTTGGTTTATGTAACTTTTACAGGAAGTTCCAGCTAAACTACGCCCAGACTACAGCAAGACTCAGTGCGGTGTTGCAGAAAAATAAACAATGGAGATGGGGGGAAAACGAAAGGGAGGCGTTCTGCGAAATTAAGAGTAAGTTCGCCAACATGATTTTGATGAACCACCCAAATTTCAATAACAAGTTTATTTACAGACGGACGCTAGCAATATAGCATTAGGAGCCGAACTATACCAGGAGGACGATGCTAAAGAACACCATACCATCGCTTTTGCCAGTTGGCCACTGCTAGCATCAGAGAGAAACTACACTACTACCGAGAAGGAGCTTCGCAGCATCGTGTTTGCCATTAAGAAATTCAGGACCTATCTGCTGGGGAGTAACACCATTATAAGGATGGACCATAAAGCTCTGTCGTTTTTGAACACTAACGATAAGATTTGTACATGCTCTGAAAATGTGCAAGTTTTGTGTGTTCGCCTCACACTGGGTGGTCGTTACTTTATGTTGCGCTGACGATGTCTGTAGCGATCCTTCGAATTACCAGTACACGGATGTGGGAACCTTACCTGTTCTTTAGTATGTGTGCGTAAATCCCGGGTGGCGCCAAATTGTTTTAACTGAAAACAAACTAAAAAATAGGTCGATTGAGAGTCCATGTTTTTTCCCTGGTATTGGGGTGGCTTGTTTGTGTTGTAACACAATGCCTCTCCTTCAAAATTGATCATTTTGGTAAAACACTAGCATAGTTTTTTATGAAATTATCAGTTATACATTTTTTCCTTTTCCTTCTTGTTTATTTCTTCTTTCTTGTTTCTCTTCTTACTTGTTTCACTCCTTTTTATTTAGATCTGTTTTTATTTATTTCCATTAGTGCGTTCTCCCTGTTATATAATTTTTTCCCTAACTTTTAGTAGCTGGTTTCTTCCATTACTACCTTTTTTTCTGAGACCAGAGGAACATCATCTCTGCTCAGTTAATTGATTGCTGGACCTATTCTCAGTCAATCTTAAATACCTTTTTGTCATCTTGTGACTTTTATTAATAATAACTAGCGGACGCCCAGTGGTCGAAATTCGACCGTAATTCATTAAATTTTTAAGTTTGAATGTTATTGAGGTTCTTTTGTCAAAGAGTATACCTCTATAATCATTGCATATAATTTTTTTGAATTTTGTTCTATTACGTCAGCTGCGAGCGTGTACAAATACGTCATTAGCGTGTGTTGTTTGCCTTAATTCCCTGCAATACCTATGAAATTTAAAATTTAATGTTAGTAACAGTTGGAAAAAAACACAATTACAGCTTGTATTCGTATTTATTTTTTTGATATAATTCATTGTCAGTTTTAATTTTTTCATGTTATTATTGAATCAAATAAACGCTAATAAAAATGAGACTTGACATTCATAGAAGTATAAGATACATTGTTTTCAATTCCAGTGGATTACATTTCATTTTTGGTAAGGTACAAAATTCGAAAACAGTTTGAAGATTATCTGCTACAAAGCTTATATAATTTTTTAATTTTTTTTCTATGCATTAATTTTAGAGTTATTTGAAAAATATGAAAGATAGGAAAAATGAGGTTTAGCTTGGCTAAGCCATATTTAAAAAGCAATAACGCGTTTTTTGACATTTCCTTGGGTTTTTTTTATTGCCATACTGACCAGGTTTCGCCAAGGCTACACAGTTATTTTGCCTATCTTTTTCGAATTATATAAAATTTAAATAAAAAATTAATACAAAATAAAAAAAAAATAAAAAATACGTGCCTCGTATTTTTTCATATATTTTTCATTAAATCAAAAAAACCGGGCGGTTAAAAAAATAAATGTTGTCCATTGAACTTAAAATAGTTTGAAAGTGAATTTAATGATTCAGAACTTCTGTGTAAACGATGTTTTTTGTAAAAACTCTTTCATCATTTGCTAAATGGCCTTGGCCATTATATTCGGAAATATAAAATCTCAACCCATCGAATGATCGAACTCTACTTGCTGCGACGTACAATTGACCATGTGTCAAAACTGGCTGCCTCAATAAAATTCTAATTTTTTCGAATGTTTGTCCTTGAGACCTATTTATTGTCATCGCAAATGCAGGTATAGTTGGAAATTGAGTTCTTTGAAAGTTAAATGGTAAAACAGTACCGGAATATGTCAAATTTATACGTGGAATCAAAATTCTCTTATTGCGTGCGGTTCCAGTTAAAACTTCGCAATCAATAGCATTACGATGCATACACTTGATGCGCATTCTTGTTCCATTGACTAATGCTTCCTTTGTATTTAAGTTTCTGATCAGTAAAACGATGCAATTAACTTTCAATACTAACTTATGTGGTGGCAAACCACTAATAGTCAAAGAATTCAAAAACTCTACTGGATAGTTATTGATTTCATTGTCATCATCACAAATTATTTTATCGTAGCTATGATATGTTTTCTGTTCACCTGGTATTCGATTAAGTATATCAGTATTAATAAAAGTACAATCATCATTTTTAGGTGCTAAAATAACTGACTTCAATATGTTATCTAAGAGCTAGTTTTCGGAAATATTTCCATACACCTCATTACTAATATTATTTTCATCTCCTATTAATTGCTGAGGTATTTCAATAATATTTTCACCAAACTGAGGGAATTGTGGGG
The DNA here is from genome assembly GCA_034769895.1 of Magicicada septendecula. Taxonomy (NCBI): domain Eukaryota; kingdom Metazoa; phylum Arthropoda; class Insecta; order Hemiptera; family Cicadidae; genus Magicicada; species Magicicada septendecula. The sequence continues at coordinate 157,626,179 of CM068371.1, read as the reverse complement.
CTTCATCATTACCAATTTTTTTCAAGAATTCGACAAATTCTATTTCACTTGGTAAGGCTCTCATATTTTGAGTAAACGTTACTTTATGAAAATAAACAAATTTATGCCAACTCGTGACACAATTTTCAATTAAAGTTGCACGTGATCCATGTGGGACAACTGGTAAGATTTGCCGAAAATCACCGCACAGAAGTATCGTTATCCCTCCAAATGGTTTATGTTTATCATTTTCATCGCATAGATCCTGCAATAATCTATCTATGATTTTCAACACTTGCAGTGGGCACATAGAAATTTCATCAATAATTATCAATGATGATGAATTTATGTAACGTCCATAGCTACTATTTGCGGTAATATTCGCTACAGAATTTTCCAAAATGGGTATAGGCAATTTAAACACATTGTGTAAAGTTCTACCTCCAAGTAATAGAGTTGAAGATATGCCACTGAAGGCTGTTGCAATGCAACTAAGATTAAGCGAATTTAATTTGTGAATGATTGCTGTTTGTGTGAATGATTTTCCACAACCTGAATGAGCAGTTAAACAAAAAACATTAGATCCAGTATCATGATGCAAAACTTCACGAATCACACGATCAATTAGATTATGCTGTTCAATATTTGCAGTTTCATAATGCTCAGAAAACAGAAACTCTTGTTCTATTGGATCAATAGCATTTGCTTCGTCTCTTCTCTGCGAATACGTGGGAACTGGTAAACCAAGTTCTTGACATGACAAATTATGAACATTCAAAATATCTTCAATTTCTAATAGAGCTGTATTAAAGGATACTTCTTCGTTGTATCTCTCAAAAAATCTTCACTAAGATATACTTTAAATTCATTCCATAACGCCAATGCATTGGCTGCCACATTTAATGCACAAATGTAACCAAATAAATTTCGCATTTGTTTTGGTGAATGTAATTCTTTTGCTTCATTTAAAAAACATTCGCGCCATTCATTATCATTTGAAGCAATGCCGCGAGCATGGCACGCTTCAACAAAAGAAGTGTGTATAATTCCATTGTATGTTCTAACATCCTCAAATGATTTTGGACCACAGACATGTAATAAAAGCAATCATAAATGGAAAAGTTCGATGTCTTTTGGTGATATATATTTTGGTACATATATGCGTGTAATGATTTTATCACCTCCACGCCTTCTCTTCTTCCATTTTTTTCGGGAATCTTCCCACACATAATGCAAAGGAATTTCAATATACTGTACTTATATTCATGCGCTGATGGATCTGATCGATTCAATTCAAAAAATGCTAATAATTTTGTTTGTCTTGCATTTTCAATTGCTTGACGTTCTTGCCCTTCTCGAAAGTAAACATTCTGTCTACGCGGTAAATGAATGTCAAGTCTAACGATGACATTTGATTGAAAATGCATTGGTAATTCATAGATGCGCCATACAGCTTCAGTTGATCCGACATAACGGCCATTTAAAAAATTTTTAACTTCATCAATTTGTATTTCTTGACCTGGTTCATTTCTCTCTGAACCTAATTCAACAGATGCACTGTCATAGCCATTATACACGTATTTATAAATGTATTTAACACTTTTAACTGTAGTGCATACTTCAACATTTATATGGCAATTAAATTTGGCAAGTAAATACGGATTGTATGGTACAACATAACGATTGTCGAGGCAACTACCGCGAACTTCAGCATTAATACCATTATCACGCCTTCTGTATAATGGATATCCATTTAATGATTCACATGTAAATTCATTAAATCGTTTTGGATAATCTTTTGTGCATTTTCCATCTCTCATACATACAGAATTTGGATTAAGTACACCGCATGGACCATGCATCATGTGTTTTACAACATATTCATGTAATGTAGGATGTGTTTGAATGTTAGGAATCTCCGCAGATACAACTTTATCAATATCGGTAGCGTTAACAATTTTATCTTGCTCATTTAAAGAGAGTAAAATGTGAGCATGAGGCAATCCTCTCTTTTGAAACTCAATTGTATAAATGAGTGCTTCAACTTTACCGAACCGAAGATTTTTTTTAGTGTAAGGCCCTCAATTAATGCTTTCAGTTTGAACTTGAATACACGCACAACAATATCAGGTCGAAGATTAGCTGACTCACCTACACCAATATTGCTAACTATTTCAGGCCAACTTGGATTGCAAGTCATTGTAATAAACAATGCTTTCCGAAATTGTAAGAATGCTTTCCGAAATGTTGTACAATTGACATTGCATCTAAATAATTCTGATACATATTTCTTGGAGATCCATTGAATGAAGATGGTAAAATTACTCTACGGCCAACATTATTGGCATTGGGGTTCAATTCTAAATAATCTGTTAAATTGTTGTAAACTTCAGACCTAAGACTTGTTTGATTTTGTCGAATTTTCGTAACCTTGTGCCCTCTATTCTCACATACATATCAACTATCCACTATAGAAATAATTTTTGTGAATGGTGCAACATGCTAAAATCTTCTCTAATTGCAAGTCAATAGGCTGCATACTGAAGCATGGTTAATTTATTTCTGGGCGCTCTTGAATTAGATGTAGTTGGTACATTATGAGAAATATTGATATGCCACCCAGTATCACCATTTGGAAAAAGTAATGGATACGCTAAAGGGTCCAATGATGAATCCAAAACAGAGATATTTTTAATGGTACCATTAACTTTTGAAAACGAAACCATATTTCATTCAAAGGGTGGCTCACCATCAACTGTACTAAATATTACTGCTACATCAGTTTGAACTGCATCATTATAACGGCGTAGATCTAAATCACGATTTACTTTAATGAGCATACAAATTTCTTTATTTTGATTTTCAACTCTCTGACAATGATCTTTCATTGCAATGAATGACCGAACGAAAGGATTAATGCGTTCCAATTCAAGAGAGATTTCGCGCATTATATTGTTATTGCATGTTTGATTATAGTGTTCACGTAATCTATAATTGACAGCAGTGTCAACATCATAAAAATATAATTGCGCATAATATGGTGAGCGACCATATCCAGCAGTCATTGGACCTGATCTGTGATAAAAAACATCATGTATTTTAAAATGATACACTCCACGCGTAACTGTATCCGAAATTTTAGCTTCTGAGCTAACCATAGCAAATGATGAATTGTATTTACGAATGTTTTCAAAATAATTTTTTGACTTTCTTTTTATTGAAGGTTCATTTGAAGTAAATCCATCATACAATGATTTAAAGTATTCATTTTGACTTAAGGCCGGTAATATTGCTTTACCCTTATGACAACATGAAGTGAATGCAGTCCTTTCACCTAAAGTGACCTCAGATTCGAAATGTTTTGCATTGCAAAACCTGCATTGTAAATGCATTAATCCACAATCAAAAGTATTAAAATTTCTTGGAATGACATTCAGTGCGCATTTAAATGTATCCCTCAAAATAATTTCATCATTTTGTATACTATTTACACTATTTAAATTTGCATTTGGTCTATTATCATTTTGACTTTCACGCGAATATATATTCCTTCTTCTTTGTCTCTCACTCCGACCCGTCAATGTTCTATGTTGAGGCATAATGGAAGTAGGTGCGAATATCTGAATGTAAAAAAAAAACATGTAATGAAATTACTGAAACTAAGATTAGACAGGGTTTAAATTAAAAATAATAAAATGTACTCACTTTTTTGAAACCACCAATAATAATTAGGCGAGAGTAAGTCAATTCAAATTGCTGCTACAAAATTTTCCTTTTGCAACAGGTGTATATTGTAACGTACCAAATTTGGCAGTTACATAGAGTAACCAATTATTACGTCAAGTGACGGGAGATCATGAAAATATTTCAAAGTACATAAAATTATGTAAACAAAAAGTGTGTATCTACAGAGATATATTATTGAAAAATTCCAACAAAGAAGAAGGAAGAGTAATATAGCATCATTGAGTACAAAATAGAGAAAGAAAATGACAACGAGCCAATATAAAATGTTAGAAACCAGGCCCAATAGATCCCAAACAGTGAGGGGAAACAACAAAAATCATAACCATTAAAATGAAGAGAAGACAATAGGTTCCAACCAGTGAGGGGAAACAACAAAAATCGTAACCATTAAAATGAAGAAGAGACAACTCAAGAGCAACCACAATGATGGCAAAACAACCAATTTATTTATTAATATAAATACTATGGAACAATGACTACCACAAATGGAAATATTGAAGAAGATGATGAGAATAAGTGAACATTGATTATCACAAGTAAAGTACAACCCAGGAGAACACCGATAGTGAACAACAATTAAATAGAAGAAGAAAGGAAGAAGAAGAGCAAAGGAAACATAACATGAAGAATGAAGATAATATATGGACAATACGAGAAATCACCATTCACCAAGTATACAAGGAACTATACTAATGACTGGAAGAAGTATAACGATTATCAACTATGAAGAAACCAGTGTTTAGCATAATTAAGCAATCACAAACAATAACAGTGAAAACTTAATGTAAGTGTGAGAACCTGTAACAAGTTAACCATTTTTAACCCAAATAAACCCCACAGACAATACAAGTGAGAAGGTTTATAACAGAGGAAAATGCGTTACCATTATAGTGGAAGAATCAAAGATTAAATAGTTAAAATGCACAGACAATTAGTGTGACCAGTTTAATCAAGATTGTAACCCAAAATAGATAATCATAAGACCACCAAGAGAAATGTGAGATAGAACAGCAAAATCATTGTTCATAGGAACTGATAATAAAAGCTTTGTAAACTTGAAAATGAAATATAACTGAATGCCACAGCAGGACAGAACAAGATATAAATAAAGTCCAGAACAAATAATAACAAATAAGCTAAGGTATCAAACAACCAATGTACCAAAAATTAGGTACAACACAACAAGAAATGTAATACTATTAGATTAAGAATACTTGTGTTATTGTTTAGAAAAATAGTGTAAACATGTGTATTACTTAACAATTAAACCATTGTAATAGAATACCATAATGAAATCATAATAGTAGAATCAAATACTGCATAAGAATATGTTGCACAATTGTTACCAGATAACTGATATATAACCTCATAGAAAGTGCACCTATAACATAAAATCATATATATTAATTAAACCAAGCAACTATCAACAATTGTTTCAATCAAAGACTAATTATGAATAGTAATGCAAACTAATAAATAATATTTGTACTGAAATACACAGCAAATAAAGCAGATTAAATATGATAGCATAAAGCCAGAAGAACAGAAACCCAATGTGACAAGATAGTTAAGCAAAATGCACTATCAAAACTTGTTCAAAGATGACTAAAAATGTTATCAGTAGTTAGAAAAATATCTAATACTACTATGAGAACATATCACAATTATAATAATAGTAGTTTTATAATTAAATTATTAGAAACTAACTGACTATAATTGTATAACCAGATGTAGACAAACACTATGTGACAAGATAGTTAAGCAAAATGCACTATCAAAACTTGTTGAAGGATTACTAAAAATGTTACCAGTAGTTAGAGAGATATCTGATACTACTATGAGAACACATATCAAATGTAAAAGTAGTAATGTAGTAGTTGATTTATTAGAAACTAACTGACTGTCATTGCAAAACCTGATGTAAACAAACCCAATACTAAGCTAAATATCACTATAATATTGACGACTCGGAACACTAAGTTTTTTATAAGTAAAAACGTAAAGTTTTACCTTACAGCCTAAACCGGCTTTCACCTATAGAAGGCTTCATCAGAGGCTGTCGTTAGTAGCGCTGTTCGTCTTGTTGTTGGTGACGAAATAGTTTTTCGAAAGATCGAAGCTGTGTGTGTGTGGTGAGATGTGTTCGAATAATGCGTGCGATTTGAATTGTGTCTGTTCGTTTAGGATGTCGTTTTTATTTGTTTTTGTGTGTTTGTATATTTCTAATTGTTCTAGAGTGTCTAGTTTTCGGCCTTTTGTGTGTACGTGTAAAACAAAAACAAATAAAAACGACATCCTAAACGAACAGACACAATTCAAATCGCACGCATTATTCGAACACATCTCACCACACACACACAGCTTCGATCTTTCGAAAAACTATCTCGTCACCAACAACAAGACGAACAGCGCTACTAACGACAGCCTCTGATGAAGCCTTCTATAGGTGAAAGCCGGTTTAGGCTGTAAGGTAAAACTTTACGTTTTTACTTATAAAAAACTTAGTGTTCCGAGTCGTCAATATTATAGTGATATTTAGTTAAGTAACGGACACGTCATGGACAACGAAATCCAAGAATCCAATACTAAGAATTGGAAAGCTTTCAGATAACAAAAGACTGATAAATACATTAAATAAACAAGGTACTATAATTGTACACTATTTTAATTTATAACATTATATACCTTATGTGGTAAAATAATTGAAAAAGTGACAAATTCAAGAAATGAGAACAGAAGGTTTTTTGATAAGACTATTAATATATGAAAAACAACATTTTTCATAAAACAAAATGTGAACAGATGTAAATAAATGTATATATTATTGTTAGAATGCCAAACAAATGTAATTAGGTAAGAAATAATAGCGTTATAAGCGATTATAAACAATCGAATATGGTCGTTTGAGGACGCCATTACCTAATAGTTTGAATGGTAATTACAACTATTTTCTGTATGAAAACGGAAGAGAAATGGACTCGAGACGTTTAATAAGGAGTGTTATAGTGTAATTGGAGCAAGATATGGTGAAATAAACTTATTTATATTAAGAATCACCATATGAGTTTGTGACATGGCTTAGTGAGTTAATAATGGATGGATTTCATCCTTGTTTAGACTTAAATTAAAGCCGCAAGTGTCCGCAATCTATTGCCACTAACCATTCGACGATACGATAATTAATAAAAAAGTTATAGCAATTATAAACTTTTCAGTTATTTTGTATATCGACCCTTACGTCACCCGTAGCCTCTAACCCAGACAAAAATTTGTAAAAAATTAAAAGTTTTATTTAACTAAAGTGTTTTGGGGTAGAGAGTTTGACAATTTAAACCAATCAAATGGCTTAAAATAACCAGACAAGCAGGAGACGCTTTGATGAAACATTCAGTCGTTCCGCATCATTCAACGAGCAAAGTTGAAGAAAAGTGTCAAGATTTTATTTAAACGGTGCGCGTCACCTACATAAGTTACGCTACACACACTAACCTGTACACAACAGAATAATAACGAGTGTCCAGTGCTAAGTGAATTAAAATAATAAACCGGCCAGTGTATAATAAAGGTCGTGTTTTGTGTTTTATAAAAAACAGGGAGTACTCTATTTTTATTATTTAATGAATTGAATTGAAATAATAATTTTCGTTAGTGAACGAAGAATTATTGTTTTGGGACTGCACTAGTCATAAGTACCAAAGTGCATAACCAATGATGAAAATTATCAGAATTTAAAAAATGAATTATATCGCAATCATTAATTTAAAGAATAAATATATTACGATTTTATCGTGATTAAAGAAATCGGTATTAATTTAAATATCGAAAATACGAGTGTAATGAATAGTCGCTCATTTGACTCATTTCGTTTGAATTGACGAATAACTAGTTTATTGCGAAAAATATTCTAACCAACTGATAATTATACATCAGATGCAATATGAATAAAATATATGTATTTATATTATTAAGAATTTAATGAATAATTTACTTATTCAAAATAACTACTTACTTTTGTTAACTAACCTAGAAATAACAACGACAACTTTGTCACCAAGTAATGATTCTGTTCTCAAATAATTTCAATCCAATGAAAGCTATCACAAGAGTTTTTTTTATTATAGATTTTTTCTCTTGCCAATAAATGATTTTTATAATTAACGAATAAATAATAATAGTAATTTTTAACATTGCAGCACAAAGCACGTGTTATCAAAACAACTGCTGTATCCATTCTACTCACCGTACAATAGTACGATATATATCGGTTTATGGTACCGACTTTTATAATTTTCAATATTTGTTTGTTTTTTGTCGTAATTCATTATTAAATATTGTTAACTAAGATAACATCTTGTATCTGGTATCATGCAACTTCCAAGAACACACGAATTTGGTAATGTAACTGAGTAAAGAGGACATAACCTCATTAACTAAAACTATTGTAACAGACCCCAGTGTTACCAGCCTTGAGATATAAAGAGCTCAAGAATTGTTTATAGTAATTATTATTTTGTGAAGACATTATTAATTGATTATTTTTTTAAAAGGGTTCATGGCATTTTAGAATTGTTAATAAATCCCAATTTATTTACCAGTGGAAAGAGTTTTTGATTTCTTTAAAATAGTTTAATTTTTACGATCAGTTCTATCAGAAAGTGGCGGTAGAATTTGAATGTTCAATACAATTCAAATTACAGTTAAACCATTATTTTACTTTATTGTGCATGTGCATTGTTTAGGATATTCAAATAGAATATCCGTATATGTGTATAAAGTGTATGTTGCAGCAGAAGAAGTCACCAAACAGAACACTGATAACATCCACATATGGTAAGTGGGGAGGTTGACAGTGAAGTGCTAAATACTCTTTTAAACTAAAAGAATTAAACGTGAACACCCACAACAACGCTACTAATGTGCCGGTTCGAAGCCGGCGATTGCAAAATAGGAATTCTAGAAAGTTTTCATGGTTGTAATATGCGTGAGTGAGGCGCGGAGCCGGCTTTTACAAAATATTTTAAAACAAGTCAGTTTACGGTAACTTAACGTGATACACTCGCGGACTTTGGTCGACGGTATGAGGGGAGCGGTGCGGTGTGCGGTTGCGCGCGCAGCTCGGCCAGTGAGGTGGAAATTGTTCTCTGCCGGATTCAGTCAACGCTCGTCCTTGCTCACAGAGTTCTTCCCCCTTCGTCTCCGCTCTTTGTATTCGTTTCTGCGCAGTTGAATCTTTCTATAGGATGGAGTAGAGAATAAAACGACACCCCGGTAAGATTTAATTATTTTATTAGTTGTGTGGATATTTAATAACAAGATTTACGCTATCTTGTGAAGTACGTATTTATGTGTGTGTGCGACCTGACAAAATTATGTAAGACATAATTCTTTTTCTGTTGTACGCTACGCCCTTTGTATTGCCATGCCTTAGTATTTTCTGTTATAATGCGAGAAGTTTCAAGAGTCATTCTCAGAGTAAAAGTGCTTTACATAAAAAAAAATTAATTACAAAAACTTGGTGTGCAGTTAAGTAGTGAACTGTGTGGTGCATGTTGTATACTGTCGCCGTCTTTGTTAATTATGTTCACAAATAGAGAATGAAGTGTGAGAGCTTCTGTGTATGAAACTTAATTGAAGGTAAAACATTCTCAATGCTGTGAGTGACTTGCTGTTAAAAAATTTTTCTGACTAAATTATGATTATTGCTCTGCACGTGGCCGGTTTAACCTGCAAAATTTTGTCGAAGCATGTTGACTGAGTACAGTTCACTTTATATTATGCCACAATTTAATAAGTTCTGTTCATAATGCAAATTCACTTATTCCATAGCTGAATGTAGACTATTTAAGCAGGTTGTAAAAACTTTAATTAATTAATTTTGTGCCTTTGGTGAGAGTTAGCTGGCGGCCCGTTAAGAGGTTAATTACCTTAACTCGGGTGTACATTCTTTTAGACTGTTCTCTAATTTACTTGATTCCTTAGGGTTCTCGCCCTAAGTCGGGTTCCTGGCTGGCTGTGAGCCGATCACCTGTTCAAGCTGTGAACCATATCAAGACCGCCTACGAAGAGGGAGATGGAGACGGGATCACCACGTTGCACTCACCAGCACTTATGAGGTGACATTTATGCTTTTTCTTTTTTGGGGGCCGAAGCGGCAGTGTGCCTGTTTTATGAGAATAACTTAGATGCCCGGGGACCACGTGTCCAGACTCTATTTGGGAAGTGAACTGTGATCATGACTCTGAACACTTTAACTTAAAATTTCATATAACTTTTTATAACTCAGTTAAGTAACACTAAATGCCATGTCTGTAAGTGCGTGCTGCACTGCGAGAGCGCGCCATAGAGAGATTTTAATCTTGTACCATTTTTATTGTTGCATCTGATTTACTCTTTCAAAATTTAATTATTGCCCAGTAGTTCTGTTCCGGCTGGAACAGCTGCGTATAAATTTTTTAATTTGACTAGGGATTTCATATTTAAGGGCTGGGGACTTTCCGGGGGTTTTTCTTGGGGACTTTTCTGGGTTTACAATATGGGACTTAGTTTCCTGACACGCTGGTACAACTTCAGACAGGTTGATTGCCTGTCAACTTTTGTCAACTACATGTGGGCGCGCTCCCACAGATGCCAGAGCACAACCACCTTATTGTATTCTTTTTCTAATTATTTTATACAGTTATCTGAGGCTAATCGAAACGATTTATTAATGTTCTTGAAATATTTTAGCCGATTTTGCCCCTTGCACAAGGGCTAAGCTGATTGTTTTCTTAACTGGCAAGCACATATATGGGTTGACTTCACACGTAGAGAAGTTGCTGTTTAATTTTGAATATAAAACTGGTTTTCATCCTTTTCTTTTTGGGTAAATTAAATAGATATACATATTGTCCAAATCTTCTGATATTGTAAAGCCTCAATCAATTAATTTCTGTTATTAATGTACATAAGGATTTAATTCCTTTTTGAGATTTTGTGAAGTCAATACTGTCTAGAATTTTATAAACACTGTCTGGAAGTAGGTGAGGAGTTTGTTAACATTACCTGGTGCTGTGAACGGAACAAAGGTTCACACACTCATCATGGGTCATTAATAAACGGAATGCTAGACAAATGGGTGGTCCAGTTTCATTTATGCTTCATGAATTATTCGTCTTTAAAGGGGTTTAGAGTTTATGTTGTCCTACTGAACGGGTTGCTGACGAGCGTATATTTTATCACTGCCAGGGCATAAGATGATAGTTGCTTTACCCAGTGGGTGGGTGCGTTACAGGGGCATGCGTGTTGAAAGTAAATGACTGTGAGTTGTGTACCTTGTGTTCTGTATGTGTGTTTTATGTGTCTAGCTAGCCACACGACGGGGAGAATTTTACATGTGTTTGTGCATTCTATATTTTATTTATGTATGTACATTTAACTTATATGCTGTTATATACACTTGTTCTGATGTAATTCTATTCAATTATATACACTTGTTCTTAGGCAAACTGGAATTATATATGCTAGTTGTGATTCAAATTTTTCTATTATATATATGTATACACATTTACTTTGTGCACACTTATGTTGATGTACACTTAATTTATACATGCTTGCCATGATGTACCTTTTGGTAGTTTTATATAGATCATATTTATCTTGTACACATGTATGAATTCCAGAGACATAATAAATCTGTTATTGTTATATTATGGCTGAGTTCATTGCAAGTCCCGTCATACTGGACCCAGCATAAATTTTGCTTCTCTAGGCTCCTGCCTAGTTCTAAATAACTTGTAACCTCTCTTTGAAAGCCAACAAGCAAGGAGATAGAAATTTAACAAGAAATAAGATAAATACTTAAAGCCAAAGAGATGTTACAAATGGTAGCCGGAGCGTGGTTCATTTTAGGCCTGAACCCTGGGGTCCTGGTGTGTGACGGGGCTTGCAGATTCGGGAATATTAAGGCAGTTGTAAATTAATGATTGTTGTAAAATAGTGGATAGATGCCAGTGTAGGCTAATTGTAAGTTGTTTAAATTTGTGAGTCGGGTCGCACCACTGAGGCGGTTAATAGTGTTTAAAAATTTTGATAGCTTGTACGGCCGGGAGTCGTAAGCGTGGCCTGGAATATGGAATGTTAATTAGGCTCGGTGTTGAGCGTAGTATATTGACGGGATGCGGTATGGCCCGATCGGAAATCGGTACCGGAACCGATTTGCGTCCGGTTGATGTTGAATGATTCTGTATTCCCGAATTAGGATTTGTACTTGATTGTTAGTGGGTTGTTGTGATTTATGTGTTGGTACGGCGTGTGTGTCGAGTTGCTGGTTGATGTTATGTGTGTGTAGTTTTGTTGTTTGTCTTTTGTCTCCTTCCGTCGTGGAGTGCATGGTTCTGAATAGGCCAGGTTTCCGCAGCGCTAGAGAACCCGGGGGTCTACTCAAAGGAAGGACAGTACTTGAGTTTTTCCGTTTCTTGTAAATATGTTTTTGTAGGTTATGTTTGTGTTAGGTGTTTAGTGGGATTTGTTTTATGATTGTTTGTTTTGAATTGTATAATTCTGGCGGGGATATGCTACGAGAAATTGCCCCACCCTCTTACAGGCGTTCTCCAGAAATTTCCGGTGGTGGATGGATTTGATGAGGATCAGCTGTTGGTTTTCTTGGACCTGGTCCTGCAGGTGGCAGATTTCCCAGGGGTGTCCGATGGGGAGGTCTTGTTTCTTATATACCCGTATTGCCGGAGTACGTTGGCTAATCTGGTCACCAAGGCTCTGCGTCGGGGTGACAGTGTTGATGCTTTCCATGGGGAGGTGTTGAACTTCTTCATACCCACTCGACGACGCTTCAAGCTTGAGTTGGAAAGATTCTATCGCCCACAGGCCTACGGAGAGGCGTTAGGAGATTTCGTGCGCGATATAAGGAAAGCTGCCCGGGTGTTAAGATTGGGGTTGCCCGAGACAGAAGTTATCCAAGCAATTCTGCAAGGACTGACTCCCCAGGAGAGATCTCGTTTGGCATTTGCAGATCGTCCACGTTGTTTTGCGGACCTTGAGCGACTGTGTGTGCTTTCAGGAACGGTCCAGGCGGCTGACGAGTCCCGAGGAAGAGATGCCACAGATGTCCAATCCTCCAGTGGTTCATCAGGAAGAGCCAAAAGGGACAAACATGGAGGTTGGAGGAAAACCCAAGAGACGCTTAGAAAGCCTGTATATTCCGGAAGTGATGGAGGCTACAAGGGGGTGGCAAGTGTGAAGACGGTAACAACAGCTACAGCACAGAAAACAAAGAAACATGAAATTAACAGGGGAAAAAGAAATTATGTTAGGGAACAGCCATCGGCAAGTAGGGAACCTGCAGTTAGGCGTTATTCCTATTTGCAGAAAAGTGAGAGAGTAAAAGTTCCAGAGGAAGTACAAGGGCCTAATAGAGTAGTAGATGAAGAAAAGGAAGCAGAAGTAGAAGAGCGGAATGACTTTGTGGGAACAATACAAGAGGATAAGAGCGCGTCAGTTAATACTGAGTTACCGGACTCAAAGAGGACGTCATGGTTGAATCCAGAGGCCGCAGAATTTGTTCCGGTATTTACATCTCGGTTCATGAGGGATCCAGATCCGGTAATATCGTCATTGTCTACGCAGGGATATGAGAAGTCACTTGAGAGTGTCGCTTTACCATCGCCAGTAGAAATTAATTCAGTCATTGCACATGAACCTGGACAGCTGGATTCCAGGGTGGAAGATGTTGAGGACGTTGTGGTTGCTGAAGGTGGTCAAGGAGTGGAATCGACAGAAGAGTCAGAAGAGCGGTCTGCAGATGCTGCGCAGGTGAGTATAGTTGTAGGTGTTGGGGAGACTGTAGAGTCTGAAGTTGCAGATGGACACAGGGATGTCCGGGCTGCAAGTGTTTCTGAGGTTGTGGATGGACAAGGGGATGTCCATGCCGCAAGTGTATTAGAAGTAGATGAGGTAGAAGTTGAGGAGAAATTTGGTGGCAGCGTTGTAGAGTTTGTGAGTGAGAGTGATGTAGTGTGTGAGGATGTGCAGACGCCTTCTGTAAGTATTGTTGAGGATTCCGAGGAACGGGAAGAAGTTGTAGGTGGACCAGGTGAGCAACTAGAGGAGGATGAGGATGTGCAGTGTTCAGATGGTGGTAGTGGAAGTGATGGCGATGATGTTGATGATAAATGTGTTGGGGAAAACGAGATCAGAGAAGAGGTTAGAGAAGAGGTTTGTGAAGCGGCTGGCGATGAGTGTCATGCAGAAATTGGTGAGGAGCTGCGGGAAGATGCGGTTGAAGACGGATCAGAGGAGCAACTGGGAGATGCTGAGGAGGTGCAGTGCCATGATGTTGATTTGGATTATGTGGACGAAGAAGGGGAAATTGTAGAAAAGGAAGAAATTGTAGCAGAGGAGTTAGACGGCAAGCATAATCCAAGGCGGAGTGAAAGTAGTGAGGTAAGTTGCCTTGATTCTGATTCGGAGGAAATCAGCCAGTATAGCTCAACACGAAATAATTTCTTGGAGAGTGGTGTCCGAAAGGAGCGAATACCTAAAGTGCGTCAGAGAAAGGTAAGAAGCAGAGGTTAACGGGTAGCGGGTAGATGTTCCCCACATTCCCAGTGGTGTTCATCTATTTCAGGGTTGCGCCCCTGCCCACGCGAGCCTTGGTTTCCTCCATTCTTCCTTATTTCCGGAGGTAGCCAGGTCCTTGCCCTCAGTCCTAGCTATTGCCCTTTAATGATCCTTGCCCCATTTCATCTTCCCAATTTTCCTACCACTCCCCTTAGCAAAAAAAAAAAAAAAAAAAAAAATCTGTCAAACGGAGTTAGAGAGAGACTTAGCTTGTGGTCCTCGAGATCGTCAGTTTCCCCTGTGTTAAAGGTTAGATGGAGTGATGATGTGCTGTTGTTGTTTGTTAATAGGTCTTGATGTTGATGTTGTTCATTATAGGGTCCGAGCCATGCCGCATTCTCCGGTTTTCCTGGTGTTATTTTTGTTGCGAGAGAAAGTTGTGTAGTAGGTACGGTAGAAAGGTAAACCCCCTCTAGTTATGGTGTATTTGAATGAGTAATGATGGGATTAATGTTCGTGTGCCCTTGGTGCGGTCCTCTCTGTCCGGCTGAGCGGGGCCGTCCGCCCTTGTGTAGGGAGTGGGCCAGCCATATGGCAAGGTTGGAGATGCCTTGTAGGTGCATGTGGCTGGTCGGTCCGAGAGACGGACGGGAGTAGTACGGTCACTCACATATCAAGGTGGGAGATACCTTGTTTGGTCGTATGACGAATATGTGAGTGGGACCGGTGGGAGTAATTGGTGGTCACCGGAGAGGGTGACGTGTTGGGGCGGTCCCGTGGGGTTGGCGTGGCGGAGAGGGTCGCATGGGGATTGGTGGTGTTCTCCTGAGAGCAAATGCCATCGAGCCACCTTACCCACGATGTCCACCGGTTTTTCAGTTGGAAGTACACTGCAGGGTACTTTCCCGAGTTTTGTGGGGCAACCGGGTTGCCCTTTCGGGGTGGGGGTGTGCCGGTTCGAAGCCGGTGATTGCAAAATAGGAATT
The DNA here is from genome assembly GCA_034769895.1 of Magicicada septendecula. Taxonomy (NCBI): domain Eukaryota; kingdom Metazoa; phylum Arthropoda; class Insecta; order Hemiptera; family Cicadidae; genus Magicicada; species Magicicada septendecula. Next base: position 157,610,916 of record CM068371.1, on the reverse strand, counting down.
CTAGAAAGTTTTCATGGTTGTAATATGCGTGAGTGAGGCGCGGAGCCGGCTTTTACAAAATATTTTAAAACAAGTCAGTTTACGGTAACTTAACGTGATACACTCGCGGACTTTGGTCGACGGTATGAGGGGAGCGGTGCGGTGTGCGGTTGCGCGCGCAGCTCGGCCAGTGAGGTGGAAATTGTTCTCTGCCGGATTCAGTCAACGCTCGTCCTTGCTCACAGAGTTCTTCCCCCTTCGTCTCCGCTCTTTGTATTCGTTTCTGCGCAGTTGAATCTTTCTATAGGATGGAGTAGAGAATAAAACGACACCCCGGTAAGATTTAATTATTTTATTAGTTGTGTGGATATTTAATAACAAGATTTACGCTATCTTGTGAAGTACGTATTTATGTGTGTGTGCGACCTGACAAAATTATGTAAGACATAATTCTTTTTCTGTTGTACGCTACGCCCTTTGTATTGCCATGCCTTAGTATTTTCTGTTATAATGCGAGAAGTTTCAAGAGTCATTCTCAGAGTAAAAGTGCTTTACATAAAAAAAAATTAATTACAAAAACTTGGTGTGCAGTTAAGTAGTGAACTGTGTGGTGCATGTTGTATACTGTCGCCGTCTTTGTTAATTATGTTCACAAATAGAGAATGAAGTGTGAGAGCTTCTGTGTATGAAACTTAATTGAAGGTAAAACATTCTCAATGCTGTGAGTGACTTGCTGTTAAAAAATTTTTCTGACTAAATTATGATTATTGCTCTGCACGTGGCCGGTTTAACCTGCAAAATTTTGTCGAAGCATGTTGACTGAGTACAGTTCACTTTATATTATGCCACAATTTAATAAGTTCTGTTCATAATGCAAATTCACTTATTCCATAGCTGAATGTAGACTATTTAAGCAGGTTGTAAAAACTTTAATTAATTAATTTTGTGCCTTTGGTGAGAGTTAGCTGGCGGCCCGTTAAGAGGTTAATTACCTTAACTCGGGTGTACATTCTTTTAGACTGTTCTCTAATTTACTTGATTCCTTAGGGTTCTCGCCCTAAGTCGGGTTCCTGGCTGGCTGTGAGCCGATCACCTGTTCAAGCTGTGAACCATATCAAGACCGCCTACGAAGAGGGAGATGGAGACGGGATCACCACGTTGCACTCACCAGCACTTATGAGGTGACATTTATGCTTTTTCTTTTTTGGGGGCCGAAGCGGCAGTGTGCCTGTTTTATGAGAATAACTTAGATGCCCGGGGACCACGTGTCCAGACTCTATTTGGGAAGTGAACTGTGATCATGACTCTGAACACTTTAACTTAAAATTTCATATAACTTTTTATAACTCAGTTAAGTAACACTAAATGCCATGTCTGTAAGTGCGTGCTGCACTGCGAGAGCGCGCCATAGAGAGATTTTAATCTTGTACCATTTTTATTGTTGCATCTGATTTACTCTTTCAAAATTTAATTATTGCCCAGTAGTTCTGTTCCGGCTGGAACAGCTGCGTATAAATTTTTTAATTTGACTAGGGATTTCATATTTAAGGGCTGGGGACTTTCCGGGGGTTTTTCTTGGGGACTTTTCTGGGTTTACAATATGGGACTTAGTTTCCTGACACGCTGGTACAACTTCAGACAGGTTGATTGCCTGTCAACTTTTGTCAACTACATGTGGGCGCGCTCCCACAGATGCCAGAGCACAACCACCTTATTGTATTCTTTTTCTAATTATTTTATACAGTTATCTGAGGCTAATCGAAACGATTTATTAATGTTCTTGAAATATTTTAGCCGATTTTGCCCCTTGCACAAGGGCTAAGCTGATTGTTTTCTTAACTGGCAAGCACATATATGGGTTGACTTCACACGTAGAGAAGTTGCTGTTTAATTTTGAATATAAAACTGGTTTTCATCCTTTTCTTTTTGGGTAAATTAAATAGATATACATATTGTCCAAATCTTCTGATATTGTAAAGCCTCAATCAATTAATTTCTGTTATTAATGTACATAAGGATTTAATTCCTTTTTGAGATTTTGTGAAGTCAATACTGTCTAGAATTTTATAAACACTGTCTGGAAGTAGGTGAGGAGTTTGTTAACATTACCTGGTGCTGTGAACGGAACAAAGGTTCACACACTCATCATGGGTCATTAATAAACGGAATGCTAGACAAATGGGTGGTCCAGTTTCATTTATGCTTCATGAATTATTCGTCTTTAAAGGGGTTTAGAGTTTATGTTGTCCTACTGAACGGGTTGCTGACGAGCGTATATTTTATCACTGCCGGGGCATAAGATGATAGTTGCTTTACCCAGTGGGTGGGTGCGTTACAGGGGCATGCGTGTTGAAAGTAAATGACTGTGAGTTGTGTACCTTGTGTTCTGTATGTGTGTTTTATGTGTCTAGCTAGCCACACGACGGGGAGAATTTTACATGTGTTTGTGCATTCTATATTTTATTTATGTATGTACATTTAACTTATATGCTGTTATATACACTTGTTCTGATGTAATTCTATTCAATTATATACACTTGTTCTTAGGCAAACTGGAATTATATATGCTAGTTGTGATTCAAATTTTTCTATTATATATATGTATACACATTTACTTTGTGCACACTTATGTTGATGTACACTTAATTTATACATGCTTGCCATGATGTACCTTTTGGTAGTTTTATATAGATCATATTTATCTTGTACACATGTATGAATTCCAGAGACATAATAAATCTGTTATTGTTATATTATGGCTGAGTTCATTGCAAGTCCCGTCATACTGGACCCAGCATAAATTTTGCTTCTCTAGGCTCCTGCCTAGTTCTAAATAACTTGTAACCTCTCTTTGAAAGCCAACAAGCAAGGAGATAGAAATTTAAAAGGAAATAAAATAAATACCAAAAGCATAGAGAGGTTACACTAATAATCACACAATAATAATCAATAATAATTTTAATTGTAATCTTTATTATCGTTGCAAACGAAAGGTAGATACGTTACAATATTAAGCAAGCTGTATTTCACTTTCAACTGCACATTAATATATAAAACACAGATATCTAATATACAAAATATAAAATAAACGCTTTTTTGCCTTGACACACTCCACAGACTATTGTTGCCTGGCAACAAAATTATTTTATTTTTAACAATTACCATTGTTTGAAAAAGTTTAAATGAATTTTCAAGTGCAAATGAATGTTTTATTTTATTTAATTTAATGTATTTGTAACACATATTATATATAAATTTTAGCTTTCTGCACTCTTTCTCCATATAAACTTTAACTATGCCAAATCTCACACTCCTCCGTGCGCGCAATATGCTTAAAAAGGGGTACAAAGTTTTCTCTTCACGTATTAATATATAGAATATTTTGGGGATTGTCCACTTCATGGTTTTTTAGATCATTTTAACCTTTTACTCATTCCTCCTTCCGCTGTACCTTTGCTATATTCTGTTATCTACTCACACAGTTGATTGTTTTTATTTATTTAGTTGTTAATTTCATTATTTCTAACTTTTCATTAGTTTGTTTTTCTTTTCTTCTTGTGATCATTTTAATTATTTTAGACATCTCTTCTCTCTTTTTCTTTGTTGATTACCATTATTTTAGCTTTAGCCATTTGCTGTGTACTTGCTTTATACATTATTTTTATTTCTGTTTCTTGTACCAGTTCATTTTTTTTTCTTTGAATATTCTATATTCTTTGTTATTTTATGTATTTGTTTTGGCAGTTCTTGCTTGGTTTTCTTTTTATTTATTTTAATTGGTCTCCTTTCTAATTCTCTTATGTTATTAATTCTTGTTTTCACTTCATTTGTTTATTTTATTTCATTTCATATTTTTCTGAATATTATAGTAAGTTTGTTGCACTTACTATTTAGGAATTTTTGTAACTTATTCCTTTATTTTACATTTTGCCTCATATGTTATCTAAATATTATTGTAAGTTGATCTTACATCTTTTTTTTTAATTTTTGTAATTCTTTATTTTTTGATGATTGTTTATGTTTCCTCGTAAAACTTTTTTATGGAAACTTGATTATATACTCCTTTTATCTTTTTAGTGGTTATATTGCTTATTTCGTATGTATTGTTGCCATTGTCTTTTGTTATGATATAGGGTCCTATGTATAATAATAATAGTTTCTTGGCTATTCCTTCAAATGTACTGGGTAGTTCACGATTTTTGATTAATACCTTTTCTCCTAAATGATATTTAATTATTTTGGTCTGGTTCTGGGAATATTTAGTTTTTTGTTTCTCTATTTTCTCCATAATTCGGTTATAACATTTATTTTCTTCATACGGGTCTTCTGGGTTGGTTGGAAAGTCTACTAACTCCTGTATCTCTCGATGTGGTTTCCTTCCAAACATCATTGAATATGGTGTGTTTTCAATGAAATGGTGGTAACTTATGTTCAAAAATTCTTCAGTTGAAGTTAAATATTTTTGCCACTCTTTTTGATTATCATAACAGTACGTTCTTAAAATGCGTCCCACCTCTCTCAATACTCTTTCTGCGGGATTACTGCTTGGGTGGTATACGGATGTTTTATATGTTTTTATATTTAATTTCAGTAATTCGTCTCTCCACTTTTTCCCTTTAAATTGTGTTCCGTGATCAGTTATTATGGTATATGGTTTTCCAATTTCTGTTATGTATTTGTTTTTTATGATTTCTAATATTTTCTTGGTTGTTGCTCTGTTTATAGCGTATTTGTTTTTTATGATTTCTAATATTTTCTTGGTTGTTGCTCTGTTTATAGCGTATAACTTGGTGTATTTGGTGTAATGGTCCAATAGAATCACAATGAACTTGAATCTATGTCTCCCTCCGCTACGTGGGAATGGTCCACATATGTCAAGAAACAACTTTTTCCAGTTTTTTATTTGATGTGATGGGTATCATCATTCCATCTTTTCTTTCGTTGTTGGTTTTGACCATTTGGCATATAGTGCATGTTTTAATATTTTTATTTACTTTTCTTGTTATACTTTTAATGAATAGTTCTTCTTCTAAAGCTTTAACCATTTTTAATGTTCCCATATGTCCGTATCTGATATGGTAGTCTTTAATTAATTTGTTTTCTAGAGAAGTTGGAACTACTAGCTTCCATAATTCCTTTTTGTTTTGATGAACAATACATCTTCGTGTAGGCAATAAAATCTGTTAACAATCTCTTCGGATTCCATCAGTCTCCTTCGTATGTTTGCTAATTTGGCATCTTGCTTCTGCTGTTGTACTATCTCACTTACGATTTCTTCCAGGTCCTTCCTATCCTTTAATATATAATACACCTTGGCGATTTTCCCCTTTTCTCCTTCAAATGTCTGGTTATCTACATTTATTCTGGACAATATATCCGCCGCTACGTTCTTCCGGCCTGGAATATATTCCCACGTGATGTGGTACTCTTGCAGAGCGAGGATCCAACTTAAGTCTACCATGACTTAACTTGCATTGTTTGAGAAAGGATATCGACTTATGGTTGCTTCTGACTGTAATGTGGTACCCTAGGTTGTAGGTTCTAAATTTTCTGCACGCAAACACTGTGCTTAGCAACTCCTTTTCCGTAACGTTGTAGTTACGCTCACAATTGTTTAATACTCTGCTGGCAAAGCTGATGACCAGGTGGTGTCCTTCTTTATATTCTTGATACAGTTCTGCGCCCAGACTTACGTCACTGGCGTCGCAATTCAGACAGAAGGGTTGCTCAAAGTTGGGATGATGCAGCATCACTATTTCTAGGAATTTATGTTTTATGAGTGTCAGTACTTCATCCTGCTCAGTTCCCCAGGTCCATTTGCTTTTTGATGAGAGTTGTTTGGAAAATTTTCAGTTAGATAAGAGTAATTATTTTGAAATTTCCTGTAGTAATTGCAAATACCTAGAAAGGATTGCAACTGCTTCTTATTTTTAGGTGTGGGGAATTTCTGAATGGATTCTACCTTTTCTTGGGACAGAGATATTCCCTGCTCTGTTAGGTTAAATCCCAGGAATTTTACCTCTTCTGCTATGAACTTTGATTTATCTAGCTTTAGAATTATGTTGTTGTTGGAGAGTTTATTCAACACTTGATCTATTCGTGCACAGTGTTCGTCCCAGTCTGATGATGTTATTAGTAGGTCGTCCACGTATACTGTTGTGAACTGCAGAGCCTCTTGACCTAGGACTTGGTCCATGCACTTTACGAACACTGCGACGGAGTTGATGAGGCCGAAAGGTAACCTCTTAAACTGATAGTTCCTCCCGTCAAAGATAAACGCCATATACTGTCTACTGTGTGGGTGCAGCTCCACCTGCCAGTACCCACATACGGTATCCCAGGTACTAATGTATTTTGTTCCATGGAACTTTTTCAAAATCTCTTCGATTTCCCCAGGCGAAGTTCGGTTGTTAATAATCATTTTATTGATTTCCCGGGCGTCTAAGCAGATCCGGACCTTACCACTCTTTTTGGGTATAGCTACTATGGGACTTGTGTATGGAGATTGGCTATACTCAATGATGTCTTCCTCCATCATTCTGTTTATTTCCGCTCTTACTTCATTTTTAAGGGAATATGGTATGGGGTAGGATTTTCTATGGAAGTCTACTGGTTCCCGGAAATTAATCTTACATTGGTATCCCTTGACCTTGCCTGGAGTATTGGAGAAAACATGCTGGTATTTTTTACATATTGTTATTAGATTTTCAACCTGTGTTTTGGTTATTTCTTGTTCTGGTCTGTTTCTTTGGAATATTCTTATTTCCTCGATTTTCTTTTCCCATAGTTCCCCATTTTCCTCTTCATCATTCACAATTATGGATGGTTCCCGTGTTCTGCAATAATAAATTTGTAAGCCTGGATCCTGATTCAAAGCTGTTGGTATAGGGTTGCAGTTTATTATGTTCGCTGCCCATATTCCCCTTTCAGAGGTTAACAACACTATTCCTTGTTGTAGGTTGATTACTGCCGAGTGTTGTCGTAACACATCGCACCCTATGAGCATATTAAATGGTAGTCCATTCGCTACCAGAAAAACAATAGGTATTGTTAAGTTTTGACTGTTCAATTCCAATGAAACTTGTTTTCTTATTGTTTTGTTTTGTTTACCAGTTGCCCCAATTATAATGATGTTATTGATTGGTAGAGTGGGAATTGGTATCTTGGAGTTAGCTTGGATCCGCTCTAGCTCTGTCTGGTTTATCAGGGATATGTTTGATCCCGTGTCGATCATTATGATGGTTATTGTTCCGTTTATTGTAGCCTGTGCGTGCACGATTTCACTGTTCGTTCTTGGCAGCTGGTTGTCCTCTTCTTCAAGGAATTCTTCTCTTATATTTTTGAGGTAATTGCTGTAGACGATTGTTATAATTTTGTTCTTGTTTCGTTGCGTCATTTGTCGTAGGAACCCAAGTGATTGGTCAGGTGAAGGGCGTTCTTTGGTTTTCACTGACCTTGTTAGTTTAAAGGTAGTTGCGCATTGTTGGCCAGACTATCGGACTGGTTTGTCGCTATTTAATTTATAGGTCCTGGTTGAACGCTCATGCTGTTCCCTGACACTTCTGTAGTCCTATTCTCGTGAAATGGATTATTATTTGAGGTTTGTGTATTGTACCAGGAGTTTGCCTGTGTGTTTGGGCAGTATCTCCTCTGGTTTGGCTGACTCCTCCCATTAATGAAGTTGATTTGTCGTCGAACATCACCTCTATTTTGATTATTCCCGGTTCCCCTATTGTACTGGTAATTCGGGTTAAAGTTGTTGCCGTGGTAATTGCTATTATTGGGGTGGCCGCTAGGACGTTGGTTCGGTCCCGATCCCCTGTAGTTGTTGTTGGTGGAATTGTGGTTTGGGTCGTTCCTGTTATACGGTTGGTTACCTTGATTGTAATTTGGTTGGTTCCCCCGGTACTGATTGTCGTTGACATTCCGGTTCATGTTATTACGGTTGTTATTTTGGGGGTTGTTGTTCGACGGGTTGTAGTTAGGCGTATTCTGATTCTCACTCCATTTGTTGTACCTCAGATTGACCATTCTGTTCCTTTTATATTGGCCGTCATTTTCGTGGTCCTCCAATAAGCTCACCATTCCTTGGATAGTTTTTATTTGACCTTGCCTCCTGGCTTTTTGGACCGCATCCTCGTAATGGTATCCCAACTGTATCACTAAAGATTCCTCCGGTATCCTCGGTTCTAAGTTTCTTGCTAAGCACACCTTCCTTAGAAAGTACGACGTTAGGGTGTGTCCTGCTTGCGGTTCGTACCTCCCATTGCTGTTATCATTTCTGACTACGTTTTGGGTGGACTCAGACCAATATTTATCTCGGAAATGTGTTTTGAATTCTTGTGTATTGTTTATCTCCGGTCTGGTGGCCGTCCACCAATTGTCGTGGATGTCCTTGAACATCTCATCAATGAGGCTTCTCACCATTGTCCATCTCGTTTCCCTATTCTTTTCAATTAGTTCCTCCACTCTTTTAAGGAATTCCATAGGGTTACGCCGGTAGCTGCGAAAGTTTATCATCTCCCGGTTCTCACTGGTGATGATGTGGGTGTTGTGACAGGGTTTCTCCCTCAGTGCGTCCAGCTCTTCCTGCATTTGTCTTTCCCTTTGGCTTATTCCTTGGATCTTCTCCTTATTTTCTTGGATCTGTCTGTCTACTTTGTTGAGGTTGGTGTATACCCTTTCCACACGTTCACTTACATCTGTCTGTATCTCCTTGTGTCTTTCTTCAAGTTTTTTCAGCACCTCCTGTTTATTTCTTGTGCATTCCACTGCTGTTATTATTTGGAGTTCTTCTATCCTGTTCTTGCCATTGTCCTCGACTGCTTTAATTTTGCTTAATATTTCCTCTTGGGCCTTCGCTACCGTTTCGCTGGTTGTTTTTATTTTTTCATTAGTTTCGGAGACCTTCCTTTTGATATCTTCACAGTATCCCTCCAACTGTTGTTCTAATTGATGTTTCAACTCTTCTTTGTTCTTCTCATGGTCCTCCTTCAATTGTCCCCTCAATTCTTCCTTCAGTTCTTCATTACTTTTTTGGATGTCCTCCGTTAATCGTTGTTGTAGGGATTCTTGGTTCTTCCTTAAGGTATCAATCCATTTTCTCGTTGATTTGTTGCTTTAATGTTTCGTTATTGCCTTTGATTTTCTCGTTCAATGTTTCAATATCTTCTCTTAAAATCTCATTTTGTCTCCTTGAATTTTCATTGATTTCCTCTTTTAAGGATTCTTGTAACGATTCTAACATTTTATTTAATTCCCCTTTGTCTTCCTTTCTTTGTTCTCTAGTTTCTTCCTTCAGCTGGTCTATTTTTCCATTAAAATTGTCATTAATTTGTCCGAATTGCTCCATCATTATCCTCATCATGCTATCTAATTTCGCCTCTTCGGTTGGTTTTACTTCGTCTGGTGGATTTTCGATTGTATTTCCTGCTTGTTGTTCCCGTTCCCTGTCTTGAATTGGGTTGTCTGGTTGGTCCCCTTGGGCATCCTCTTCGATCACTTCTTTGATCATTTCTTCAATCATTTCCATTTCTTCGTTGTCGGTACCCTCAGTCCTCTTCTTAGATTTTCCCCTTGTTGTCATGGAGTGTTTCATACTTTTTCGTAACCGCCACTAGTCTTCTATTCTAGCCACACTAGTTGGTCGCCAATCTGTAACGATAGGATTTGTACGTGCTCTGAAAATGTGTAAGTTTTGTGTGTTCACCTCACACTGGGTGGTCGTTACTTTATGTTGCGCTGACGATGTCCGTAGCGATCCTTTGAATTACCAATACACGGATGTGGGAACCTTACCTGTTCTTTAGTATGTGTGCGTAAATCCCGGGTGGCGCCAAATTGTTTTAACTGAAAACAATTAAACTAAAAAATAGGTCGATTGAGCGTTCGTGGCTATGACGGTATGGTGAATTCAAATTTACTCCCGCCACATGCGGTTGATTAACGTGGTTCGCAGTTTCCGACGTCTAGCGCTTACCGCCACTATCGCTCGTATCTAAATACACAAATAATATAATGCACTTTCCTATGAAATAAATAACAGTGGTTACAACTCTGTACTAGTTTATTAAATTGTGATTAGTAATTATTCAGTAATATACAAAATTATATTTTGTTTTTATTAAACAAATTTGCACCGGCAATTATTATAAGACAACTTTCTCAAGGTTTCGGCGAAACGATTCTGAACGAACTATTTAGTCAGACATGGCGCCTGCTTTGTTGTTTACTGTTAATTGCGTTCATGAATCTGGATTCTTTTGGTTTACGAAAAAATATCAATTTGATTACAATAAAGTACACTACCTTACATTACTGGTACTTATATATTATAAGGAGTAATTCCAATTTGTTCCTGAAGTGTTATAAAGTGTGTTTCAACAGTTCGTAATTTTTATACAGGTTATTTTTTTCTAGTTTACATAAGTTTAGTGTTTTATTTCTTAATTAATCTTTGAAAGAAATAATATCATCAGTTTATAGTGAGAGTTCAAAGTGTTATGAGAAAAAATTAAGAGAATTTATTTCATAAATTCGGGTAACTCAGCAATACTTATCAAATCAGTTGACTTGAGGTGTAATGTCATTCAGTTGAAATGGGTTGTGGTCATCGGTAGTCATCAGTCTTCCAGCATTTTGGGATTTAGGTACGCCTTGCGTCTTTTTCGTATTAGTTGGTTGAAATTTATTAATTTAGAATTTATTAATCTGGTATTTGGCCTCAATTGGATGTCCTAGTCCTTCGTCATCTTCTTACTTATTCGTTTCATCAAATTTGGATTACTTTTAATCGTTTTATGTTAAAATTAGAGTCATTTACGGCTTGGCGTCTCTTCGTCTGAAGCTTTAATAGTGGACTAACAGTTTCTAACGGAATATTCATAAATAACGTTCAGTTGTCATGGTAACTGATTGACTCTCATTGGCTGTTCATGACTTAAGACCATTGTTATAATATTTGATTTTTATTCAAAATGACTGTATATCTTCTGATTGCTATTATTCTTCTGTCTTCTTCTCTATGTATGAAATATTATCACAACTGTTCGTATTTTCTTTGAAAGATCATTTTGACATCCCACAAAGCTGGGTTTGCTCATGTATTAACATTTTGACAGTTATGTTGATATTATCTAATTACATTTCTTTCTTATTTTATGTCCTTAATTTAACATTTATCTCTTAATATGATTCACTAATTATCATTGACTAGTTACTTGCCTTGTATTTGCTAATATCCTAGATAATTTCTTACAATTTGTAGTTTTTGGTTTTATACAGTTAGGTATTTCATAGGCCTAGGTAGTAATTGGCTATGTTTTCTTATTTTATACAAATTACATATTATTTTACCTTTGTACATGTTTTGTTTTGTGTTACAAATGATTTCTTTACTTGTTGAGTTGTTTTGGGACTGTTTTATAATAATTGTATTTTTTCATTAATTTCCATATTATGGTTTGTCTATTATTTTCTACCTGCCTTTCCAATATTATTATATTATATTATATAGGTAAATTATTATATTATATTATATTAATTTACCTTTTTTCTTATTTACATTGCCATTGTTTATAATTGGTCTATTATTTACTATTCTTTATTAAATATAACATAACATTTAGGCTTATGGTCTGTATAATTCTTGCAGCCATATTCCTATTCATAAACTTAATCAAACAATTCCTTAACAGTTATTATACTACTCTTGTTTGCAATTTGTTTTATTCTTACTTAATTTTTGGTGATAAACATCATCACACCATTTACTTTATTTAATTAACTATCCCTTAGAACATAGGATGCTTATTGATTTTGCCTTTATATTCTTTCTTAAATAAACTTTACTCTCTATCCATGGTAACGCTAACATTTTGACTCTCCATGGGATTCCTTCCCTGAATACTATTGTATTCCTCATCTACAATTAATCTTAATACTAATAATAACAAAATTCTTATTAAATAACACTTTTCACCATAAACCTTTAGTGTTTATCACTGATTATTAGGTGTTTATACCTACTAATAGGGTTTCTATTTATTTTGGGGTTTTACACTGTCACTTTGCACTTTTTATTTTATTTAAGTGTTACTAGTGGGTATTCCCTAACATTAACTTTTCTTTCTCACTTATTCGTGTTCACTATCTATCTACCTCTCTATCTCTCACTTTACAATGGTTAGTTATACTACTAACAAGTTCATTTCATTCATAGAGTTATTTATTTACTCTCTATTTATTTGGTTAGTGTACTTTGTTTGTTTTTACTTTATTGGATTTTATCAATATTATCATTTAAATTGATTATTTAGTCGATACTAATAATTATCATTTACTTTATTTTTTTATTGGTTTCTTTTTCATTACTTTATTTGAATGTAACATTTCTCCTTTTTCTGTTCTATATTATTCGTTTGTATCTCTTCATTTCTTCTCATTTTATTTCATTTATACTTGGTTTGTTTCATTTTCATTTACCTTCTCCTTTGATTTCATTTTATTTCATTTATATTTTGGTTTTCACCTTCTCATTTGGTTTCATTTCGTTTCGTTTTATTGAGTCAATCACTTGGGTTGGGTCATGTAGTCGTTTGTCGCGTCTTAGACATTTTATTTTCATTAGTTATTTAAACATTTATATAGTTGATTCATCGTTTTTTCCCTGGTCTTGGGGTGGCTTGTTTGTGTTGTAACAACACCTGTAAGCTCACACACAGCCGGATAACCAGGTGGGTGCTAGCTCTCCAAGAGTATAATTTCTCTTGGGAATATATTAAAGGGGTAGAAAACCGGGTACCAGACACACTGCCACGAGTAGACACAGATAGGAATAGAATGGGTAGAGATATTAAGGAAATAGAGATTTACCGATTGTCCAGGGAAGATAAACTTTTTGGGGAGGAGTTAAAGGACATAAACCTAATGCAGAGAGCAGATAGCAAATTAAACAAAGTCATGACAAGCGTAGAGTCGGAATTAGATGAATTGGGGTATAGACAATATTTTCAAGTATTTAATGGGAGTTTATTTAAAAGCGTAGAGGGTAGAGAGAGAGATTGGAGGCTAAATGTAATATAATTACCAAATGTAAACCTTCTTTAAGTATTTTATTGACTTCTAATTTTTTTTTTTTTTTTTTTAGAGAGGGGCCACAAGATAATTAAAACTAGGCCAAAAGCCTAGAGAAGCCAAAAAGGCGCTGGATCCAGTGAGACGGGACTTGCAATTAAAACTCACAAAATTAACAACCAATAAATTTTTATTACATCCTTCTCTTTTTTTTTTATAACAAAACGTTAAATATTTATCTCCCAACAAAGTCAGTGCTTTCTCCTTAAAATATTTTTGTTAATTTTTTACTTTAAAAATAAATATAAAATTTAAATGAAATTAATATAATGATTAATTGATTTTCTTTTCCAATTGGGGTTACTTTTCCCCACTTAGCCCTATACCTAACCCCCAGAAATAACACATGAATATACAATACATATAAATGGACATATAAATATATATGTCTACAACTACAACACATACACACGTTCCACATCACAGGACAATTACAACTTTCAACATCAATATCTTGCCACCCCTCTTTCACCCCATAAGGTACATAATGCACCAAAATCCATTTATAATTTTAAACACTGCTTTAGGCCTACTTGAAATGAAAGTTTGACACACTCTACAACAGGTTATACGGGCATGTGGCCCTATCTTTGAAAACATTAAGTTTGGCTAAAGTACATATTATTTTGCGTTAACATTGGTCAATTACGGGGCCTTAGTTAAGACTTCAATTACTGTTATACAATTAACTCATTTTGCATACTCTAATTCGCCACGCGGCGTGCGTGTAATAGGTTAACAATTTTCATTCATTCTTGTACTTATATTAAACAAAACTCCTTTTACGTTACTTTAAATTAAATATATATAAGTATACTGCACTCACTTACCGCAGATCTGTTTTAATTTAGCCTGCCTTAGGTGGAAGATGGAACAATTAATAAAAACTTCTCTGTCAGAGAGCGGCGAGGCGGTTAGTTGGAGTAGCGAAATCAGACAAGCTCCGAACCGTTTATTCTACGCATTTTTCAACTCGCGCTTCAAGGCGTCCGCAAGGGAGCAGCACCAATCAAGCGCCGCTTCGTTACCTCATGTAGATTCTGCGCTAACCGTTAAACACAGTACGGCAGAATGCCCACCGCTAAATACAGAAACCTATTTTTCTTTATATTCGTTAAATGCAGTACAAGATTTTTTTATTATACGCTATTTACTTTTGCGTATTAGCGCCGATTTTATTCAATCGGCACACCCCCACCCCAAAAGGGCAACATAGTTGCCCCACACTTAGACAGAGGAGTACCCTGCAGTGTACCCCAATGTTTTCTACTAAAACGCAGGTGTTCCTCGGTTTTCCCAGTTGCCTTTGTTCTCAGGAGAGCAGTGGCTCAGAAGGAAGTCGAAAAAACAGAAAGAAGACATGTAGAATGCGAGTGTGTTGGCACTACACACTGACCTGATCAGGGCCATCATGCAGCAAGAAAGACAGAAGAAGAAAAGAAGAAAGAGTGTTCGGGTGCACCCTGAGTTCTGACCTCCTGAGGCTTGACCACTTATGCGGGAACTCCGATGCTACCTCAACAGGGACCCATGCCCTATAATTACACGGGGACTAACCCCCCAAAATCCAATAACACTTTATCCCATGAATCCCTCTTACATCCCACAGGACCAGGGAGAGAACGGGGGAGGTGGTTTCCATGACACCATAATTTGTTTACCCAATGTGTATATCCCTTCCTATAACCTAATACATGTGTGCTCCAAGGACATTGTCCACGTCGTACAATGCCACCGAGGTCCCTACCTGGCCACGTTGGCACGGTACGACTTGCTCTACTTACTCATATTTTTGTTTTTTTTTCATCCTTTTCTTTTTCTGCTTTTCTATTTTTTTTTTTTTTTTTTTTTTTTTTAAAGGGGTAGGATATCGGGAGGATGAAAAGGGTAAGGATCCTTAAAGGTCAAGGGTGAGGACAGGGTTCCCTCCGAAAATAAGGAGGAGTGGAGAAAACCAAGGCTCGCGTAGGCAGGGGCGCAGCCCTGAAGTAGACGTACACCACCCGGATTGTGGGGAACATCTACCCGCTACCATACCAGGTTCTTACCTTTTCCCCGGAGCACACACCCCCGAAGGATCACCATCCCTACACACATGGAAACCACCAAATCTTACCCCCCACTTCTATTAGTCAGCTTACTCCCTCCGACAGAGCTTCAATTTTGAAACATGGGTAACAATTTCTGTAGAATCGCCCCCCCCCCCCGGTACGCCCAGCCGGGCCGTCACCGGTGACGTGAACCCCAGGATGCGATATGGCCCCGACCAGCGGTAACATAAATTTGCGGCCCGTTTGTCCGCGGCTGAGCTGAGTGGGTGGCTCTGGCAATAGACCCAGTCCCCAATCCGGAAGGGGTTAGGAATTCGCCCCTGATTATATCGTCGACGGACCCGCTCGTGCGCTCGCAGCAAATTCTTCCGAGCCTCCTTCCACCTCTCTGCAGTTCTATTATCTGGCTCCCGTGGCAGAAGATCTTCGATGTTCCACAAATTGGTCAACGGGAGTGCGGGCGCGAATCCAAACAGGATTTCAAAGGGCACGGCCTGATGACTGTCATGTCGGGCTGTATTAAAAGCTAACTGTAACCATTTCAGATTCTGATCCCAGGTGGTCTGTTGCTCAGCGTGATAAGCAATCAGGGTGGACCGGAGATTCCGATTGAATCTCTCCGCATGGGACAGCTGTGGGTAATAAGGGGAAGTGGTTACGTGTTTGATCCCACTGGCGAAACACATCCGCCGGAACTCACCCGAAATGAACTGAGGGCCATTGTCCGAGACAATGATGGTCGGAAGTATGCTGAAGTATATTGTTTTGGAGCACGTTTATGGTTAAACGAGCCGTTGCCTGCCGTAAGGGCAATAGCCAGGCAAACTTTGAAAAAGCATCCACACAAACAAGCAGGTAAGCATTACCTGACTTGCTACGGGGGAATGGCCCTACGTAGTCGATGAACAACTTCTGCATCGGTCTGCTCGCCACATCAGATGACAACAACCCTAACTTGGTGTTCTGGGCAGGCTTGCTCAAGCCACATAGATGACAGCTCTTAACCCTGGTCGCGATGTCCCTATCCATGCCCTTCCAGATAAAATGTCTCCTAATGCTGGAAATGGTCTTAGAAATTCCCTTGTGGCCTCCTACTGGGGAATTGTGGTAATAACTGAAGACCATGGGCACTAACTTGCTAGGCAGTACGATCTTAGGGGCATGTCCTTTTCTCTCTCTACAACATAGGACTCCCTTGGACAAGAAGTAAGGGGCCTGTACGTTACCCTCCTTTATGTTTTGGATGACTGGATCCAGCTCTTCGTCGTTCAACTGATGGGGCAACACATCAGTGAAGGCTAATGGAAACTCTAGCAGAACGGAACAGGGTTGCACAGATTGGGCATCACTGGGCTGGGAAAACATGCAGGACAAGGCGTCTGCAACTACATTTTGAGATCCCCTAATGTGTTCCACTTTGAACTTAAAGGATGAGATCTTCACCACCCATCTACCAATTTTACCCAGTTGCCGGGGATGAGCCAGAAGCCAAGAGAGAGCCTGATTGTCGGTCTCGAGCAGGAACACAGCATGTTCCAGGAAACGCCTGAACTTGTCTAGAGCGTACACAACAGCTAAACACTCTAGCTCATAGATGGATGATTTTCGTTCTTGCTGGGTCAATGTCCAGGAAATAAAAGCCACAGGCTGCCTAGCGTCATCAACAACTTGGGACAGAACTGCCCCGAGCGCAACCGAACTCGCGTCCGTCTGTAGGATAAAGGGTTTCGAAAAGTCGGGCATCCGTAACACCGGTGGGGAGATGATGGCCTCCTTCAAGTTCTGTTGACTCTCGCCCCATGTAAATTTAGTGCCCTTCTTCCTCAGCTCGTTCAAGGGTGCGGCAATCTCTGCGATATTAGGTATGAATCGTCGATAAAAATTGACCATACCTACGAATCTCGCTATTCCCATCGCATCCCTAGGAGGGGGTAATCACGGATGCCTTGTGTCCTCTCGGGGTCGACCGTAACGTCCCGGTGTGAAACCAAATGGCCCAAGAAAGAAATACTCTCCTGGGCGAAACGAACCTTATCGGGATTGACAGTGAGGCCAGATCTTCTCAACCGACACATCACTTCTCGGAGATGACCCAGATGATCTTCGAATGTCTCACTGTACACCAACAAATCATCTAAGTAATTAAAGACGAACCTGAATTTCACGTCGTGAAAAACGGTATCGAGAAGACGAGTGAGTGTCTGGGCCCCCACAGCCAAACCCATGGGAACCCTTGTGTATTGGTACAAATTCCATGGTACACAAAAGGCCGTGTACGGTCTACTCTCTTTGGCCAAAGCAATCTGGTGATAAGCCGCATTGAGATCGATTATGGTGAAATACCTGGCCCCACTGAACCAATCAAAGGCCGAATGTAAGTCTGGGAGGGGAACAGAATCCACCTCGATATTTGCGTTCAACTTCCGATAGTCAATGACCATACGGTGTTTACCCCCAGGCTTAGGTACCAAAATCGCTGGACTGGCATAGCTAGAATGAGAAGGTTCACTCCGTCCTTCCGCTCTCTGAGGTCTGGGTAGTTCCCCTCTTCTGTCTCCCCTCGCCTCATCGCTCATCTGAATGGCCTTGGACATCACACACAGACGGTCCAAGTCCGCAAACCACCGCAGCCGCTCAGCAAATACGAGTCGCAATCTGTCTTCTGAGGAGACGCCGTCAAGAATATTCTGGACAACCTCTTCCTCCGACATGCCCAGTCCCAGTATGCGCGCTACCTCTCGAATACTTTGCACGAATTGGGCAAGACTCTCGCCCCTCGCCTGCACGCGATAAAAGTGTCAGTGACGTAATTGCTGCATTAGTCTCCTGGGCACGAACGCCTCCAACACCTCCTGGTGGAACTCCACCACTCCACCTCTACGCCTCATTACACCCGCCACCATCTCAGCCATGGGGCCGCGACAATAAGGATAAACGAGCTCAAGGACGGTACGATCCGACATACCCGGGAAATTGACCAATTGAAAAATTATTTTAAAAAACGGCAATAATTTGTCCACATCCAGCCCATCCACCACCGGTAATTGCTGGATGATTTGAGACAGTGGGTTGGGCAGCTTGTGATATGACGCCGCCACCAAACCGGAGAAAACCGGGGTACTTACGGCAGGCTCGATTGCTCTATAAGATGACTCTACAGCCGAGACCACGGACTCAGCAACTGGAGCCGGCGTAGGTGGTCTAACCGGTTGAGCCCCCTGCAGGGTCGAGGTGATCTGTTGGATCAGACCTTTTACATCATGGGCCGGCTCAAGATCGCCCCATTGTTGTTCAAGATTCTGCAGCCTGAGTTTTACATGCTGCAGGCGTTGCCGGATTCGCCGGACGCCGATGGAGCACCCCGGTCCCTCCTCCAAATTGTCTACACACCGAGCTAATTCCTGCAGCTCCTCCCACTTCTCGATGCATTTTTCGAATTCACTCTCTTTGTCAGCGATGGCGACAGTCGAGAGCGCTTCGCCCGCGGACAGCGCTTCTCTGAGCTGCCGTCGCAATACAATTACCACCCCTTTCGGGTCTCTCCCCCGGGCTCGTAACTCTAACTCGATTTCGTCACGCAGAAACAACTCTGGATTTAGGACGCTCATCCTCGAGCTTCGCGGTCGGCACCCGAAAACACAACACCCTAAAAAAATTGACAATAAAGAACACAGGAATACTTGAGTACTGTCCTTCCTTCAAGCAGACTGCGGGTCCCCCTACCGTTGCGAGGACCCAGCCCACTTACCTGAACTAGCTCTCAACAACACTACACACGAAGGAACGCAACACACACACTAATACACGACATGACAAAATTACCGACCAACGAACAACAACCAATTCTCATATAAATATTTGCAATAACTTCGGCTCCCGTATCTCAGAGGAGACCGACTGCCGATCGGGCCATACCGCATAACTAAAAACGCCTTCCCTATTATTGGCAAGGTAATACGCGAAAACCATTTCTCCACCTCGGCCCAGATCTGCGATATTTCGAGTTTCCAAGGAATTTCCCCCCTAAAATTTCACACCCCGTGGCGACCTCCAGTTCAACAATACCAACAGGCGGGCAATACACACATATAATTAACAAAACCTTAAACATAACAAGACATAGGTACTTATAGATATAGGGACTTCTAGTAATTATTCCAAGTCCGATTCGAACCCCAAAATGTTTCCTGAGTTTGCAAGCCCCGTCACACCCAAAGGACCCAAGGGTTGACCCTAATCTCAACCACGCTCTGCTACCAAATGTAACCCTTCTTTAAGTATTTTATTGACTTATAATTTTTTTTTTTTTTAGAGAGGGCCACAAGATAATTAAAACTAGGCCAAAAGCCTAGAGAAGCCAAAAAGGCGCTGGATCCAGTGAGACGGGACTTGCAATTAAAACTCACAAAATTAACAACCAATAAATTTTTATTACATCCTTCTCTTTTTTTTATAACAAAACGTTAAATATTTATCTCCCAACAAAGTCAGTGCTTTCTCCTTAAAATATTTTTGTTAATTTTTTACTTTAAAAATAAATATAAAATTTAAATGAAATTAATATAATGATTAATTGATTTTCTTTTCCAATTGGGGTTACTTTTCCCCACTTAGCCCTATACCTAACCCCCAGAAATAACACATGAATATACAATACATATAAATGGACATATAAATATATATGTCTACAACTACAACACATACACACGTTCCACATCACAGGACAATTACAACTTTCAACATCAATATCTTGCCACCCCTCTTTCACCCCATAAGGTACATAATGCACCAAAATCCATTTATAATTTTAAACACTGCTTTAGGCCTACTTGAAATGAAAGTTTGACACACTCTACAACAGGTTATACGGGCATGTGGCCCTATCTTTGAAAACATTAAGTTTGGCTAAAGTACATATTATTTTGCGTTAACATCGGTCAATTACGGGGCCTTAGTTAAGACTTCAATTACTGTTATACAATTAACTCATTTTGCATACTCTAATTCGCCACGCGGCGTGCGTGTAATAGGTTAACAATTTTCATTCATTCTTGTACGTATATTAAACAAAACTCCTTTTACGTTACTTTAAATTAAATATATATAAGTATACTGCACTCACTTACCGCAGATCTGTTTTAATTTAGCCTGCCTTAGGTGGAAGATGGAACAATTAATAAAAACTTCTCTGTCAGAGAGCGGCGAGGCGGTTAGTTGGAGTAGCGAAATCAGACAAGCTCCGAACCGTTTATTCTACGCATTTTTCAACTCGCGCTTCAAGGCGTCCGCAAGGGAGCAGCACCAATCAAGCGCCGCTTCGTTACCTCATGTAGATTCTGCGCTAACCGTTAAACACAGTACGGCAGAATGCCCACCGCTAAATACAGAAACCTATTTTTCTTTATATTCGTTAAATGCAGTACAAGATTTTTTTATTATACGCTATTTACTTTTGCGTATTAGCGCCGATTTTATTCAATCGGCACACCCCCACCCCAAAAGGGCAACATAGTTGCCCCACACTTAGACAGAGGAGTACCCTGCAGTGTACCCCAATGTTTTCTACTAAAACGCAGGTGTTCCTCGGTTTTCCCAGTTGCCTTTGTTCTCAGGAGAGCAGTGGCTCAGAAGGAAGTCGAAAAAACAGAAAGAAGACATGTAGAATGCGAGTGTGTTGGCACTACACACTGACCTGATCAGGGCCATCATGCAGCAAGAAAGACAGAAGAAGAAAAGAAGAAAGAGTGTTCGGGTGCACCCTGAGTTCTGACCTCCTGAGGCTTGACCACTTATGCGGGAACTCCGATGCTACCTCAACAGGGACCCATGCCCTATAATTACACGGGGACTAACCCCCCAAAATCCAATAACACTTTATCCCATGAATCCCTCTTACATCCCACAGGACCAGGGAGAGAACGGGGGAGGTGGTTTCCATGACACCATAATTTGTTTACCCAATGTGTATATCCCTTCCTATAACCTAATACATGTGTGCTCCAAGGACATTGTCCACGTCGTACAATGCCACCGAGGTCCCTACCTGGCCACGTTGGCACGGTACGACTTGCTCTACTTACTCATATTTTTGTTTTTTTTCATCCTTTTCTTTTTCTAATTTTTGTTTTCTGCTTTTCTATTTTTTTTTTTTTTTTTTTTTTAAGGGGTAGGATATCGGGAGGATGAAAAGGGTAAGGATCCTTAAAGGTCAAGGGTGAGGACAGGGTTCCCTCCGAAAATAAGGAGGAGTGGAGAAAACCAAGGCTCGCGTAGGCAGGGGCGCAGCCCTGAAGTAGACGTACACCACCCGGATTGTGGGGAACATCTACCCGCTACCATACCAGGTTCTTACCTTTTCCCCGGAGCACACACCCCCGAAGGATCACCATCCCTACACACATGGAAACCACCAAATCTTACCCCCCACTTCTATTAGTCAGCTTACTCCCTCCGACAGAGCTTCAATTTTGAAACATGGGTAACAATTTCTGTAGAATCGCCCCCCCCCCCCGGTACGCCCAGCCGGGCCGTCACCGGTGACGTGAACCCCAGGATGCGATATGGCCCCGACCAGCGGTAACATAAATTTGCGGCCCGTTTGTCCGCGGCTGAGCTGAGTGGGTGGCTCTGGCAATAGACCCAGTCCCCAATCCGGAAGGGGTTAGGAATTCGCCCCTGATTATATCGTCGACGGACCCGCTCGTGCGCTCGCAGCAAATTCTTCCGAGCCTCCTTCCACCTCTCTGCAGTTCTATTATCTGGCTCCCGTGGCAGAAGATCTTCGATGTTCCACAAATTGGTCAACGGGAGTGCGGGCGCGAATCCAAACAGGATTTCAAAGGGCACGGCCTGATGACTGTCATGTCGGGCTGTATTAAAAGCTAACTGTAACCACTTCAGATTCTGATCCCAGGTGGTCTGTTGCTCAGCGTGATAAGCAATCAGGGTGGACCGTAGATTCCGATTGAATCTCTCCGCATGGGACAGCTGTGGGTAATAAGGGGAAGTGGTTACGTGTTTGATCCCACTGGCGAAACACATCCGCCGGAACTCACCCGAAATGAACTGAGGGCCATTGTCCGAGACAATGATGGTCGGAAGACCGAAATGCTGAAGTATATTGTTTTGGAGCACGTTTATGGTTAAACGAGCCGTTGCCTGCCGTAAGGGCAATAGCCAGGCAAACTTTGAAAAAGCATCCACACAAACAAGCAGGTAAGCATTACCTGACTTGCTACGGGGGAATGGCCCTACGTAGTCGATGAACAACTTCTGCATCGGTCTGCTCGCCACATCAGATGACAACAACCCTAACTTGGTGTTCTGGGCAGGCTTGCTCAAGCCACATAGATGACAGCTCTTAACCCTGGTCGCGATGTCCCTATCCATGCCCTTCCAGATAAAATGTCTCCTAATGCTGGAAATGGTCTTAGAAATTCCCTTGTGGCCTCCTACTGGGGAATTGTGGTAATAACTGAAGACCATGGGCACTAACTTGCTAGGCAGTACGATCTTAGGGGCACGTCCTTTTCTCTCTCTACAACATAGGACTCCCTTGGACAAGAAGTAAGGGGCCTGTACGTTACCCTCCTTTATATTTTGGATGACTGGATCCAGCTCTTCGTCGTTCAACTGATGGGGCAACACATCAGTGAAGGCTAATGGAAACTCTAGCAGAACGGAACAGGGTTGCACAGATTGGGCATCACTGGGCTGGGAAAACATGCAGGACAAGGCGTCTGCAACTACATTTTGAGATCCCCTAATGTGTTCCACTTTGAACTTAAAGGATGAGATCTTCACCACCCATCTACCAATTTTACCCAGTTGCCGGGGATGAGCCAGAAGCCAAGAGAGAGCCTGATTGTCGGTCTCGAGCAGGAACTCAGCATGTTCCAGGAAACGCCTGAACTTGTCTAGAGCGTACACAACAGCTAAACACTCTAGCTCATAGATGGATGATTTTCGTTCTTGCTGGGTCAATGTCCAGGAAATAAAAGCCACAGGCTGCCTAGCGTCATCAACAACTTGGGACAGAACTGCCCCGAGCGCAACCGAACTCGCGTCCGTCTGTAGGATAAAGGGTTTCGAAAAGTCGGGCATCCGTAACACCGGTGGGGAGATGATGGCCTCCTTCAAGTTCTGTTGACTCTCGCCCCATGTAAATTTAGCGCCCTTCTTCCTCAGCTCGTTCAAGGGTGCGGCAATCTCTGCGATATTAGGTATGAATCGTCGATAAAAATTGACCATACCTACGAATCTCGCTATTCCCATCGCATCCCTAGGAGGGGGTAATCACGGATGCCTTGTGTCCTCTCGGGGTCGACCGTAACGTCCCGGTGTGAAACCAAATGGCCCAAGAAAGAAATACTCTCCTGGGCGAAACGAACCTTATCGGGATTGACAGTGAGGCCAGATCTTCTCAACCGACACATCACTTCTCGGAGATGACCCAGATGATCTTCGAATGTCTCACTGTACACCAACAAATCATCTAAGTAATTAAAGACGAACCTGAATTTCACGTCGTGAAAAACGGTATCGAGAAGACGAGTGAGTGTCTGGGCCCCCACAGCCAAACCCATGGGAACCCTTGTGTATTGGTACAAATTCCATGGTACACAAAAGGCCGTGTACGGTCTACTCTCTTTGGCCAAAGCAATCTGGTGATAAGCCGCATTGAGATCGATTATGGTGAAATACCTGGCCCCACTGAACCAATCAAAGGCCGAATGTAAGTCTGGGAGGGGAACAGAATCCACCTCGATATTTGCGTTCAACTTCCGATAGTCAATGACCATACGGTGTTTACCCCCAGGCTTAGGTACCAAAATCGCTGGACTGGCATAGCTAGAATGAGAAGGTTCACTCCGTCCTTCCGCTCTCTGAGGTCTGGGTAGTTCCCCTCTTCTGTCTCCCCTCGCCTCATCGCTCATCTGAATGGCCTTGGACATCACACACAGACGGTCCAAGTCCGCAAACCACCGCAGCCGCTCAGCAAATACGAGTCGCAATCTGTCTTCTGAGGAGACGCCGTCAAGAATATTCTGGACAACCTCTTCCTCCGACATGCCCAGTCCCAGTATGCGCGCTACCTCTCGAATACTTTGCACGAATTGGGCAAGACTCTCGCCCCTCGCCTGCACGCGATAAAAGTGTCAGTGACGTAATTGCTGCATTAGTCTCCTGGGCACGAACGCCTCCAACACCTCCTGGTGGAACTCCACCACTCCACCTCTACGCCTCATTACACCCGCCACCATCTCAGCCATGGGGCCGCGACAATAAGGATAAACGAGCTCAAGGACGGTACGATCCGACATACCCGGGAAATTGACCAATTGAAAAATTATTTTAAAAAACGGCAATAATTTGTCCACATCCAGCCCATCCACCACCGGTAATTGCTGGATGATTTGAGACAGTGGGTTGGGCAGCTTGTGATATGACGCCGCCACCAAACCGGAGAAAACCGGGGTACTTACGGCAGGCTCGATTGCTCTATAAGATGACTCTACAGCCGAGACCACGGACTCAGCAACTGGAGCCGGCGTAGGTGGTCTAACCGGTTGAGCCCCCTGCAGGGTCGAGGTGATCTGTTGGATCAGACCTTTTACATCATGGGCCGGCTCAAGATCGCCCCATTGTTGTTCAAGATTCTGCAGCCTGAGTTTTACATGCTGCAGGCGTTGCCGGATTCGCCGGACGCCGATGGAGCACCCCGGTCCCTCCTCCAAATTGTCTACACACCGAGCTAATTCCTGCAGCTCCTCCCACTTCTCGATGCATTTTTCGAATTCACTCTCTTTGTCAGCGATGGCGACAGTCGAGAGCGCTTCGCCCGCGGACAGCGCTTCTCTGAGCTGCCGTCGCAATACAATTACCACCCCTTTCGGGTCTCTCCCCCGGGCTCGTAACTCTAACTCGATTTCGTCACGCAGAAACAACTCTGGATTTAGGACGCTCATCCTCGAGCTTCGCGGTCGGCACCCGAAAACACAACACCCTAAAAAAATTGACAATAAAGAACACAGGAATACTTGAGTACTGTCCTTCCTTCAAGCAGACTGCGGGTCCCCCTACCGTTGCGAGGACCCAGCCCACTTACCTGAACTAGCTCTCAACAACACTACACACGAAGGAACGCAACACACACACTAATACACGACATGACAAAATTACCGACCAACGAACAACAACCAATTCTCATATAAATATTTGCAATAACTTCGGCTCCCGTATCTCAGAGGAGACCGACTGCCGATCGGGCCATACCGCATAACTAAAAACGCCTTCCCTATTATTGGCAAGGTAATACGCGAAAACCATTTCTCCACCTCGGCCCAGATCTGCGATATTTCGAGTTTCCAAGGAATTTCCCCCCTAAAATTTCACACCCCGTGGCGACCTCCAGTTCAACAATACCAACAGGCGGGCAATACACACATATAATTAACAAAACCTTAAACATAACAAGACATAGGTACTTATAGATATAGGGACTTCTAGTAATTATTCCAAGTCCGATTCGAACCCCAAAATGTTTCCTGAGTTTGCAAGCCCCGTCACACCCAAAGGACCCAAGGGTTGACCCTAATCTCAACCACGCTCTGCTACCAAATGTAACCCTTCTTTAAGTATTTTATTGACTTATAATTTTTTTTTTTTTAGAGAGGGCCACAAGATAATTAAAACTAGGCCAAAAGCCTAGAGAAGCCAAAAAGGCGCTGGATCCAGTGAGACGGGACTTGCAATTAAAACTCACAAAATTAACAACCAATAAATTTTTATTACATCCTTCTCTTTTTTTTTATAACAAAACGTTAAATATTTATCTCCCAACAAAGTCAGTGCTTTCTCCTTAAAACATTTTTGTTAATTTTTTACTTTAAAAATAAATATAAAATTTAAATGAAATTAATATAATGATTAATTGATTTTCTTTTCCAATTGGGGTTACTTTTCCCCACTTAGCCCTATACCTAACCCCCAGAAATAACACATGAATATACAATACATATAAATGGACATATAAATATATATGTCTACAACTACAACACATACACACGTTCCACATCACAGGACAATTACAACTTTCAACATCAATATCTTGCCACCCCTCTTTCACCCCATAAGGTACATAATGCACCAAAATCCATTTATAATTTTAAACACTGCTTTAGGCCTACTTGAAATGAAAGTTTGACACACTCTACAACAGGTTATACGGGCATGTGGCCCTATCTTTGAAAACATTAAGTTTGGCTAAAGTACATATTATTTTGCGTTAACATTGGTCAATTACGGGGCCTTAGTTAAGACTTCAATTACTGTTATACAATTAACTCATTTTGCATACTCTAATTCGCCACGCGGCGTGCGTGTAATAGGTTAACAATTTTCATTCATTCTTGTACGTATATTAAACAAAACTCCTTTTACGTTACTTTAAATTAAATATATATAAGTATACTGCACTCACTTACCGCAGATCTGTTTTAATTTAGCCTGCCTTAGGTGGAAGATGGAACAATTAATAAAAACTTCTCTGTCAGAGAGCGGCGAGGCGGTTAGTTGGAGTAGCGAAATCAGACAAGCTCCGAACCGTTTATTCTACGCATTTTTCAACTCGCGCTTCAAGGCGTCCGCAAGGGAGCAGCACCAATCAAGCGCCGCTTCGTTACCTCATGTAGATTCTGCGCTAACCGTTAAACACAGTACGGCAGAATGCCCACCGCTAAATACAGAAACCTATTTTTCTTTATATTCGTTAAATGCAGTACAAGATTTTTTTATTATACGCTATTTACTTTTGCGTATTAGCGCCGATTTTATTCAATCGGCACACCCCCACCCCAAAAGGGCAACATAGTTGCCCCACACTTAGACAGAGGAGTACCCTGCAGTGTACCCCAATGTTTTCTACTAAAACGCAGGTGTTCCTCGGTTTTCCCAGTTGCCTTTGTTCTCAGGAGAGCAGTGGCTCAGAAGGAAGTCGAAAAAACAGAAAGAAGACATGTAGAATGCGAGTGTGTTGGCACTACACACTGACCTGATCAGGGCCATCATGCAGCAAGAAAGACAGAAGAAGAAAAGAAGAAAGAGTGTTCGGGTGCACCCTGAGTTCTGACCTCCTGAGGCTTGACCACTTATGCGGGAACTCCGATGCTACCTCAACAGGGACCCATGCCCTATAATTACACGGGGACTAACCCCCCAAAATCCAATAACACTTTATCCCATGAATCCCTCTTACATCCCACAGGACCAGGGAGAGAACGGGGGAGGTGGTTTCCATGACACCATAATTTGTTTACCCAATGTGTATATCCCTTCCTATAACCTAATACATGTGTGCTCCAAGGACATTGTCCACGTCGTACAATGCCACCGAGGTCCCTACCTGGCCACGTTGGCACGGTACGACTTGCTCTACTTACTCATATTTTTGTTTTTTTTCATCCTTTTCTTTTTCTAATTTTTGTTTTCTGCTTTTCTATTTTTTTTTTTTTTTTTTTTAAAGGGGTAGGAAATCGGGAGGATGAAAAGGGTAAGGATCCTTAAAGGTCAAGGGTGAGGACAGGGTTCCCTCCGAAAATAAGGAGGAGTGGAGAAAACCAAGGCTCGCGTAGGCAGGGGCGCAGCCCTGAAGTAGACGTACACCACCCGGATTGTGGGGAACATCTACCCGCTACCATACCAGGTTCTTACCTTTTCCCCGGAGCACACACCCCCGAAGGATCACCATCCCTACACACATGGAAACCACCAAATCTTACCCCCCACTTCTATTAGTCAGCTTACTCCCTCCGACAGAGCTTCAATTTTGAAACATGGGTAACAATTTCTGTAGAATCGCCCCCCCCCCCCCGGTACGCCCAGCCGGGCCGTCACCGGTGACGTGAACCCCAGGATGCGATATGGCCCCGACCAGCGGTAACATAAATTTGCGGCCCGTTTGTCCGCGGCTGAGCTGAGTGGGTGGCTCTGGCAATAGACCCAGTCCCCAATCCGGAAGGGGTTAGGAATTCGCCCCTGATTATATCGTCGACGGACCCGCTCGTGCGCTCGCAGCAAATTCTTCCGAGCCTCCTTCCACCTCTCTGCAGTTCTATTATCTGGCTCCCGTGGCAGAAGATCTTCGATGTTCCACAAATTGGTCAACGGGAGTGCGGGCGCGAATCCAAACAGGATTTCAAAGGGCACGGCCTGATGACTGTCATGTCGGGCTGTATTAAAAGCTAACTGTAACCACTTCAGATTCTGATCCCAGGTGGTCTGTTGCTCAGCGTGATAAGCAATCAGGGTGGACCGGAGATTCCGATTGAATCTCTCCGCATGGGACAGCTGTGGGTAATAAGGGGAAGTGGTTACGTGTTTGATCCCACTGGCGAAACACATCCGCCGGAACTCACCCGAAATGAACTGAGGGCCATTGTCCGAGACAATGATGGTCGGAAGACCGAAATGCTGAAGTATATTGTTTTGGAGCACGTTTATGGTTAAACGAGCCGTTGCCTGCCGTAAGGGCAATAGCCAGGCAAACTTTGAAAAAGCATCCACACAAACAAGCAGGTAAGCATTACCTGACTTGCTACGGGGGAATGGCCCTACGTAGTCGATGAACAACTTCTGCATCGGTCTGCTCGCCACATCAGATGACAACAACCCTAACTTGGTGTTCTGGGCAGGCTTGCTCAAGCCACATAGATGACAGCTCTTAACCCTGGTCGCGATGTCCCTATCCATGCCCTTCCAGATAAAATGTCTCCTAATGCTGGAAATGGTCTTAGAAATTCCCTTGTGGCCTCCTACTGGGGAATTGTGGTAATAACTGAAGACCATGGGCACTAACTTGCTAGGCAGTACGATCTTAGGGGCACGTCCTTTTCTCTCTCTACAACATAGGACTCCCTTGGACAAGAAGTAAGGGGCCTGTACGTTACCCTCCTTTATATTTTGGATGACTGGATCCAGCTCTTCGTCGTTCAACTGATGGGGCAACACATCAGTGAAGGCTAATGGAAACTCTAGCAGAACGGAACAGGGTTGCACAGATTGGGCATCACTGGGCTGGGAAAACATGCAGGACAAGGCGTCTGCAACTACATTTTGAGATCCCCTAATGTGTTCCACTTTGAACTTAAAGGATGAGATCTTCACCACCCATCTACCAATTTTACCCAGTTGCCGGGGATGAGCCAGAAGCCAAGAGAGAGCCTGATTGTCGGTCTCGAGCAGGAACTCAGCATGTTCCAGGAAACGCCTGAACTTGTCTAGAGCGTACACAACAGCTAAACACTCTAGCTCATAGATGGATGATTTTCGTTCTTGCTGGGTCAATGTCCAGGAAATAAAAGCCACAGGCTGCCTAGCGTCATCAACAACTTGGGACAGAACTGCCCCGAGCGCAACCGAACTCGCGTCCGTCTGTAGGATAAAGGGTTTCGAAAAGTCGGGCATCCGTAACACCGGTGGGGAGATGATGGCCTCCTTCAAGTTCTGTTGACTCTCGCCCCATGTAAATTTAGCGCCCTTCTTCCTCAGCTCGTTCAAGGGTGCGGCAATCTCTGCGATATTAGGTATGAATCGTCGATAAAAATTGACCATACCTACGAATCTCGCTATTCCCATCGCATCCCTAGGAGGGGGTAATCACGGATGCCTTGTGTCCTCTCGGGGTCGACCGTAACGTCCCGGTGTGAAACCAAATGGCCCAAGAAAGAAATACTCTCCTGGGCGAAACGAACCTTATCGGGATTGACAGTGAGGCCAGATCTTCTCAACCGACACATCACTTCTCGGAGATGACCCAGATGATCTTCGAATGTCTCACTGTACACCAACAAATCATCTAAGTAATTAAAGACGAACCTGAATTTCACGTCGTGAAAAACGGTATCGAGAAGACGAGTGAGTGTCTGGGCCCCCACAGCCAAACCCATGGGAACCCTTGTGTATTGGTACAAATTCCATGGTACACAAAAGGCCGTGTACGGTCTACTCTCTTTGGCCAAAGCAATCTGGTGATAAGCCGCATTGAGATCGATTATGGTGAAATACCTGGCCCCACTGAACCAATCAAAGGCCGAATGTAAGTCTGGGAGGGGAACAGAATCCACCTCGATATTTGCGTTCAACTTCCGATAGTCAATGACCATACGGTGTTTACCCCCAGGCTTAGGTACCAAAATCGCTGGAC
This sequence comes from Magicicada septendecula, assembly GCA_034769895.1. Taxonomy (NCBI): domain Eukaryota; kingdom Metazoa; phylum Arthropoda; class Insecta; order Hemiptera; family Cicadidae; genus Magicicada; species Magicicada septendecula. Next base: position 157,580,550 of record CM068371.1, on the reverse strand, counting down.
TGGCATAGCTAGAATGAGAAGGTTCACTCCGTCCTTCCGCTCTCTGAGGTCTGGGTAGTTCCCCTCTTCTGTCTCCCCTCGCCTCATCGCTCATCTGAATGGCCTTGGACATCACACACAGACGGTCCAAGTCCGCAAACCACCGCAGCCGCTCAGCAAATACGAGTCGCAATCTGTCTTCTGAGGAGACGCCGTCAAGAATATTCTGGACAACCTCTTCCTCCGACATGCCCAGTCCCAGTATGCGCGCTACCTCTCGAATACTTTGCACGAATTGGGCAAGACTCTCGCCCCTCGCCTGCACGCGATAAAAGTGTCAGTGACGTAATTGCTGCATTAGTCTCCTGGGCACGAACGCCTCCAACACCTCCTGGTGGAACTCCACCACTCCACCTCTACGCCTCATTACACCCGCCACCATCTCAGCCATGGGGCCGCGACAATAAGGATAAACGAGCTCAAGGACGGTACGATCCGACATACCCGGGAAATTGACCAATTGAAAAATTATTTTAAAAAACGGCAATAATTTGTCCACATCCAGCCCATCCACCACCGGTAATTGCTGGATGATTTGAGACAGTGGGTTGGGCAGCTTGTGATATGACGCCGCCACCAAACCGGAGAAAACCGGGGTACTTACGGCAGGCTCGATTGCTCTATAAGATGACTCTACAGCCGAGACCACGGACTCAGCAACTGGAGCCGGCGTAGGTGGTCTAACCGGTTGAGCCCCCTGCAGGGTCGAGGTGATCTGTTGGATCAGACCTTTTACATCATGGGCCGGCTCAAGATCGCCCCATTGTTGTTCAAGATTCTGCAGCCTGAGTTTTACATGCTGCAGGCGTTGCCGGATTCGCCGGACGCCGATGGAGCACCCCGGTCCCTCCTCCAAATTGTCTACACACCGAGCTAATTCCTGCAGCTCCTCCCACTTCTCGATGCATTTTTCGAATTCACTCTCTTTGTCAGCGATGGCGACAGTCGAGAGCGCTTCGCCCGCGGACAGCGCTTCTCTGAGCTGCCGTCGCAATACAATTACCACCCCTTTCGGGTCTCTCCCCCGGGCTCGTAACTCTAACTCGATTTCGTCACGCAGAAACAACTCTGGATTTAGGACGCTCATCCTCGAGCTTCGCGGTCGGCACCCGAAAACACAACACCCTAAAAAAATTGACAATAAAGAACACAGGAATACTTGAGTACTGTCCTTCCTTCAAGCAGACTGCGGGTCCCCCTACCGTTGCGAGGACCCAGCCCACTTACCTGAACTAGCTCTCAACAACACTACACACGAAGGAACGCAACACACACACTAATACACGACATGACAAAATTACCGACCAACGAACAACAACCAATTCTCATATAAATATTTGCAATAACTTCGGCTCCCGTATCTCAGAGGAGACCGACTGCCGATCGGGCCATACCGCATAACTAAAAACGCCTTCCCTATTATTGGCAAGGTAATACGCGAAAACCATTTCTCCACCTCGGCCCAGATCTGCGATATTTCGAGTTTCCAAGGAATTTCCCCCCTAAAATTTCACACCCCGTGGCGACCTCCAGTTCAACAATACCAACAGGCGGGCAATACACACATATAATTAACAAAACCTTAAACATAACAAGACATAGGTACTTATAGATATAGGGACTTCTAGTAATTATTCCAAGTCCGATTCGAACCCCAAAATGTTTCCTGAGTTTGCAAGCCCCGTCACACCCAAAGGACCCAAGGGTTGACCCTAATCTCAACCACGCTCTGCTACCAAATGTAACCCTTCTTTAAGTATTTTATTGACTTATAATTTTTTTTTTTTTAGAGAGGGCCACAAGATAATTAAAACTAGGCCAAAAGCCTAGAGAAGCCAAAAAGGCGCTGGATCCAGTGAGACGGGACTTGCAATTAAAACTCACAAAATTAACAACCAATAAATTTTTATTACATCCTTCTCTTTTTTTTTATAACAAAACGTTAAATATTTATCTCCCAACAAAGTCAGTGCTTTCTCCTTAAAACATTTTTGTTAATTTTTTACTTTAAAAATAAATATAAAATTTAAATGAAATTAATATAATGATTAATTGATTTTCTTTTCCAATTGGGGTTACTTTTCCCCACTTAGCCCTATACCTAACCCCCAGAAATAACACATGAATATACAATACATATAAATGGACATATAAATATATATGTCTACAACTACAACACATACACACGTTCCACATCACAGGACAATTACAACTTTCAACATCAATATCTTGCCACCCCTCTTTCACCCCATAAGGTACATAATGCACCAAAATCCATTTATAATTTTAAACACTGCTTTAGGCCTACTTGAAATGAAAGTTTGACACACTCTACAACAGGTTATACGGGCATGTGGCCCTATCTTTGAAAACATTAAGTTTGGCTAAAGTACATATTATTTTGCGTTAACATTGGTCAATTACGGGGCCTTAGTTAAGACTTCAATTACTGTTATACAATTAACTCATTTTGCATACTCTAATTCGCCACGCGGCGTGCGTGTAATAGGTTAACAATTTTCATTCATTCTTGTACGTATATTAAACAAAACTCCTTTTACGTTACTTTAAATTAAATATATATAAGTATACTGCACTCACTTACCGCAGATCTGTTTTAATTTAGCCTGCCTTAGGTGGAAGATGGAACAATTAATAAAAACTTCTCTGTCAGAGAGCGGCGAGGCGGTTAGTTGGAGTAGCGAAATCAGACAAGCTCCGAACCGTTTATTCTACGCATTTTTCAACTCGCGCTTCAAGGCGTCCGCAAGGGAGCAGCACCAATCAAGCGCCGCTTCGTTACCTCATGTAGATTCTGCGCTAACCGTTAAACACAGTACGGCAGAATGCCCACCGCTAAATACAGAACCTATTTTTCTTTATATTCGTTAAATGCAGTACAAGATTTTTTTATTATACGCTATTTACTTTTGCGTATTAGCGCCGATTTTATTCAATCGGCACACCCCCACCCCAAAAGGGCAACATAGTTGCCCCACACTTAGACAGAGGAGTACCCTGCAGTGTACCCCAATGTTTTCTACTAAAACGCAGGTGTTCCTCGGTTTTCCCAGTTGCCTTTGTTCTCAGGAGAGCAGTGGCTCAGAAGGAAGTCGAAAAAACAGAAAGAAGACATGTAGAATGCGAGTGTGTTGGCACTACACACTGACCTGATCAGGGCCATCATGCAGCAAGAAAGACAGAAGAAGAAAAGAAGAAAGAGTGTTCGGGTGCACCCTGAGTTCTGACCTCCTGAGGCTTGACCACTTATGCGGGAACTCCGATGCTACCTCAACAGGGACCCATGCCCTATAATTACACGGGGACTAACCCCCCAAAATCCAATAACACTTTATCCCATGAATCCCTCTTACATCCCACAGGACCAGGGAGAGAACGGGGGAGGTGGTTTCCATGACACCATAATTTGTTTACCCAATGTGTATATCCCTTCCTATAACCTAATACATGTGTGCTCCAAGGACATTGTCCACGTCGTACAATGCACCGAGGTCCCTACCTGGCCACGTTGGCACGGTACGACTTGCTCTACTTACTCATATTTTTGTTTTTTTTCATCCTTTCTTTTTCTAATTTTTGTTTTCTGCTTTTCTATTTTTTTTTTTTTTTTTTTTTAAAGGGGTAGGAAATCGGGAGGATGAAAAGGGTAAGGATCCTTAAAGGTCAAGGGTGAGGACAGGGTTCCCTCCGAAAATAAGGAGGAGTGGAGAAAACCAAGGCTCGCGTAGGCAGGGCGCAGCCCTGAAGTAGACGTACACCACCCGGATTGTGGGGAACATCTACCCGCTACCATACCAGGTTTCTTACCTTTTTCCCCGGAGCACACACCCCCGAAGGATCACCATCCCTACACACATGGAAACCACCAAATCTTACCCCCCACTTCTATTAGTCAGCTTACTCCTCCGACAGAGCTTCAATTTTGAAACATGGGTAACAATTTCTGTAGAATCGCCCCCCCCCCGGTACGCCCAGCCGGGCCGTCACCGGTGACGTGAACCCCAGGATGCGATATGGCCCCGACCAGCGGTAACATAAATTTGCGGCCCGTTTGTCCGCGGCTGAGCTGAGTGGGTGGCTCTGGCAATAGACCCAGTCCCCAATCCGGAAGGGGTTAGGAATTCGCCCCTGATTATATCGTCGACGGACCCGCTCGTGCGCTCGCAGCAAATTCTTCCGAGCCTCCTTCCACCTCTCTGCAGTTCTATTATCTGGCTCCCGTGGCAGAAGATCTTCGATGTTCCACAAATTGGTCAACGGGAGTGCGGGCGCGAATCCAAACAGGATTTCAAAGGGCACGGCCTGATGACTGTCATGTCGGGCTGTATTAAAAGCTAACTGTAACCACTTCAGATTCTGATCCCAGGTGGTCTGTTGCTCAGCGTGATAAGCAATCAGGTGGACCGGAGATTCCGATTGAATCTCTCCGCATGGGACAGCTGTGGGTAATAAGGGGAAGTGGTTACGTGTTTGATCCCACTGGCGAAACACATCCGCCGGAACTCACCCGAAATGAACTGAGGGCCATTGTCCGAGACAATGATGGTCGGAAGACCGAAATGCTGAAGTATATTGTTTTGGAGCACGTTTATGGTTAAACGAGCCGTTGCCTGCCGTAAGGGCAATAGCCAGGCAAACTTTGAAAAAGCATCCACACAAACAAGCAGGTAAGCATTACCTGACTTGCTACGGGGGAATGGCCCTACGTAGTCGATGAACAACTTCTGCATCGGTCTGCTCGCCACATCAGATGACAACAACCCTAACTTGGTGTTCTGGGCAGGCTTGCTCAAGCCACATAGATGACAGCTCTTAACCCTGGTCGCGATGTCCCTATCCATGCCCTTCCAGATAAAATGTCTCCTAATGCTGGAAATGGTCTTAGAAATTCCCTTGTGGCCTCCTACTGGGGAATTGTGGTAATAACTGAAGACCATGGGCACTAACTTGCTAGGCAGTACGATCTTAGGGGCACGTCCTTTTCTCTCTCTACAACATAGGACTCCCTTGGACAAGAAGTAAGGGGCCTGTACGTTACCCTCCTTTATATTTTGGATGACTGGATCCAGCTCTTCGTCGTTCAACTGATGGGGCAACACATCAGTGAAGGCTAATGGAAACTCTAGCAGAACGGAACAGGGTTGCACAGATTGGGCATCACTGGGCTGGGAAAACATGCAGGACAAGGCGTCTGCAACTACATTTTGAGATCCCCTAATGTGTTCCACTTTGAACTTAAAGGATGAGATCTTCACCACCCATCTACCAATTTTACCCAGTTGCCGGGGATGAGCCAGAAGCCAAGAGAGAGCCTGATTGTCGGTCTCGAGCAGGAACTCAGCATGTTCCAGGAAACGCCTGAACTTGTCTAGAGCGTACACAACAGCTAAACACTCTAGCTCATAGATGGATGATTTTCGTTCTTGCTGGGTCAATGTCCAGGAAATAAAAGCCACAGGCTGCCTAGCGTCATCAACAACTTGGGACAGAACTGCCCCGAGCGCAACCGAACTCGCGTCCGTCTGTAGGATAAAGGGTTTCGAAAAGTCGGGCATCCGTAACACCGGTGGGGAGATGATGGCCTCCTTCAAGTTCTGTTGACTCTCGCCCCATGTAAATTTAGCGCCCTTCTTCCTCAGCTCGTTCAAGGGTGCGGCAATCTCTGCGATATTAGGTATGAATCGTCGATAAAAATTGACCATACCTACGAATCTCGCTATTCCCATCGCATCCCTAGGAGGGGGTAATCACGGATGCCTTGTGTCCTCTCGGGGTCGACCGTAACGTCCCGGTGTGAAACCAAATGGCCCAAGAAAGAAATACTCTCCTGGGCGAAACGAACCTTATCGGGATTGACAGTGAGGCCAGATCTTCTCAACCGACACATCACTTCTCGGAGATGACCCAGATGATCTTCGAATGTCTCACTGTACACCAACAAATCATCTAAGTAATTAAAGACGAACCTGAATTTCACGTCGTGAAAAACGGTATCGAGAAGACGAGTGAGTGTCTGGGCCCCCACAGCCAAACCCATGGGAACCCTTGTGTATTGGTACAAATTCCATGGTACACAAAAGGCCGTGTACGGTCTACTCTCTTTGGCCAAAGCAATCTGGTGATAAGCCGCATTGAGATCGATTATGGTGAAATACCTGGCCCCACTGAACCAATCAAAGGCCGAATGTAAGTCTGGGAGGGGAACAGAATCCACCTCGATATTTGCGTTCAACTTCCGATAGTCAATGACCATACGGTGTTTACCCCCAGGCTTAGGTACCAAAATCGCTGGACTGGCATAGCTAGAATGAGAAGGTTCACTCCGTCCTTCCGCTCTCTGAGGTCTGGGTAGTTCCCCTCTTCTGTCTCCCCTCGCCTCATCGCTCATCTGAATGGCCTTGGACATCACACACAGACGGTCCAAGTCCGCAAACCACCGCAGCCGCTCAGCAAATACGAGTCGCAATCTGTCTTCTGAGGAGACGCCGTCAAGAATATTCTGGACAACCTCTTCCTCCGACATGCCCAGTCCCAGTATGCGCGCTACCTCTCGAATACTTTGCACGAATTGGGCAAGACTCTCGCCCCTCGCCTGCACGCGATAAAAGTGTCAGTGACGTAATTGCTGCATTAGTCTCCTGGGCACGAACGCCTCCAACACCTCCTGGTGGAACTCCACCACTCCACCTCTACGCCTCATTACACCCGCCACCATCTCAGCCATGGGGCCGCGACAATAAGGATAAACGAGCTCAAGGACGGTACGATCCGACATACCCGGGAAATTGACCAATTGAAAAATTATTTTAAAAAACGGCAATAATTTGTCCACATCCAGCCCATCCACCACCGGTAATTGCTGGATGATTTGAGACAGTGGGTTGGGCAGCTTGTGATATGACGCCGCCACCAAACCGGAGAAAACCGGGGTACTTACGGCAGGCTCGATTGCTCTATAAGATGACTCTACAGCCGAGACCACGGACTCAGCAACTGGAGCCGGCGTAGGTGGTCTAACCGGTTGAGCCCCCTGCAGGGTCGAGGTGATCTGTTGGATCAGACCTTTTACATCATGGGCCGGCTCAAGATCGCCCCATTGTTGTTCAAGATTCTGCAGCCTGAGTTTTACATGCTGCAGGCGTTGCCGGATTCGCCGGACGCCGATGGAGCACCCCGGTCCCTCCTCCAAATTGTCTACACACCGAGCTAATTCCTGCAGCTCCTCCCACTTCTCGATGCATTTTTCGAATTCACTCTCTTTGTCAGCGATGGCGACAGTCGAGAGCGCTTCGCCCGCGGACAGCGCTTCTCTGAGCTGCCGTCGCAATACAATTACCACCCCTTTCGGGTCTCTCCCCCGGGCTCGTAACTCTAACTCGATTTCGTCACGCAGAAACAACTCTGGATTTAGGACGCTCATCCTCGAGCTTCGCGGTCGGCACCCGAAAACACAACACCCTAAAAAAATTGACAATAAAGAACACAGGAATACTTGAGTACTGTCCTTCCTTCAAGCAGACTGCGGGTCCCCCTACCGTTGCGAGGACCCAGCCCACTTACCTGAACTAGCTCTCAACAACACTACACACGAAGGAACGCAACACACACACTAATACACGACATGACAAAATTACCGACCAACGAACAACAACCAATTCTCATATAAATATTTGCAATAACTTCGGCTCCCGTATCTCAGAGGAGACCGACTGCCGATCGGGCCATACCGCATAACTAAAAACGCCTTCCCTATTATTGGCAAGGTAATACGCGAAAACCATTTCTCCACCTCGGCCCAGATCTGCGATATTTCGAGTTTCCAAGGAATTTCCCCCCTAAAATTTCACACCCCGTGGCGACCTCCAGTTCAACAATACCAACAGGCGGGCAATACACACATATAATTAACAAAACCTTAAACATAACAAGACATAGGTACTTATAGATATAGGGACTTCTAGTAATTATTCCAAGTCCGATTCGAACCCCAAAATGTTTCCTGAGTTTGCAAGCCCCGTCACACCCAAAGGACCCAAGGGTTGACCCTAATCTCAACCACGCTCTGCTACCAAATGTAACCCTTCTTTAAGTATTTTATTGACTTATAATTTTTTTTTTTTTTAGAGAGGGCCACAAGATAATTAAAACTAGGCCAAAAGCCTAGAGAAGCCAAAAAGGCGCTGGATCCAGTGAGACGGGACTTGCAATTAAAACTCACAAAATTAACAACCAATAAATTTTTATTACATCCTTCTCTTTTTTTTTATAACAAAACGTTAAATATTTATCTCCCAACAAAGTCAGTGCTTTCTCCTTAAAATATTTTTGTTAATTTTTTACTTTAAAAATAAATATAAAATTTAAATGAAATCAATATAATGATTAATTGATTTTCTTTTCCAATTGGGGTTACTTTTCCCCACTTAGCCCTATACCTAACCCCCAGAAATAACACATGAATATACAATACATATAAATGGACATATAAATATATATGTCTACAACTACAACACATACACACGTTCCACATCACAGGACAATTACAACTTTCAACATCAATATCTTGCCACCCCTCTTTCACCCCATAAGGTACATAATGCACCAAAATCCATTTATAATTTTAAACACTGCTTTAGGCCTACTTGAAATGAAAGTTTGACACACTCTACAACAGGTTATACGGGCATGTGGCCCTATCTTTGAAAACATTAAGTTTGGCTAAAGTACATATTATTTTGCGTTAACATTGGTCAATTACGGGGCCTTAGTTAAGACTTCAATTACTGTTATACAATTAACTCATTTTGCATACTCTAATTCGCCACGCGGCGTGCGTGTAATAGGTTAACAATTTTCATTCATTCTTGTACGTATATTAAACAAAACTCCTTTTACGTTACTTTAAATTAAATATATATAAGTATACTGCACTCACTTACCGCAGATCTGTTTTAATTTAGCCTGCCTTAGGTGGAAGATGGAACAATTAATAAAAACTTCTCTGTCAGAGAGCGGCGAGGCGGTTAGTTGGAGTAGCGAAATCAGACAAGCTCCGAACCGTTTATTCTACGCATTTTTCAACTCGCGCTTCAAGGCGTCCGCAAGGGAGCAGCACCAATCAAGCGCCGCTTCGTTACCTCATGTAGATTCTGCGCTAACCGTTAAACACAGTACGGCAGAATGCCCACCGCTAAATACAGAAACCTATTTTTCTTTATATTCGTTAAATGCAGTACAAGATTTTTTTATTATACGCTATTTACTTTTGCGTATTAGCGCCGATTTTATTCAATCGGCACACCCCCACCCCAAAAGGGCAACATAGTTGCCCCACACTTAGACAGAGGAGTACCCTGCAGTGTACCCCAATGTTTTCTACTAAAACGCAGGTGTTCCTCGGTTTTCCCAGTTGCCTTTGTTCTCAGGAGAGCAGTGGCTCAGAAGGAAGTCGAAAAAACAGAAAGAAGACATGTAGAATGCGAGTGTGTTGGCACTACACACTGACCTGATCAGGGCCATCATGCAGCAAGAAAGACAGAAGAAGAAAAGAAGAAAGAGTGTTCGGGTGCACCCTGAGTTCTGACCTCCTGAGGCTTGACCACTTATGCGGGAACTCCGATGCTACCTCAACAGGGACCCATGCCCTATAATTACACGGGGACTAACCCCCCAAAATCCAATAACACTTTATCCCATGAATCCCTCTTACATCCCACAGGACCAGGGAGAGAACGGGGGAGGTGGTTTCCATGACACCATAATTTGTTTACCCAATGTGTATATCCCTTCCTATAACCTAATACATGTGTGCTCCAAGGACATTGTCCACGTCGTACAATGCCACCGAGGTCCCTACCTGGCCACGTTGGCACGGTACGACTTGCTCTACTTACTCATATTTTTGTTTTTTTTCATCCTTTTCTTTTTCTAATTTTTGTTTTCTGCTTTTCTATTTTTTTTTTTTTTTTTTTTTTAAAGGGGTAGGAAATCGGGAGGATGAAAAGGGTAAGGATCCTTAAAGGTCAAGGGTGAGGACAGGGTTCCCTCCGAAAATAAGGAGGAGTGGAGAAAACCAAGGCTCGCGTAGGCAGGGGCGCAGCCCTGAAGTAGACGTACACCACCCGGATTGTGGGGAACATCTACCCGCTACCATACCAGGTTCTTACCTTTTCCCCGGAGCACACACCCCCGAAGGATCACCATCCCTACACACATGGAAACCACCAAATCTTACCCCCCACTTCTATTAGTCAGCTTACTCCCTCCGACAGAGCTTCAATTTTGAAACATGGGTAACAATTTCTGTAGAATCGCCCCCCCCCCCCCGGTACGCCCAGCCGGGCCGTCACCGGTGACGTGAACCCCAGGATGCGATATGGCCCCGACCAGCGGTAACATAAATTTGCGGCCCGTTTGTCCGCGGCTGAGCTGAGTGGGTGGCTCTGGCAATAGACCCAGTCCCCAATCCGGAAGGGGTTAGGAATTCGCCCCTGATTATATCGTCGACGGACCCGCTCGTGCGCTCGCAGCAAATTCTTCCGAGCCTCCTTCCACCTCTCTGCAGTTCTATTATCTGGCTCCCGTGGCAGAAGATCTTCGATGTTCCACAAATTGGTCAACGGGAGTGCGGGCGCGAATCCAAACAGGATTTCAAAGGGCACGGCCTGATGACTGTCATGTCGGGCTGTATTAAAAGCTAACTGTAACCACTTCAGATTCTGATCCCAGGTGGTCTGTTGCTCAGCGTGATAAGCAATCAGGGTGGACCGGAGATTCCGATTGAATCTCTCCGCATGGGACAGCTGTGGGTAATAAGGGGAAGTGGTTACGTGTTTGATCCCACTGGCGAAACACATCCGCCGGAACTCACCCGAAATGAACTGAGGGCCATTGTCCGAGACAATGATGGTCGGAAGACCGAAATGCTGAAGTATATTGTTTTGGAGCACGTTTATGGTTAAACGAGCCGTTGCCTGCCGTAAGGGCAATAGCCAGGCAAACTTTGAAAAAGCATCCACACAAACAAGCAGGTAAGCATTACCTGACTTGCTACGGGGGAATGGCCCTACGTAGTCGATGAACAACTTCTGCATCGGTCTGCTCGCCACATCAGATGACAACAACCCTAACTTGGTGTTCTGGGCAGGCTTGCTCAAGCCACATAGATGACAGCTCTTAACCCTGGTCGCGATGTCCCTATCCATGCCCTTCCAGATAAAATGTCTCCTAATGCTGGAAATGGTCTTAGAAATTCCCTTGTGGCCTCCTACTGGGGAATTGTGGTAATAACTGAAGACCATGGGCACTAACTTGCTAGGCAGTACGATCTTAGGGGCACGTCCTTTTCTCTCTCTACAACATAGGACTCCCTTGGACAAGAAGTAAGGGGCCTGTACGTTACCCTCCTTTATATTTTGGATGACTGGATCCAGCTCTTCGTCGTTCAACTGATGGGGCAACACATCAGTGAAGGCTAATGGAAACTCTAGCAGAACGGAACAGGGTTGCACAGATTGGGCATCACTGGGCTGGGAAAACATGCAGGACAAGGCGTCTGCAACTACATTTTGAGATCCCCTAATGTGTTCCACTTTGAACTTAAAGGATGAGATCTTCACCACCCATCTACCAATTTTACCCAGTTGCCGGGGATGAGCCAGAAGCCAAGAGAGAGCCTGATTGTCGGTCTCGAGCAGGAACTCAGCATGTTCCAGGAAACGCCTGAACTTGTCTAGAGCGTACACAACAGCTAAACACTCTAGCTCATAGATGGATGATTTTCGTTCTTGCTGGGTCAATGTCCAGGAAATAAAAGCCACAGGCTGCCTAGCGTCATCAACAACTTGGGACAGAACTGCCCCGAGCGCAACCGAACTCGCGTCCGTCTGTAGGATAAAGGGTTTCGAAAAGTCGGGCATCCGTAACACCGGTGGGGAGATGATGGCCTCCTTCAAGTTCTGTTGACTCTCGCCCCATGTAAATTTAGCGCCCTTCTTCCTCAGCTCGTTCAAGGGTGCGGCAATCTCTGCGATATTAGGTATGAATCGTCGATAAAAATTGACCATACCTACGAATCTCGCTATTCCCATCGCATCCCTAGGAGGGGGTAATCACGGATGCCTTGTGTCCTCTCGGGGTCGACCGTAACGTCCCGGTGTGAAACCAAATGGCCCAAGAAAGAAATACTCTCCTGGGCGAAACGAACCTTATCGGGATTGACAGTGAGGCCAGATCTTCTCAACCGACACATCACTTCTCGGAGATGACCCAGATGATCTTCGAATGTCTCACTGTACACCAACAAATCATCTAAGTAATTAAAGACGAACCTGAATTTCACGTCGTGAAAAACGGTATCGAGAAGACGAGTGAGTGTCTGGGCCCCCACAGCCAAACCCATGGGAACCCTTGTGTATTGGTACAAATTCCATGGTACACAAAAGGCCGTGTACGGTCTACTCTCTTTGGCCAAAGCAATCTGGTGATAAGCCGCATTGAGATCGATTATGGTGAAATACCTGGCCCCACTGAACCAATCAAAGGCCGAATGTAAGTCTGGGAGGGGAACAGAATCCACCTCGATATTTGCGTTCAACTTCCGATAGTCAATGACCATACGGTGTTTACCCCCAGGCTTAGGTACCAAAATCGCTGGACTGGCATAGCTAGAATGAGAAGGTTCACTCCGTCCTTCCGCTCTCTGAGGTCTGGGTAGTTCCCCTCTTCTGTCTCCCCTCGCCTCATCGCTCATCTGAATGGCCTTGGACATCACACACAGACGGTCCAAGTCCGCAAACCACCGCAGCCGCTCAGCAAATACGAGTCGCAATCTGTCTTCTGAGGAGACGCCGTCAAGAATATTCTGGACAACCTCTTCCTCCGACATGCCCAGTCCCAGTATGCGCGCTACCTCTCGAATACTTTGCACGAATTGGGCAAGACTCTCGCCCCTCGCCTGCACGCGATAAAAGTGTCAGTGACGTAATTGCTGCATTAGTCTCCTGGGCACGAACGCCTCCAACACCTCCTGGTGGAACTCCACCACTCCACCTCTACGCCTCATTACACCCGCCACCATCTCAGCCATGGGGCCGCGACAATAAGGATAAACGAGCTCAAGGACGGTACGATCCGACATACCCGGGAAATTGACCAATTGAAAAATTATTTTAAAAAACGGCAATAATTTGTCCACATCCAGCCCATCCACCACCGGTAATTGCTGGATGATTTGAGACAGTGGGTTGGGCAGCTTGTGATATGACGCCGCCACCAAACCGGAGAAAACCGGGGTACTTACGGCAGGCTCGATTGCTCTATAAGATGACTCTACAGCCGAGACCACGGACTCAGCAACTGGAGCCGGCGTAGGTGGTCTAACCGGTTGAGCCCCCTGCAGGGTCGAGGTGATCTGTTGGATCAGACCTTTTACATCATGGGCCGGCTCAAGATCGCCCCATTGTTGTTCAAGATTCTGCAGCCTGAGTTTTACATGCTGCAGGCGTTGCCGGATTCGCCGGACGCCGATGGAGCACCCCGGTCCCTCCTCCAAATTGTCTACACACCGAGCTAATTCCTGCAGCTCCTCCCACTTCTCGATGCATTTTTCGAATTCACTCTCTTTGTCAGCGATGGCGACAGTCGAGAGCGCTTCGCCCGCGGACAGCGCTTCTCTGAGCTGCCGTCGCAATACAATTACCACCCCTTTCGGGTCTCTCCCCCGGGCTCGTAACTCTAACTCGATTTCGTCACGCAGAAACAACTCTGGATTTAGGACGCTCATCCTCGAGCTTCGCGGTCGGCACCCGAAAACACAACACCCTAAAAAAATTGACAATAAAGAACACAGGAATACTTGAGTACTGTCCTTCCTTCAAGCAGACTGCGGGTCCCCCTACCGTTGCGAGGACCCAGCCCACTTACCTGAACTAGCTCTCAACAACACTACACACGAAGGAACGCAACACACACACTAATACACGACATGACAAAATTACCGACCAACGAACAACAACCAATTCTCATATAAATATTTGCAATAACTTCGGCTCCCGTATCTCAGAGGAGACCGACTGCCGATCGGGCCATACCGCATAACTAAAAACGCCTTCCCTATTATTGGCAAGGTAATACGCGAAAACCATTTCTCCACCTCGGCCCAGATCTGCGATATTTCGAGTTTCCAAGGAATTTCCCCCCTAAAATTTCACACCCCGTGGCGACCTCCAGTTCAACAATACCAACAGGCGGGCAATACACACATATAATTAACAAAACCTTAAACATAACAAGACATAGGTACTTATAGATATAGGGACTTCTAGTAATTATTCCAAGTCCGATTCGAACCCCAAAATGTTTCCTGAGTTTGCAAGCCCCGTCACACCCAAAGGACCCAAGGGTTGACCCTAATCTCAACCACGCTCTGCTACCAAATGTAACCCTTATTTAAGTATTTTATTGACTTATAATTTTTTTTTTTTTTAGAGAGGGCCACAAGATAATTAAAACTAGGCCAAAAGCCTAGAGAAGCCAAAAAGGCGCTGGATCCAGTGAGACGGGACTTGCAATTAAAACTCACAAAATTAACAACCAATAAATTTTTATTACATCCTTCTCTTTTTTTTTATAACAAAACGTTAAATATTTATCTCCCAACAAAGTCAGTGCTTTCTCCTTAAAATATTTTTGTTAATTTTTTACTTTAAAAATAAATATAAAATTTAAATGAAATTAATATAATGATTAATTGATTTTCTTTTCCAATTGGGGTTACTTTTCCCCACTTAGCCCTATACCTAACCCCCAGAAATAACACATGAATATACAATACATATAAATGGACATATAAATATATATGTCTACAACTACAACACATACACACGTTCCACATCACAGGACAATTACAACTTTCAACATCAATATCTTGCCACCCCTCTTTCACCCCATAAGGTACATAATGCACCAAAATCCATTTATAATTTTAAACACTGCTTTAGGCCTACTTGAAATGAAAGTTTGACACACTCTACAACAGGTTATACGGGCATGTGGCCCTATCTTTGAAAACATTAAGTTTGGCTAAAGTACATATTATTTTGCGTTAACATTGGTCAATTACGGGGCCTTAGTTAAGACTTCAATTACTGTTATACAATTAACTCATTTTGCATACTCTAATTCGCCACGCGGCGTGCGTGTAATAGGTTAACAATTTTCATTCATTCTTGTACGTATATTAAACAAAACTCCTTTTACGTTACTTTAAATTAAATATATATAAGTATACTGCACTCACTTACCGCAGATCTGTTTTAATTTAGCCTGCCTTAGGTGGAAGATGGAACAATTAATAAAAACTTCTCTGTCAGAGAGCGGCGAGGCGGTTAGTTGGAGTAGCGAAATCAGACAAGCTCCGAACCGTTTATTCTACGCATTTTTCAACTCGCGCTTCAAGGCGTCCGCAAGGGAGCAGCACCAATCAAGCGCCGCTTCGTTACCTCATGTAGATTCTGCGCTAACCGTTAAACACAGTACGGCAGAATGCCCACCGCTAAATACAGAAACCTATTTTTCTTTATATTCGTTAAATGCAGTACAAGATTTTTTTATTATACGCTATTTACTTTTGCGTATTAGCGCCGATTTTATTCAATCGGCACACCCCCACCCCAAAAGGGCAACATAGTTGCCCCACACTTAGACAGAGGAGTACCCTGCAGTGTACCCCAATGTTTTCTACTAAAACGCAGGTGTTCCTCGGTTTTCCCAGTTGCCTTTGTTCTCAGGAGAGCAGTGGCTCAGAAGGAAGTCGAAAAAACAGAAAGAAGACATGTAGAATGCGAGTGTGTTGGCACTACACACTGACCTGATCAGGGCCATCATGCAGCAAGAAAGACAGAAGAAGAAAAGAAGAAAGAGTGTTCGGGTGCACCCTGAGTTCTGACCTCCTGAGGCTTGACCACTTATGCGGGAACTCCGATGCTACCTCAACAGGGACCCATGCCCTATAATTACACGGGGACTAACCCCCCAAAATCCAATAACACTTTATCCCATGAATCCCTCTTACATCCCACAGGACCAGGGAGAGAACGGGGGAGGTGGTTTCCATGACACCATAATTTGTTTACCCAATGTGTATATCCCTTCCTATAACCTAATACATGTGTGCTCCAAGGACATTGTCCACGTCGTACAATGCCACCGAGGTCCCTACCTGGCCACGTTGGCACGGTACGACTTGCTCTACTTACTCATATTTTTGTTTTTTTTCATCCTTTTCTTTTTCTAATTTTTGTTTTCTGCTTTTCTATTTTTTTTTTTTTTTTTTTTTTTTTTAAAGGGGTAGGAAATCGGGAGGATGAAAAGGGTAAGGATCCTTAAAGGTCAAGGGTGAGGACAGGGTTCCCTCCGAAAATAAGGAGGAGTGGAGAAAACCAAGGCTCGCGTAGGCAGGGGCGCAGCCCTGAAGTAGACGTACACCACCCGGATTGTGGGGAACATCTACCCGCTACCATACCAGGTTCTTACCTTTTCCCCGGAGCACACACCCCCGAAGGATCACCATCCCTACACACATGGAAACCACCAAATCTTACCCCCCACTTCTATTAGTCAGCTTACTCCCTCCGACAGAGCTTCAATTTTGAAACATGGGTAACAATTTCTGTAGAATCGCCCCCCCCCCCGGTACGCCCAGCCGGGCCGTCACCGGTGACGTGAACCCCAGGATGCGATATGGCCCCGACCAGCGGTAACATAAATTTGCGGCCCGTTTGTCCGCGGCTGAGCTGAGTGGGTGGCTCTGGCAATAGACCCAGTCCCCAATCCGGAAGGGGTTAGGAATTCGCCCCTGATTATATCGTCGACGGACCCGCTCGTGCGCTCGCAGCAAATTCTTCCGAGCCTCCTTCCACCTCTCTGCAGTTCTATTATCTGGCTCCCGTGGCAGAAGATCTTCGATGTTCCACAAATTGGTCAACGGGAGTGCGGGCGCGAATCCAAACAGGATTTCAAAGGGCACGGCCTGATGACTGTCATGTCGGGCTGTATTAAAAGCTAACTGTAACCACTTCAGATTCTGATCCCAGGTGGTCTGTTGCTCAGCGTGATAAGCAATCAGGGTGGACCGGAGATTCCGATTGAATCTCTCCGCATGGGACAGCTGTGGGTAATAAGGGGAAGTGGTTACGTGTTTGATCCCACTGGCGAAACACATCCGCCGGAACTCACCCGAAATGAACTGAGGGCCATTGTCCGAGACAATGATGGTCGGAAGACCGAAATGCTGAAGTATATTGTTTTGGAGCACGTTTATGGTTAAACGAGCCGTTGCCTGCCGTAAGGGCAATAGCCAGGCAAACTTTGAAAAAGCATCCACACAAACAAGCAGGTAAGCATTACCTGACTTGCTACGGGGGAATGGCCCTACGTAGTCGATGAACAACTTCTGCATCGGTCTGCTCGCCACATCAGATGACAACAACCCTAACTTGGTGTTCTGGGCAGGCTTGCTCAAGCCACATAGATGACAGCTCTTAACCCTGGTCGCGATGTCCCTATCCATGCCCTTCCAGATAAAATGTCTCCTAATGCTGGAAATGGTCTTAGAAATTCCCTTGTGGCCTCCTACTGGGGAATTGTGGTAATAACTGAAGACCATGGGCACTAACTTGCTAGGCAGTACGATCTTAGGGGCACGTCCTTTTCTCTCTCTACAACATAGGACTCCCTTGGACAAGAAGTAAGGGGCCTGTACGTTACCCTCCTTTATATTTTGGATGACTGGATCCAGCTCTTCGTCGTTCAACTGATGGGGCAACACATCAGTGAAGGCTAATGGAAACTCTAGCAGAACGGAACAGGGTTGCACAGATTGGGCATCACTGGGCTGGGAAAACATGCAGGACAAGGCGTCTGCAACTACATTTTGAGATCCCCTAATGTGTTCCACTTTGAACTTAAAGGATGAGATCTTCACCACCCATCTACCAATTTTACCCAGTTGCCGGGGATGAGCCAGAAGCCAAGAGAGAGCCTGATTGTCGGTCTCGAGCAGGAACTCAGCATGTTCCAGGAAACGCCTGAACTTGTCTAGAGCGTACACAACAGCTAAACACTCTAGCTCATAGATGGATGATTTTCGTTCTTGCTGGGTCAATGTCCAGGAAATAAAAGCCACAGGCTGCCTAGCGTCATCAACAACTTGGGACAGAACTGCCCCGAGCGCAACCGAACTCGCGTCCGTCTGTAGGATAAAGGGTTTCGAAAAGTCGGGCATCCGTAACACCGGTGGGGAGATGATGGCCTCCTTCAAGTTCTGTTGACTCTCGCCCCATGTAAATTTAGCGCCCTTCTTCCTCAGCTCGTTCAAGGGTGCGGCAATCTCTGCGATATTAGGTATGAATCGTCGATAAAAATTGACCATACCTACGAATCTCGCTATTCCCATCGCATCCCTAGGAGGGGGTAATCACGGATGCCTTGTGTCCTCTCGGGGTCGACCGTAACGTCCCGGTGTGAAACCAAATGGCCCAAGAAAGAAATACTCTCCTGGGCGAAACGAACCTTATCGGGATTGACAGTGAGGCCAGATCTTCTCAACCGACACATCACTTCTCGGAGATGACCCAGATGATCTTCGAATGTCTCACTGTACACCAACAAATCATCTAAGTAATTAAAGACGAACCTGAATTTCACGTCGTGAAAAACGGTATCGAGAAGACGAGTGAGTGTCTGGGCCCCCACAGCCAAACCCATGGGAACCCTTGTGTATTGGTACAAATTCCATGGTACACAAAAGGCCGTGTACGGTCTACTCTCTTTGGCCAAAGCAATCTGGTGATAAGCCGCATTGAGATCGATTATGGTGAAATACCTGGCCCCACTGAACCAATCAAAGGCCGAATGTAAGTCTGGGAGGGGAACAGAATCCACCTCGATATTTGCGTTCAACTTCCGATAGTCAATGACCATACGGTGTTTACCCCCAGCTTAGGTACCAAAATCGCTGGACTGGCATAGCTAGAATGAGAAGGTTCACTCCGTCCTTCCGCTCTCTGAGGTCTGGGTAGTTCCCCTCTTCTGTCTCCCCTCGCCTCATCGCTCATCTGAATGGCCTTGGACATCACACACAGACGGTCCAAGTCCGCAAACCACCGCAGCCGCTCAGCAAATACGAGTCGCAATCTGTCTTCTGAGGAGACGCCGTCAAGAATATTCTGGACAACCTCTTCCTCCGACATGCCCAGTCCCAGTATGCGCGCTACCTCTCGAATACTTTGCACGAATTGGGCAAGACTCTCGCCCCTCGCCTGCACGCGATAAAAGTGTCAGTGACGTAATTGCTGCATTAGTCTCCTGGGCACGAACGCCTCCAACACCTCCTGGTGGAACTCCACCACTCCACCTCTACGCCTCATTACACCCGCCACCATCTCAGCCATGGGGCCGCGACAATAAGGATAAACGAGCTCAAGGACGGTACGATCCGACATACCCGGGAAATTGACCAATTGAAAAATTATTTTAAAAAACGGCAATAATTTGTCCACATCCAGCCCATCCACCACCGGTAATTGCTGGATGATTTGAGACAGTGGGTTGGGCAGCTTGTGATATGACGCCGCCACCAAACCGGAGAAAACCGGGGTACTTACGGCAGGCTCGATTGCTCTATAAGATGACTCTACAGCCGAGACCACGGACTCAGCAACTGGAGCCGGCGTAGGTGGTCTAACCGGTTGAGCCCCCTGCAGGGTCGAGGTGATCTGTTGGATCAGACCTTTTACATCATGGGCCGGCTCAAGATCGCCCCATTGTTGTTCAAGATTCTGCAGCCTGAGTTTTACATGCTGCAGGCGTTGCCGGATTCGCCGGACGCCGATGGAGCACCCCGGTCCCTCCTCCAAATTGTCTACACACCGAGCTAATTCCTGCAGCTCCTCCCACTTCTCGATGCATTTTTCGAATTCACTCTCTTTGTCAGCGATGGCGACAGTCGAGAGCGCTTCGCCCGCGGACAGCGCTTCTCTGAGCTGCCGTCGCAATACAATTACCACCCCTTTCGGGTCTCTCCCCCGGGCTCGTAACTCTAACTCGATTTCGTCACGCAGAAACAACTCTGGATTTAGGACGCTCATCCTCGAGCTTCGCGGTCGGCACCCGAAAACACAACACCCTAAAAAAATTGACAATAAAGAACACAGGAATACTTGAGTACTGTCCTTCCTTCAAGCAGACTGCGGGTCCCCCTACCGTTGCGAGGACCCAGCCCACTTACCTGAACTAGCTCTCAACAACACTACACACGAAGGAACGCAACACACACACTAATACACGACATGACAAAATTACCGACCAACGAACAACAACCAATTCTCATATAAATATTTGCAATAACTTCGGCTCCCGTATCTCAGAGGAGACCGACTGCCGATCGGGCCATACCGCATAACTAAAAACGCCTTCCCTATTATTGGCAAGGTAATACGCGAAAACCATTTCTCCACCTCGGCCCAGATCTGCGATATTTCGAGTTTCCAAGGAATTTCCCCCCTAAAATTTCACACCCCGTGGCGACCTCCAGTTCAACAATACCAACAGGCGGGCAATACACACATATAATTAACAAAACCTTAAACATAACAAGACATAGGTACTTATAGATATAGGGACTTCTAGTAATTATTCCAAGTCCGATTCGAACCCCAAAATGTTTCCTGAGTTTGCAAGCCCCGTCACACCCAAAGGACCCAAGGGTTGACCCTAATCTCAACCACGCTCTGCTACCAAATGTAACCCTTATTTAAGTATTTTATTGACTTATAATTTTTTTTTTTTTTAGAGAGGGCCACAAGATAATTAAAACTAGGCCAAAAGCCTAGAGAAGCCAAAAAGGCGCTGGATCCAGTGAGACGGGACTTGCAATTAAAACTCACAAAATTAACAACCAATAAATTTTTATTACATCCTTCTCTTTTTTTTTATAACAAAACGTTAAATATTTATCTCCCAACAAAGTCAGTGCTTTCTCCTTAAAATATTTTTGTTAATTTTTTACTTTAAAAATAAATATAAAATTTAAATGAAATTAATATAATGATTAATTGATTTTCTTTTCCAATTGGGGTTACTTTTCCCCACTTAGCCCTATACCTAACCCCCAGAAATAACACATGAATATACAATACATATAAATGGACATATAAATATATATGTCTACAACTACAACACATACACACGTTCCACATCACAGGACAATTACAACTTTCAACATCAATATCTTGCCACCCCTCTTTCACCCCATAAGGTACATAATGCACCAAAATCCATTTATAATTTTAAACACTGCTTTAGGCCTACTTGAAATGAAAGTTTGACACACTCTACAACAGGTTATACGGGCATGTGGCCCTATCTTTGAAAACATTAAGTTTGGCTAAAGTACATATTATTTTGCGTTAACATTGGTCAATTACGGGGCCTTAGTTAAGACTTCAATTACTGTTATACAATTAACTCATTTTGCATACTCTAATTCGCCACGCGGCGTGCGTGTAATAGGTTAACAATTTTCATTCATTCTTGTACGTATATTAAACAAAACTCCTTTTACGTTACTTTAAATTAAATATATATAAGTATACTGCACTCACTTACCGCAGATCTGTTTTAATTTAGCCTGCCTTAGGTGGAAGATGGAACAATTAATAAAAACTTCTCTGTCAGAGAGCGGCGAGGCGGTTAGTTGGAGTAGCGAAATCAGACAAGCTCCGAACCGTTTATTCTACGCATTTTTCAACTCGCGCTTCAAGGCGTCCGCAAGGGAGCAGCACCAATCAAGCGCCGCTTCGTTACCTCATGTAGATTCTGCGCTAACCGTTAAACACAGTACGGCAGAATGCCCACCGCTAAATACAGAAACCTATTTTTCTTTATATTCGTTAAATGCAGTACAAGATTTTTTTATTATACGCTATTTACTTTTGCGTATTAGCGCCGATTTTATTCAATCGGCACACCCCCACCCCAAAAGGGCAACATAGTTGCCCCACACTTAGACAGAGGAGTACCCTGCAGTGTACCCCAATGTTTTCTACTAAAACGCAGGTGTTCCTCGGTTTTCCCAGTTGCCTTTGTTCTCAGGAGAGCAGTGGCTCAGAAGGAAGTCGAAAAAACAGAAAGAAGACATGTAGAATGCGAGTGTGTTGGCACTACACACTGACCTGATCAGGGCCATCATGCAGCAAGAAAGACAGAAGAAGAAAAGAAGAAAGAGTGTTCGGGTGCACCCTGAGTTCTGACCTCCTGAGGCTTGACCACTTATGCGGGAACTCCGATGCTACCTCAACAGGGACCCATGCCCTATAATTACACGGGGACTAACCCCCCAAAATCCAATAACACTTTATCCCATGAATCCCTCTTACATCCCACAGGACCAGGGAGAGAACGGGGGAGGTGGTTTCCATGACACCATAATTTGTTTACCCAATGTGTATATCCCTTCCTATAACCTAATACATGTGTGCTCCAAGGACATTGTCCACGTCGTACAATGCCACCGAGGTCCCTACCTGGCCACGTTGGCACGGTACGACTTGCTCTACTTACTCATATTTTTGTTTTTTTTTCATCCTTTTCTTTTTCTGCTTTTCTATTTTTTTTTTTTTTTTTTTTTTTTTTAAGGGGTAGGATATCGGGAGGATGAAAAGGGTAAGGATCCTTAAAGGTCAAGGGTGAGGACAGGGTTCCCTCCGAAAATAAGGAGGAGTGGAGAAAACCAAGGCTCGCGTAGGCAGGGGCGCAGCCCTGAAGTAGACGTACACCACCCGGATTGTGGGGAACATCTACCCGCTACCATACCAGGTTCTTACCTTTTCCCCGGAGCACACACCCCCGAAGGATCACCATCCCTACACACATGGAAACCACCAAATCTTACCCCCCACTTCTATTAGTCAGCTTACTCCCTCCGACAGAGCTTCAATTTTGAAACATGGGTAACAATTTCTGTAGAATCGCCCCCCCCCCGGTACGCCCAGCCGGGCCGTCACCGGTGACGTGAACCCCAGGATGCGATATGGCCCCGACCAGCGGTAACATAAATTTGCGGCCCGTTTGTCCGCGGCTGAGCTGAGTGGGTGGCTCTGGCAATAGACCCAGTCCCCAATCCGGAAGGGGTTAGGAATTCGCCCCTGATTATATCGTCGACGGACCCGCTCGTGCGCTCGCAGCAAATTCTTCCGAGCCTCCTTCCACCTCTCTGCAGTTCTATTATCTGGCTCCCGTGGCAGAAGATCTTCGATGTTCCACAAATTGGTCAACGGGAGTGCGGGCGCGAATCCAAACAGGATTTCAAAGGGCACGGCCTGATGACTGTCATGTCGGGCTGTATTAAAAGCTAACTGTAACCATTTCAGATTCTGATCCCAGGTGGTCTGTTGCTCAGCGTGATAAGCAATCAGGGTGGACCGGAGATTCCGATTGAATCTCTCCGCATGGGACAGCTGTGGGTAATAAGGGGAAGTGGTTACGTGTTTGATCCCACTGGCGAAACACATCCGCCGGAACTCACCCGAAATGAACTGAGGGCCATTGTCCGAGACAATGATGGTCGGAAGACCGAAATGCTGAAGTATATTGTTTTGGAGCACGTTTATGGTTAAACGAGCCGTTGCCTGCCGTAAGGGCAATAGCCAGGCAAACTTTGAAAAAGCATCCACACAAACAAGCAGGTAAGCATTACCTGACTTGCTACGGGGGAATGGCCCTACGTAGTCGATGAACAACTTCTGCATCGGTCTGCTCGCCACATCAGATGACAACAACCCTAACTTGGTGTTCTGGGCAGGCTTGCTCAAGCCACATAGATGACAGCTCTTAACCCTGGTCGCGATGTCCCTATCCATGCCCTTCCAGATAAAATGTCTCCTAATGCTGGAAATGGTCTTAGAAATTCCCTTGTGGCCTCCTACTGGGGAATTGTGGTAATAACTGAAGACCATGGGCACTAACTTGCTAGGCAGTACGATCTTAGGGGCATGTCCTTTTCTCTCTCTACAACATAGGACTCCCTTGGACAAGAAGTAAGGGGCCTGTACGTTACCCTCCTTTATGTTTTGGATGACTGGATCCAGCTCTTCGTCGTTCAACTGATGGGGCAACACATCAGTGAAGGCTAATGGAAACTCTAGCAGAACGGAACAGGGTTGCACAGATTGGGCATCACTGGGCTGGGAAAACATGCAGGACAAGGCGTCTGCAACTACATTTTGAGATCCCCTAATGTGTTCCACTTTGAACTTAAAGGATGAGATCTTCACCACCCATCTACCAATTTTACCCAGTTGCCGGGGATGAGCCAGAAGCCAAGAGAGAGCCTGATTGTCGGTCTCGAGCAGGAACACAGCATGTTCCAGGAAACGCCTGAACTTGTCTAGAGCGTACACAACAGCTAAACACTCTAGCTCATAGATGGATGATTTTCGTTCTTGCTGGGTCAATGTCCAGGAAATAAAAGCCACAGGCTGCCTAGCGTCATCAACAACTTGGGACAGAACTGCCCCGAGCGCAACCGAACTCGCGTCCGTCTGTAGGATAAAGGGTTTCGAAAAGTCGGGCATCCGTAACACCGGTGGGGAGATGATGGCCTCCTTCAAGTTCTGTTGACTCTCGCCCCATGTAAATTTAGTGCCCTTCTTCCTCAGCTCGTTCAAGGGTGCGGCAATCTCTGCGATATTAGGTATGAATCGTCGATAAAAATTGACCATACCTACGAATCTCGCTATTTCCATCGCATCCCTAGGAGGGGGTAATCACGGATGCCTTGTGTCCTCTCGGGGTCGACCGTAACGTCCCGGTGTGAAACCAAATGGCCCAAGAAAGAAATACTCTCCTGGGCGAAACGAACCTTATCGGGATTGACAGTGAGGCCAGATCTTCTCAACCGACACATCACTTCTCGGAGATGACCCAGATGATCTTCGAATGTCTCACTGTACACCAACAAATCATCTAAGTAATTAAAGACGAACCTGAATTTCACGTCGTGAAAAACGGTATCGAGAAGACGAGTGAGTGTCTGGGCCCCCACAGCCAAACCCATGGGAACCCTTGTGTATTGGTACAAATTCCATGGTACACAAAAGGCCGTGTACGGTCTACTCTCTTTGGCCAAAGCAATCTGGTGATAAGCCGCATTGAGATCGATTATGGTGAAATACCTGGCCCCACTGAACCAATCAAAGGCCGAATGTAAGTCTGGGAGGGGAACAGAATCCACCTCGATATTTGCGTTCAACTTCCGATAGTCAATGACCATACGGTGTTTACCCCCAGGCTTAGGTACCAAAATCGCTGGACTGGCATAGCTAGAATGAGAAGGTTCACTCCGTCCTTCCGCTCTCTGAGGTCTGGGTAGTTCCCCTCTTCTGTCTCCCCTCGCCTCATCGCTCATCTGAATGGCCTTGGACATCACACACAGACGGTCCAAGTCCGCAAACCACCGCAGCCGCTCAGCAAATACGAGTCGCAATCTGTCTTCTGAGGAGACGCCGTCAAGAATATTCTGGACAACCTCTTCCTCCGACATGCCCAGTCCCAGTATGCGCGCTACCTCTCGAATACTTTGCACGAATTGGGCAAGACTCTCGCCCCTCGCCTGCACGCGATAAAAGTGTCAGTGACGTAATTGCTGCATTAGTCTCCTGGGCACGAACGCCTCCAACACCTCCTGGTGGAACTCCACCACTCCACCTCTACGCCTCATTACACCCGCCACCATCTCAGCCATGGGGCCGCGACAATAAGGATAAACGAGCTCAAGGACGGTACGATCCGACATACCCGGGAAATTGACCAATTGAAAAATTATTTTAAAAAACGGCAATAATTTGTCCACATCCAGCCCATCCACCACCGGTAATTGCTGGATGATTTGAGACAGTGGGTTGGGCAGCTTGTGATATGACGCCGCCACCAAACCGGAGAAAACCGGGGTACTTACGGCAGGCTCAATTGCTCTATAAGATGACTCTACAGCCGAGACCACGGACTCAGCAACTGGAGCCGGCGTAGGTGGTCTAACCGGTTGAGCCCCCTGCAGGGTCGAGGTGATCTGTTGGATCAGACCTTTTACATATTGGGCCGGCTCAAGATCGCCCCATTGTTGTTCAAGATTCTGCAGCCTGAGTTTTACATGCTGCAGGCGTTGCCGGATTCGCCGGACGCCGATGGAGCACCCCGGTCCCTCCTCCAAATTGTCTACACACCGAGCTAATTCCTGCAGCTCCTCCCACTTCTCGATGCATTTTTCGAATTCACTCTCTTTGTCAGCGATGGCGACAGTCGAGAGCGCTTCGCCCGCGGACAGCGCTTCTCTGAGCTGCCGTCGCAATACAATTACCACCCCTTTCGGGTCTCTCCCCCGGGCTCGTAACTCTAACTCGATTTCGTCACGCAGAAACAACTCTGGATTTAGGACGCTCATCCTCGAGCTTCGCGGTCGGCACCCGAAAACACAACACCCTAAAAAAATTGACAATAAAGAACACAGGAATACTTGAGTACTGTCCTTCCTTCAAGCAGACTGCGGGTCCCCCTACCGTTGCGAGGACCCAGCCCACTTACCTGAACTAGCTCTCAACAACACTACACACGAAGGAACGCAACACACACACTAATACACGACATGACAAAATTACCGACCAACGAACAACAACCAATTCTCATATAAATATTTGCAATAACTTCGGCTCCCGTATCTCAGAGGAGACCGACTGCCGATCGGGCCATACCGCATAACTAAAAACGCCTTCCCTATTATTGGCAAGGTAATACGCGAAAACCATTTCTCCACCTCGGCCCAGATCTGCGATATTTCGAGTTTCCAAGGAATTTCCCCCCTAAAATTTCACACCCCGTGGCGACCTCCAGTTCAACAATACCAACAGGCGGGCAATACACACATATAATTAACAAAACCTTAAACATAACAAGACATAGGTACTTATAGATATAGGGACTTCTAGTAATTATTCCAAGTCCGATTCGAACCCCAAAATGTTTCCTGAGTTTGCAAGCCCCGTCACACCCAAAGGACCCAAGGGTTGACCCTAATCTCAACCACGCTCTGCTACCAAATGTAACCCTTCTTTAAGTATTTTATTGACTTATAATTTTTTTTTTTTTTAGAGAGGGCCACAAGATAATTAAAACTAGGCCAAAAGCCTAGAGAAGCCAAAAAGGCGCTGGATCCAGTGAGACGGGACTTGCAATTAAAACTCACAAAATTAACAACCAATAAATTTTTATTACATCCTTCTCTTTTTTTTATAACAAAACGTTAAATATTTATCTCCCAACAAAGTCAGTGCTTTCTCCTTAAAATATTTTTGTTAATTTTTTACTTTAAAAATAAATATAAAATTTAAATGAAATTAATATAATGATTAATTGATTTTCTTTTCCAATTGGGGTTACTTTTCCCCACTTAGCCCTATACCTAACCCCCAGAAATAACACATGAATATACAATACATATAAATGGACATATAAATATATATGTCTACAACTACAACACATACACACGTTCCACATCACAGGACAATTACAACTTTCAACATCAATATCTTGCCACCCCTCTTTCACCCCATAAGGTACATAATGCACCAAAATCCATTTATAATTTTAAACACTGCTTTAGGCCTACTTGAAATGAAAGTTTGACACACTCTACAACAGGTTATACGGGCATGTGGCCCTATCTTTGAAAACATTAAGTTTGGCTAAAGTACATATTATTTTGCGTTAACATCGGTCAATTACGGGGCCTTAGTTAAGACTTCAATTACTGTTATACAATTAACTCATTTTGCATACTCTAATTCGCCACGCGGCGTGCGTGTAATAGGTTAACAATTTTCATTCATTCTTGTACGTATATTAAACAAAACTCCTTTTACGTTACTTTAAATTAAATATATATAAGTATACTGCACTCACTTACCGCAGATCTGTTTTAATTTAGCCTGCCTTAGGTGGAAGATGGAACAATTAATAAAAACTTCTCTGTCAGAGAGCGGCGAGGCGGTTAGTTGGAGTAGCGAAATCAGACAAGCTCCGAACCGTTTATTCTACGCATTTTTCAACTCGCGCTTCAAGGCGTCCGCAAGGGAGCAGCACCAATCAAGCGCCGCTTCGTTACCTCATGTAGATTCTGCGCTAACCGTTAAACACAGTACGGCAGAATGCCCACCGCTAAATACAGAAACCTATTTTTCTTTATATTCGTTAAATGCAGTACAAGATTTTTTTATTATACGCTATTTACTTTTGCGTATTAGCGCCGATTTTATTCAATCGGCACACCCCCACCCCAAAAGGGCAACATAGTTGCCCCACACTTAGACAGAGGAGTACCCTGCAGTGTACCCCAATGTTTTCTACTAAAACGCAGGTGTTCCTCGGTTTTCCCAGTTGCCTTTGTTCTCAGGAGAGCAGTGGCTCAGAAGGAAGTCGAAAAAACAGAAAGAAGACATGTAGAATGCGAGTGTGTTGGCACTACACACTGACCTGATCAGGGCCATCATGCAGCAAGAAAGACAGAAGAAGAAAAGAAGAAAGAGTGTTCGGGTGCACCCTGAGTTCTGACCTCCTGAGGCTTGACCACTTATGCGGGAACTCCGATGCTACCTCAACAGGGACCCATGCCCTATAATTACACGGGGACTAACCCCCCAAAATCCAATAACACTTTATCCCATGAATCCCTCTTACATCCCACAGGACCAGGGAGAGAACGGGGGAGGTGGTTTCCATGACACCATAATTTGTTTACCCAATGTGTATATCCCTTCCTATAACCTAATACATGTGTGCTCCAAGGACATTGTCCACGTCGTACAATGCCACCGAGGTCCCTACCTGGCCACGTTGGCACGGTACGACTTGCTCTACTTACTCATATTTTTGTTTTTTTTCATCCTTTTCTTTTTCTAATTTTTGTTTTCTGCTTTTCTATTTTTTTTTTTTTTTTTTTTTTTAAAGGGGTAGGATATCGGGAGGATGAAAAGGGTAAGGATCCTTAAAGGTCAAGGGTGAGGACAGGGTTCCCTCCGAAAATAAGGAGGAGTGGAGAAAACCAAGGCTCGCGTAGGCAGGGGCGCAGCCCTGAAGTAGACGTACACCACCCGGATTGTGGGGAACATCTACCCGCTACCATACCAGGTTCTTACCTTTTCCCCGGAGCACACACCCCCGAAGGATCACCATCCCTACACACATGGAAACCACCAAATCTTACCCCCCACTTCTATTAGTCAGCTTACTCCCTCCGACAGAGCTTCAATTTTGAAACATGGGTAACAATTTCTGTAGAATCGCCCCCCCCCCGGTACGCCCAGCCGGGCCGTCACCGGTGACGTGAACCCCAGGATGCGATATGGCCCCGACCAGCGGTAACATAAATTTGCGGCCCGTTTGTCCGCGGCTGAGCTGAGTGGGTGGCTCTGGCAATAGACCCAGTCCCCAATCCGGAAGGGGTTAGGAATTCGCCCCTGATTATATCGTCGACGGACCCGCTCGTGCGCTCGCAGCAAATTCTTCCGAGCCTCCTTCCACCTCTCTGCAGTTCTATTATCTGGCTCCCGTGGCAGAAGATCTTCGATGTTCCACAAATTGGTCAACGGGAGTGCGGGCGCGAATCCAAACAGGATTTCAAAGGGCACGGCCTGATGACTGTCATGTCGGGCTGTATTAAAAGCTAACTGTAACCACTTCAGATTCTGATCCCAGGTGGTCTGTTGCTCAGCGTGATAAGCAATCAGGGTGGACCGGAGATTCCGATTGAATCTCTCCGCATGGGACAGCTGTGGGTAATAAGGGGAAGTGGTTACGTGTTTGATCCCACTGGCGAAACACATCCGCCGGAACTCACCCGAAATGAACTGAGGGCCATTGTCCGAGACAATGATGGTCGGAAGACCGAAATGCTGAAGTATATTGTTTTGGAGCACGTTTATGGTTAAACGAGCCGTTGCCTGCCGTAAGGGCAATAGCCAGGCAAACTTTGAAAAAGCATCCACACAAACAAGCAGGTAAGCATTACCTGACTTGCTACGGGGGAATGGCCCTACGTAGTCGATGAACAACTTCTGCATCGGTCTGCTCGCCACATCAGATGACAACAACCCTAACTTGGTGTTCTGGGCAGGCTTGCTCAAGCCACATAGATGACAGCTCTTAACCCTGGTCGCGATGTCCCTATCCATGCCCTTCCAGATAAAATGTCTCCTAATGCTGGAAATGGTCTTAGAAATTCCCTTGTGGCCTCCTACTGGGGAATTGTGGTAATAACTGAAGACCATGGGCACTAACTTGCTAGGCAGTACGATCTTAGGGGCACGTCCTTTTCTCTCTCTACAACATAGGACTCCCTTGGACAAGAAGTAAGGGGCCTGTACGTTACCCTCCTTTATATTTTGGATGACTGGATCCAGCTCTTCGTCGTTCAACTGATGGGGCAACACATCAGTGAAGGCTAATGGAAACTCTAGCAGAACGGAACAGGGTTGCACAGATTGGGCATCACTGGGCTGGGAAAACATGCAGGACAAGGCGTCTGCAACTACATTTTGAGATCCCCTAATGTGTTCCACTTTGAACTTAAAGGATGAGATCTTCACCACCCATCTACCAATTTTACCCAGTTGCCGGGGATGAGCCAGAAGCCAAGAGAGAGCCTGATTGTCGGTCTCGAGCAGGAACTCAGCATGTTCCAGGAAACGCCTGAACTTGTCTAGAGCGTACACAACAGCTAAACACTCTAGCTCATAGATGGATGATTTTCGTTCTTGCTGGGTCAATGTCCAGGAAATAAAAGCCACAGGCTGCCTAGCGTCATCAACAACTTGGGACAGAACTGCCCCGAGCGCAACCGAACTCGCGTCCGTCTGTAGGATAAAGGGTTTCGAAAAGTCGGGCATCCGTAACACCGGTGGGGAGATGATGGCCTCCTTCAAGTTCTGTTGACTCTCGCCCCATGTAAATTTAGCGCCCTTCTTCCTCAGCTCGTTCAAGGGTGCGGCAATCTCTGCGATATTAGGTATGAATCGTCGATAAAAATTGACCATACCTACGAATCTCGCTATTCCCATCGCATCCCTAGGAGGGGGTAATCACGGATGCCTTGTGTCCTCTCGGGGTCGACCGTAACGTCCCGGTGTGAAACCAAATGGCCCAAGAAAGAAATACTCTCCTGGGCGAAACGAACCTTATCGGGATTGACAGTGAGGCCAGATCTTCTCAACCGACACATCACTTCTCGGAGATGACCCAGATGATCTTCGAATGTCTCACTGTACACCAACAAATCATCTAAGTAATTAAAGACGAACCTGAATTTCACGTCGTGAAAAACGGTATCGAGAAGACGAGTGAGTGTCTGGGCCCCCACAGCCAAACCCATGGGAACCCTTGTGTATTGGTACAAATTCCATGGTACACAAAAGGCCGTGTACGGTCTACTCTCTTTGGCCAAAG
Organism: Magicicada septendecula; assembly: GCA_034769895.1. Lineage (NCBI taxonomy): Eukaryota > Metazoa > Arthropoda > Insecta > Hemiptera > Cicadidae > Magicicada > Magicicada septendecula. Next base: position 157,548,942 of record CM068371.1, on the reverse strand, counting down.
CAATCTGGTGATAAGCCGCATTGAGATCGATTATGGTGAAATACCTGGCCCCACTGAACCAATCAAAGGCCGAATGTAAGTCTGGGAGGGGAACAGAATCCACCTCGATATTTGCGTTCAACTTCCGATAGTCAATGACCATACGGTGTTTACCCCCAGGCTTAGGTACCAAAATCGCTGGACTGGCATAGCTAGAATGAGAAGGTTCACTCCGTCCTTCCGCTCTCTGAGGTCTGGGTAGTTCCCCTCTTCTGTCTCCCCTCGCCTCATCGCTCATCTGAATGGCCTTGGACATCACACACAGACGGTCCAAGTCCGCAAACCACCGCAGCCGCTCAGCAAATACGAGTCGCAATCTGTCTTCTGAGGAGACGCCGTCAAGAATATTCTGGACAACCTCTTCCTCCGACATGCCCAGTCCCAGTATGCGCGCTACCTCTCGAATACTTTGCACGAATTGGGCAAGACTCTCGCCCCTCGCCTGCACGCGATAAAAGTGTCAGTGACGTAATTGCTGCATTAGTCTCCTGGGCACGAACGCCTCCAACACCTCCTGGTGGAACTCCACCACTCCACCTCTACGCCTCATTACACCCGCCACCATCTCAGCCATGGGGCCGCGACAATAAGGATAAACGAGCTCAAGGACGGTACGATCCGACATACCCGGGAAATTGACCAATTGAAAAATTATTTTAAAAAACGGCAATAATTTGTCCACATCCAGCCCATCCACCACCGGTAATTGCTGGATGATTTGAGACAGTGGGTTGGGCAGCTTGTGATATGACGCCGCCACCAAACCGGAGAAAACCGGGGTACTTACGGCAGGCTCGATTGCTCTATAAGATGACTCTACAGCCGAGACCACGGACTCAGCAACTGGAGCCGGCGTAGGTGGTCTAACCGGTTGAGCCCCCTGCAGGGTCGAGGTGATCTGTTGGATCAGACCTTTTACATCATGGGCCGGCTCAAGATCGCCCCATTGTTGTTCAAGATTCTGCAGCCTGAGTTTTACATGCTGCAGGCGTTGCCGGATTCGCCGGACGCCGATGGAGCACCCCGGTCCCTCCTCCAAATTGTCTACACACCGAGCTAATTCCTGCAGCTCCTCCCACTTCTCGATGCATTTTTCGAATTCACTCTCTTTGTCAGCGATGGCGACAGTCGAGAGCGCTTCGCCCGCGGACAGCGCTTCTCTGAGCTGCCGTCGCAATACAATTACCACCCCTTTCGGGTCTCTCCCCCGGGCTCGTAACTCTAACTCGATTTCGTCACGCAGAAACAACTCTGGATTTAGGACGCTCATCCTCGAGCTTCGCGGTCGGCACCCGAAAACACAACACCCTAAAAAAATTGACAATAAAGAACACAGGAATACTTGAGTACTGTCCTTCCTTCAAGCAGACTGCGGGTCCCCCTACCGTTGCGAGGACCCAGCCCACTTACCTGAACTAGCTCTCAACAACACTACACACGAAGGAACGCAACACACACACTAATACACGACATGACAAAATTACCGACCAACGAACAACAACCAATTCTCATATAAATATTTGCAATAACTTCGGCTCCCGTATCTCAGAGGAGACCGACTGCCGATCGGGCCATACCGCATAACTAAAAACGCCTTCCCTATTATTGGCAAGGTAATACGCGAAAACCATTTCTCCACCTCGGCCCAGATCTGCGATATTTCGAGTTTCCAAGGAATTTCCCCCCTAAAATTTCACACCCCGTGGCGACCTCCAGTTCAACAATACCAACAGGCGGGCAATACACACATATAATTAACAAAACCTTAAACATAACAAGACATAGGTACTTATAGATATAGGGACTTCTAGTAATTATTCCAAGTCCGATTCGAACCCCAAAATGTTTCCTGAGTTTGCAAGCCCCGTCACACCCAAAGGACCCAAGGGTTGACCCTAATCTCAACCACGCTCTGCTACCAAATGTAACCCTTCTTTAAGTATTTTATTGACTTATAATTTTTTTTTTTTTAGAGAGGGCCACAAGATAATTAAAACTAGGCCAAAAGCCTAGAGAAGCCAAAAAGGCGCTGGATCCAGTGAGACGGGACTTGCAATTAAAACTCACAAAATTAACAACCAATAAATTTTTATTACATCCTTCTCTTTTTTTTTATAACAAAACGTTAAATATTTATCTCCCAACAAAGTCAGTGCTTTCTCCTTAAAACATTTTTGTTAATTTTTTACTTTAAAAATAAATATAAAATTTAAATGAAATTAATATAATGATTAATTGATTTTCTTTTCCAATTGGGGTTACTTTTCCCCACTTAGCCCTATACCTAACCCCCAGAAATAACACATGAATATACAATACATATAAATGGACATATAAATATATATGTCTACAACTACAACACATACACACGTTCCACATCACAGGACAATTACAACTTTCAACATCAATATCTTGCCACCCCTCTTTCACCCCATAAGGTACATAATGCACCAAAATCCATTTATAATTTTAAACACTGCTTTAGGCCTACTTGAAATGAAAGTTTGACACACTCTACAACAGGTTATACGGGCATGTGGCCCTATCTTTGAAAACATTAAGTTTGGCTAAAGTACATATTATTTTGCGTTAACATTGGTCAATTACGGGGCCTTAGTTAAGACTTCAATTACTGTTATACAATTAACTCATTTTGCATACTCTAATTCGCCACGCGGCGTGCGTGTAATAGGTTAACAATTTTCATTCATTCTTGTACGTATATTAAACAAAACTCCTTTTACGTTACTTTAAATTAAATATATATAAGTATACTGCACTCACTTACCGCAGATCTGTTTTAATTTAGCCTGCCTTAGGTGGAAGATGGAACAATTAATAAAAACTTCTCTGTCAGAGAGCGGCGAGGCGGTTAGTTGGAGTAGCGAAATCAGACAAGCTCCGAACCGTTTATTCTACGCATTTTTCAACTCGCGCTTCAAGGCGTCCGCAAGGGAGCAGCACCAATCAAGCGCCGCTTCGTTACCTCATGTAGATTCTGCGCTAACCGTTAAACACAGTACGGCAGAATGCCCACCGCTAAATACAGAAACCTATTTTTCTTTATATTCGTTAAATGCAGTACAAGATTTTTTTATTATACGCTATTTACTTTTGCGTATTAGCGCCGATTTTATTCAATCGGCACACCCCCACCCCAAAAGGGCAACATAGTTGCCCCACACTTAGACAGAGGAGTACCCTGCAGTGTACCCCAATGTTTTCTACTAAAACGCAGGTGTTCCTCGGTTTTCCCAGTTGCCTTTGTTCTCAGGAGAGCAGTGGCTCAGAAGGAAGTCGAAAAAACAGAAAGAAGACATGTAGAATGCGAGTGTGTTGGCACTACACACTGACCTGATCAGGGCCATCATGCAGCAAGAAAGACAGAAGAAGAAAAGAAGAAAGAGTGTTCGGGTGCACCCTGAGTTCTGACCTCCTGAGGCTTGACCACTTATGCGGGAACTCCGATGCTACCTCAACAGGGACCCATGCCCTATAATTACACGGGGACTAACCCCCCCAAAATCCAATAACACTTTATCCCATGAATCCCTCTTACATCCCACAGGACCAGGGAGAGAACGGGGGAGGTGGTTTCCATGACACCATAATTTGTTTACCCAATGTGTATATCCCTTCCTATAACCTAATACATGTGTGCTCCAAGGACATTGTCCACGTCGTACAATGCCACCGAGGTCCCTACCTGGCCACGTTGGCACGGTACGACTTGCTCTACTTACTCATATTTTTGTTTTTTTTCATCCTTTTCTTTTTCTAATTTTTGTTTTCTGCTTTTCTATTTTTTTTTTTTTTTTTTTTTTTAAAGGGGTAGGAAATCGGGAGGATGAAAAGGGTAAGGATCCTTAAAGGTCAAGGGTGAGGACAGGGTTCCCTCCGAAAATAAGGAGGAGTGGAGAAAACCAAGGCTCGCGTAGGCAGGGGCGCAGCCCTGAAGTAGACGTACACCACCCGGATTGTGGGGAACATCTACCCGCTACCATACCAGGTTCTTACCTTTTCCCCGGAGCACACACCCCCGAAGGATCACCATCCCTACACACATGGAAACCACCAAATCTTACCCCCCACTTCTATTAGTCAGCTTACTCCCTCCGACAGAGCTTCAATTTTGAAACATGGGTAACAATTTCTGTAGAATCGCCCCCCCCCCCCCGGTACGCCCAGCCGGGCCGTCACCGGTGACGTGAACCCCAGGATGCGATATGGCCCCGACCAGCGGTAACATAAATTTGCGGCCCGTTTGTCCGCGGCTGAGCTGAGTGGGTGGCTCTGGCAATAGACCCAGTCCCCAATCCGGAAGGGGTTAGGAATTCGCCCCTGATTATATCGTCGACGGACCCGCTCGTGCGCTCGCAGCAAATTCTTCCGAGCCTCCTTCCACCTCTCTGCAGTTCTATTATCTGGCTCCCGTGGCAGAAGATCTTCGATGTTCCACAAATTGGTCAACGGGAGTGCGGGCGCGAATCCAAACAGGATTTCAAAGGGCACGGCCTGATGACTGTCATGTCGGGCTGTATTAAAAGCTAACTGTAACCACTTCAGATTCTGATCCCAGGTGGTCTGTTGCTCAGCGTGATAAGCAATCAGGGTGGACCGGAGATTCCGATTGAATCTCTCCGCATGGGACAGCTGTGGGTAATAAGGGGAAGTGGTTACGTGTTTGATCCCACTGGCGAAACACATCCGCCGGAACTCACCCGAAATGAACTGAGGGCCATTGTCCGAGACAATGATGGTCGGAAGACCGAAATGCTGAAGTATATTGTTTTGGAGCACGTTTATGGTTAAACGAGCCGTTGCCTGCCGTAAGGGCAATAGCCAGGCAAACTTTGAAAAAGCATCCACACAAACAAGCAGGTAAGCATTACCTGACTTGCTACGGGGGAATGGCCCTACGTAGTCGATGAACAACTTCTGCATCGGTCTGCTCGCCACATCAGATGACAACAACCCTAACTTGGTGTTCTGGGCAGGCTTGCTCAAGCCACATAGATGACAGCTCTTAACCCTGGTCGCGATGTCCCTATCCATGCCCTTCCAGATAAAATGTCTCCTAATGCTGGAAATGGTCTTAGAAATTCCCTTGTGGCCTCCTACTGGGGAATTGTGGTAATAACTGAAGACCATGGGCACTAACTTGCTAGGCAGTACGATCTTAGGGGCACGTCCTTTTCTCTCTCTACAACATAGGACTCCCTTGGACAAGAAGTAAGGGGCCTGTACGTTACCCTCCTTTATATTTTGGATGACTGGATCCAGCTCTTCGTCGTTCAACTGATGGGGCAACACATCAGTGAAGGCTAATGGAAACTCTAGCAGAACGGAACAGGGTTGCACAGATTGGGCATCACTGGGCTGGGAAAACATGCAGGACAAGGCGTCTGCAACTACATTTTGAGATCCCCTAATGTGTTCCACTTTGAACTTAAAGGATGAGATCTTCACCACCCATCTACCAATTTTACCCAGTTGCCGGGGATGAGCCAGAAGCCAAGAGAGAGCCTGATTGTCGGTCTCGAGCAGGAACTCAGCATGTTCCAGGAAACGCCTGAACTTGTCTAGAGCGTACACAACAGCTAAACACTCTAGCTCATAGATGGATGATTTTCGTTCTTGCTGGGTCAATGTCCAGGAAATAAAAGCCACAGGCTGCCTAGCGTCATCAACAACTTGGGACAGAACTGCCCCGAGCGCAACCGAACTCGCGTCCGTCTGTAGGATAAAGGGTTTCGAAAAGTCGGGCATCCGTAACACCGGTGGGGAGATGATGGCCTCCTTCAAGTTCTGTTGACTCTCGCCCCATGTAAATTTAGCGCCCTTCTTCCTCAGCTCGTTCAAGGGTGCGGCAATCTCTGCGATATTAGGTATGAATCGTCGATAAAAATTGACCATACCTACGAATCTCGCTATTCCCATCGCATCCCTAGGAGGGGGTAATCACGGATGCCTTGTGTCCTCTCGGGGTCGACCGTAACGTCCCGGTGTGAAACCAAATGGCCCAAGAAAGAAATACTCTCCTGGGCGAAACGAACCTTATCGGGATTGACAGTGAGGCCAGATCTTCTCAACCGACACATCACTTCTCGGAGATGACCCAGATGATCTTCGAATGTCTCACTGTACACCAACAAATCATCTAAGTAATTAAAGACGAACCTGAATTTCACGTCGTGAAAAACGGTATCGAGAAGACGAGTGAGTGTCTGGGCCCCCACAGCCAAACCCATGGGAACCCTTGTGTATTGGTACAAATTCCATGGTACACAAAAGGCCGTGTACGGTCTACTCTCTTTGGCCAAAGCAATCTGGTGATAAGCCGCATTGAGATCGATTATGGTGAAATACCTGGCCCCACTGAACCAATCAAAGGCCGAATGTAAGTCTGGGAGGGGAACAGAATCCACCTCGATATTTGCGTTCAACTTCCGATAGTCAATGACCATACGGTGTTTACCCCCAGGCTTAGGTACCAAAATCGCTGGACTGGCATAGCTAGAATGAGAAGGTTCACTCCGTCCTTCCGCTCTCTGAGGTCTGGGTAGTTCCCCTCTTCTGTCTCCCCTCGCCTCATCGCTCATCTGAATGGCCTTGGACATCACACACAGACGGTCCAAGTCCGCAAACCACCGCAGCCGCTCAGCAAATACGAGTCGCAATCTGTCTTCTGAGGAGACGCCGTCAAGAATATTCTGGACAACCTCTTCCTCCGACATGCCCAGTCCCAGTATGCGCGCTACCTCTCGAATACTTTGCACGAATTGGGCAAGACTCTCGCCCCTCGCCTGCACGCGATAAAAGTGTCAGTGACGTAATTGCTGCATTAGTCTCCTGGGCACGAACGCCTCCAACACCTCCTGGTGGAACTCCACCACTCCACCTCTACGCCTCATTACACCCGCCACCATCTCAGCCATGGGGCCGCGACAATAAGGATAAACGAGCTCAAGGACGGTACGATCCGACATACCCGGGAAATTTACCAATTGAAAAATTATTTTAAAAAACGGCAATAATTTGTCCACATCCAGCCCATCCACCACCGGTAATTGCTGGATGATTTGAGACAGTGGGTTGGGCAGCTTGTGATATGACGCCGCCACCAAACCGGAGAAAACCGGGGTACTTACGGCAGGCTCGATTGCTCTATAAGATGACTCTACAGCCGAGACCACGGACTCAGCAACTGGAGCCGGCGTAGGTGGTCTAACCGGTTGAGCCCCCTGCAGGGTCGAGGTGATCTGTTGGATCAGACCTTTTACATCATGGGCCGGCTCAAGATCGCCCCATTGTTGTTCAAGATTCTGCAGCCTGAGTTTTACATGCTGCAGGCGTTGCCGGATTCGCCGGACGCCGATGGAGCACCCCGGTCCCTCCTCCAAATTGTCTACACACCGAGCTAATTCCTGCAGCTCCTCCCACTTCTCGATGCATTTTTCGAATTCACTCTCTTTGTCAGCGATGGCGACAGTCGAGAGCGCTTCGCCCGCGGACAGCGCTTCTCTGAGCTGCCGTCGCAATACAATTACCACCCCTTTCGGGTCTCTCCCCCGGGCTCGTAACTCTAACTCGATTTCGTCACGCAGAAACAACTCTGGATTTAGGACGCTCATCCTCGAGCTTCGCGGTCGGCACCCGAAAACACAACACCCTAAAAAAATTGACAATAAAGAACACAGGAATACTTGAGTACTGTCCTTCCTTCAAGCAGACTGCGGGTCCCCCTACCGTTGCGAGGACCCAGCCCACTTACCTGAACTAGCTCTCAACAACACTACACACGAAGGAACGCAACACACACACTAATACACGACATGACAAAATTACCGACCAACGAACAACAACCAATTCTCATATAAATATTTGCAATAACTTCGGCTCCCGTATCTCAGAGGAGACCGACTGCCGATCGGGCCATACCGCATAACTAAAAACGCCTTCCCTATTATTGGCAAGGTAATACGCGAAAACCATTTCTCCACCTCGGCCCAGATCTGCGATATTTCGAGTTTCCAAGGAATTTCCCCCCTAAAATTTCACACCCCGTGGCGACCTCCAGTTCAACAATACCAACAGGCGGGCAATACACACATATAATTAACAAAACCTTAAACATAACAAGACATAGGTACTTATAGATATAGGGACTTCTAGTAATTATTCCAAGTCCGATTCGAACCCCAAAATGTTTCCTGAGTTTGCAAGCCCCGTCACACCCAAAGGACCCAAGGGTTGACCCTAATCTCAACCACGCTCTGCTACCAAATGTAACCCTTCTTTAAGTATTTTATTGACTTATAATTTTTTTTTTTTTTAGAGAGGGCCACAAGATAATTAAAACTAGGCCAAAAGCCTAGAGAAGCCAAAAAGGCGCTGGATCCAGTGAGACGGGACTTGCAATTAAAACTCACAAAATTAACAACCAATAAATTTTTATTACATCCTTCTCTTTTTTTTTATAACAAAACGTTAAATATTTATCTCCCAACAAAGTCAGTGCTTTCTCCTTAAAATATTTTTGTTAATTTTTTACTTTAAAAATAAATATAAAATTTAAATGAAATCAATATAATGATTAATTGATTTTCTTTTCCAATTGGGGTTACTTTTCCCCACTTAGCCCTATACCTAACCCCCAGAAATAACACATGAATATACAATACATATAAATGGACATATAAATATATATGTCTACAACTACAACACATACACACGTTCCACATCACAGGACAATTACAACTTTCAACATCAATATCTTGCCACCCCTCTTTCACCCCATAAGGTACATAATGCACCAAAATCCATTTATAATTTTAAACACTGCTTTAGGCCTACTTGAAATGAAAGTTTGACACACTCTACAACAGGTTATACGGGCATGTGGCCCTATCTTTGAAAACATTAAGTTTGGCTAAAGTACATATTATTTTGCGTTAACATTGGTCAATTACGGGGCCTTAGTTAAGACTTCAATTACTGTTATACAATTAACTCATTTTGCATACTCTAATTCGCCACGCGGCGTGCGTGTAATAGGTTAACAATTTTCATTCATTCTTGTACGTATATTAAACAAAACTCCTTTTACGTTACTTTAAATTAAATATATATAAGTATACTGCACTCACTTACCGCAGATCTGTTTTAATTTAGCCTGCCTTAGGTGGAAGATGGAACAATTAATAAAAACTTCTCTGTCAGAGAGCGGCGAGGCGGTTAGTTGGAGTAGCGAAATCAGACAAGCTCCGAACCGTTTATTCTACGCATTTTTCAACTCGCGCTTCAAGGCGTCCGCAAGGGAGCAGCACCACTCAAGCGCCGCTTCGTTACCTCATGTAGATTCTGCGCTAACCGTTAAACACAGTACGGCAGAATGCCCACCGCTAAATACAGAAACCTATTTTTCTTTATATTCGTTAAATGCAGTACAAGATTTTTTTATTATACGCTATTTACTTTTGCGTATTAGCGCCGATTTTATTCAATCGGCACACCCCCACCCCAAAAGGGCAACATAGTTGCCCCACACTTAGACAGAGGAGTACCCTGCAGTGTACCCCAATGTTTTCTACTAAAACGCAGGTGTTCCTCGGTTTTCCCAGTTGCCTTTGTTCTCAGGAGAGCAGTGGCTCAGAAGGAAGTCGAAAAAACAGAAAGAAGACATGTAGAATGCGAGTGTGTTGGCACTACACACTGACCTGATCAGGGCCATCATGCAGCAAGAAAGACAGAAGAAGAAAAGAAGAAAGAGTGTTCGGGTGCACCCTGAGTTCTGACCTCCTGAGGCTTGACCACTTATGCGGGAACTCCGATGCTACCTCAACAGGGACCCATGCCCTATAATTACACGGGGACTAACCCCCCAAAATCCAATAACACTTTATCCCATGAATCCCTCTTACATCCCACAGGACCAGGGAGAGAACGGGGGAGGTGGTTTCCATGACACCATAATTTGTTTACCCAATGTGTATATCCCTTCCTATAACCTAATACATGTGTGCTCCAAGGACATTGTCCACGTCGTACAATGCCACCGAGGTCCCTACCTGGCCACGTTGGCACGGTACGACTTGCTCTACTTACTCATATTTTTGTTTTTTTTCATCCTTTTCTTTTTCTAATTTTTGTTTTCTGCTTTTCTATTTTTTTTTTTTTTTTTTTTTTTTTTAAAGGGGTAGGAAATCGGGAGGATGAAAAGGGTAAGGATCCTTAAAGGTCAAGGGTGAGGACAGGGTTCCCTCCGAAAATAAGGAGGAGTGGAGAAAACCAAGGCTCGCGTAGGCAGGGGCGCAGCCCTGAAGTAGACGTACACCACCCGGATTGTGGGGAACATCTACCCGCTACCATACCAGGTTCTTACCTTTTCCCCGGAGCACACACCCCCGAAGGATCACCATCCCTACACACATGGAAACCACCAAATCTTACCCCCCACTTCTATTAGTCAGCTTACTCCCTCCGACAGAGCTTCAATTTTGAAACATGGGTAACAATTTCTGTAGAATCGCCCCCCCCCCCGGTACGCCCAGCCGGGCCGTCACCGGTGACGTGAACCCCAGGATGCGATATGGCCCCGACCAGCGGTAACATAAATTTGCGGCCCGTTTGTCCGCGGCTGAGCTGAGTGGGTGGCTCTGGCAATAGACCCAGTCCCCAATCCGGAAGGGGTTAGGAATTCGCCCCTGATTATATCGTCGACGGACCCGCTCGTGCGCTCGCAGCAAATTCTTCCGAGCCTCCTTCCACCTCTCTGCAGTTCTATTATCTGGCTCCCGTGGCAGAAGATCTTCGATGTTCCACAAATTGGTCAACGGGAGTGCGGGCGCGAATCCAAACAGGATTTCAAAGGGCACGGCCTGATGACTGTCATGTCGGGCTGTATTAAAAGCTAACTGTAACCACTTCAGATTCTGATCCCAGGTGGTCTGTTGCTCAGCGTGATAAGCAATCAGGGTGGACCGGAGATTCCGATTGAATCTCTCCGCATGGGACAGCTGTGGGTAATAAGGGGAAGTGGTTACGTGTTTGATCCCACTGGCGAAACACATCCGCCGGAACTCACCCGAAATGAACTGAGGGCCATTGTCCGAGACAATGATGGTCGGAAGACCGAAATGCTGAAGTATATTGTTTTGGAGCACGTTTATGGTTAAACGAGCCGTTGCCTGCCGTAAGGGCAATAGCCAGGCAAACTTTGAAAAAGCATCCACACAAACAAGCAGGTAAGCATTACCTGACTTGCTACGGGGGAATGGCCCTACGTAGTCGATGAACAACTTCTGCATCGGTCTGCTCGCCACATCAGATGACAACAACCCTAACTTGGTGTTCTGGGCAGGCTTGCTCAAGCCACATAGATGACAGCTCTTAACCCTGGTCGCGATGTCCCTATCCATGCCCTTCCAGATAAAATGTCTCCTAATGCTGGAAATGGTCTTAGAAATTCCCTTGTGGCCTCCTACTGGGGAATTGTGGTAATAACTGAAGACCATGGGCACTAACTTGCTAGGCAGTACGATCTTAGGGGCACGTCCTTTTCTCTCTCTACAACATAGGACTCCCTTGGACAAGAAGTAAGGGGCCTGTACGTTACCCTCCTTTATATTTTGGATGACTGGATCCAGCTCTTCGTCGTTCAACTGATGGGGCAACACATCAGTGAAGGCTAATGGAAACTCTAGCAGAACGGAACAGGGTTGCACAGATTGGGCATCACTGGGCTGGGAAAACATGCAGGACAAGGCGTCTGCAACTACATTTTGAGATCCCCTAATGTGTTCCACTTTGAACTTAAAGGATGAGATCTTCACCACCCATCTACCAATTTTACCCAGTTGCCGGGGATGAGCCAGAAGCCAAGAGAGAGCCTGATTGTCGGTCTCGAGCAGGAACTCAGCATGTTCCAGGAAACGCCTGAACTTGTCTAGAGCGTACACAACAGCTAAACACTCTAGCTCATAGATGGATGATTTTCGTTCTTGCTGGGTCAATGTCCAGGAAATAAAAGCCACAGGCTGCCTAGCGTCATCAACAACTTGGGACAGAACTGCCCCGAGCGCAACCGAACTCGCGTCCGTCTGTAGGATAAAGGGTTTCGAAAAGTCGGGCATCCGTAACACCGGTGGGGAGATGATGGCCTCCTTCAAGTTCTGTTGACTCTCGCCCCATGTAAATTTAGCGCCCTTCTTCCTCAGCTCGTTCAAGGGTGCGGCAATCTCTGCGATATTAGGTATGAATCGTCGATAAAAATTGACCATACCTACGAATCTCGCTATTCCCATCGCATCCCTAGGAGGGGGTAATCACGGATGCCTTGTGTCCTCTCGGGGTCGACCGTAACGTCCCGGTGTGAAACCAAATGGCCCAAGAAAGAAATACTCTCCTGGGCGAAACGAACCTTATCGGGATTGACAGTGAGGCCAGATCTTCTCAACCGACACATCACTTCTCGGAGATGACCCAGATGATCTTCGAATGTCTCACTGTACACCAACAAATCATCTAAGTAATTAAAGACGAACCTGAATTTCACGTCGTGAAAAACGGTATCGAGAAGACGAGTGAGTGTCTGGGCCCCCACAGCCAAACCCATGGGAACCCTTGTGTATTGGTACAAATTCCATGGTACACAAAAGGCCGTGTACGGTCTACTCTCTTTGGCCAAAGCAATCTGGTGATAAGCCGCATTGAGATCGATTATGGTGAAATACCTGGCCCCACTGAACCAATCAAAGGCCGAATGTAAGTCTGGGAGGGGAACAGAATCCACCTCGATATTTGCGTTCAACTTCCGATAGTCAATGACCATACGGTGTTTACCCCCAGGCTTAGGTACCAAAATCGCTGGACTGGCATAGCTAGAATGAGAAGGTTCACTCCGTCCTTCCGCTCTCTGAGGTCTGGGTAGTTCCCCTCTTCTGTCTCCCCTCGCCTCATCGCTCATCTGAATGGCCTTGGACATCACACACAGACGGTCCAAGTCCGCAAACCACCGCAGCCGCTCAGCAAATACGAGTCGCAATCTGTCTTCTGAGGAGACGCCGTCAAGAATATTCTGGACAACCTCTTCCTCCGACATGCCCAGTCCCAGTATGCGCGCTACCTCTCGAATACTTTGCACGAATTGGGCAAGACTCTCGCCCCTCGCCTGCACGCGATAAAAGTGTCAGTGACGTAATTGCTGCATTAGTCTCCTGGGCACGAACGCCTCCAACACCTCCTGGTGGAACTCCACCACTCCACCTCTACGCCTCATTACACCCGCCACCATCTCAGCCATGGGGCCGCGACAATAAGGATAAACGAGCTCAAGGACGGTACGATCCGACATACCCGGGAAATTGACCAATTGAAAAATTATTTTAAAAAACGGCAATAATTTGTCCACATCCAGCCCATCCACCACCGGTAATTGCTGGATGATTTGAGACAGTGGGTTGGGCAGCTTGTGATATGACGCCGCCACCAAACCGGAGAAAACCGGGGTACTTACGGCAGGCTCGATTGCTCTATAAGATGACTCTACAGCCGAGACCACGGACTCAGCAACTGGAGCCGGCGTAGGTGGTCTAACCGGTTGAGCCCCCTGCAGGGTCGAGGTGATCTGTTGGATCAGACCTTTTACATCATGGGCCGGCTCAAGATCGCCCCATTGTTGTTCAAGATTCTGCAGCCTGAGTTTTACATGCTGCAGGCGTTGCCGGATTCGCCGGACGCCGATGGAGCACCCCGGTCCCTCCTCCAAATTGTCTACACACCGAGCTAATTCCTGCAGCTCCTCCCACTTCTCGATGCATTTTTCGAATTCACTCTCTTTGTCAGCGATGGCGACAGTCGAGAGCGCTTCGCCCGCGGACAGCGCTTCTCTGAGCTGCCGTCGCAATACAATTACCACCCCTTTCGGGTCTCTCCCCCGGGCTCGTAACTCTAACTCGATTTCGTCACGCAGAAACAACTCTGGATTTAGGACGCTCATCCTCGAGCTTCGCGGTCGGCACCCGAAAACACAACACCCTAAAAAAATTGACAATAAAGAACACAGGAATACTTGAGTACTGTCCTTCCTTCAAGCAGACTGCGGGTCCCCCTACCGTTGCGAGGACCCAGCCCACTTACCTGAACTAGCTCTCAACAACACTACACACGAAGGAACGCAACACACACACTAATACACGACATGACAAAATTACCGACCAACGAACAACAACCAATTCTCATATAAATATTTGCAATAACTTCGGCTCCCGTATCTCAGAGGAGACCGACTGCCGATCGGGCCATACCGCATAACTAAAAACGCCTTCCCTATTATTGGCAAGGTAATACGCGAAAACCATTTCTCCACCTCGGCCCAGATCTGCGATATTTCGAGTTTCCAAGGAATTTCCCCCCTAAAATTTCACACCCCGTGGCGACCTCCAGTTCAACAATACCAACAGGCGGGCAATACACACATATAATTAACAAAACCTTAAACATAACAAGACATAGGTACTTATAGATATAGGGACTTCTAGTAATTATTCCAAGTCCGATTCGAACCCCAAAATGTTTCCTGAGTTTGCAAGCCCCGTCACACCCAAAGGACCCAAGGGTTGACCCTAATCTCAACCACGCTCTGCTACCAAATGTAACCCTTATTTAAGTATTTTATTGACTTATAATTTTTTTTTTTTTTAGAGAGGGCCACAAGATAATTAAAACTAGGCCAAAAGCCTAGAGAAGCCAAAAAGGCGCTGGATCCAGTGAGACGGGACTTGCAATTAAAACTCACAAAATTAACAACCAATAAATTTTTATTACATCCTTCTCTTTTTTTTTATAACAAAACGTTAAATATTTATCTCCCAACAAAGTCAGTGCTTTCTCCTTAAAATATTTTTGTTAATTTTTTACTTTAAAAATAAATATAAAATTTAAATGAAATTAATATAATGATTAATTGATTTTCTTTTCCAATTGGGGTTACTTTTCCCCACTTAGCCCTATACCTAACCCCCAGAAATAACACATGAATATACAATACATATAAATGGACATATAAATATATATGTCTACAACTACAACACATACACACGTTCCACATCACAGGACAATTACAACTTTCAACATCAATATCTTGCCACCCCTCTTTCACCCCATAAGGTACATAATGCACCAAAATCCATTTATAATTTTAAACACTGCTTTAGGCCTACTTGAAATGAAAGTTTGACACACTCTACAACAGGTTATACGGGCATGTGGCCCTATCTTTGAAAACATTAAGTTTGGCTAAAGTACATATTATTTTGCGTTAACATTGGTCAATTACGGGGCCTTAGTTAAGACTTCAATTACTGTTATACAATTAACTCATTTTGCATACTCTAATTCGCCACGCGGCGTGCGTGTAATAGGTTAACAATTTTCATTCATTCTTGTACGTATATTAAACAAAACTCCTTTTACGTTACTTTAAATTAAATATATATAAGTATACTGCACTCACTTACCGCAGATCTGTTTTAATTTAGCCTGCCTTAGGTGGAAGATGGAACAATTAATAAAAACTTCTCTGTCAGAGAGCGGCGAGGCGGTTAGTTGGAGTAGCGAAATCAGACAAGCTCCGAACCGTTTATTCTACGCATTTTTCAACTCGCGCTTCAAGGCGTCCGCAAGGGAGCAGCACCAATCAAGCGCCGCTTCGTTACCTCATGTAGATTCTGCGCTAACCGTTAAACACAGTACGGCAGAATGCCCACCGCTAAATACAGAAACCTATTTTTCTTTATATTCGTTAAATGCAGTACAAGATTTTTTTATTATACGCTATTTACTTTTGCGTATTAGCGCCGATTTTATTCAATCGGCACACCCCCACCCCAAAAGGGCAACATAGTTGCCCCACACTTAGACAGAGGAGTACCCTGCAGTGTACCCCAATGTTTTCTACTAAAACGCAGGTGTTCCTCGGTTTTCCCAGTTGCCTTTGTTCTCAGGAGAGCAGTGGCTCAGAAGGAAGTCGAAAAAACAGAAAGAAGACATGTAGAATGCGAGTGTGTTGGCACTACACACTGACCTGATCAGGGCCATCATGCAGCAAGAAAGACAGAAGAAGAAAAGAAGAAAGAGTGTTCGGGTGCACCCTGAGTTCTGACCTCCTGAGGCTTGACCACTTATGCGGGAACTCCGATGCTACCTCAACAGGGACCCATGCCCTATAATTACACGGGGACTAACCCCCCAAAATCCAATAACACTTTATCCCATGAATCCCTCTTACATCCCACAGGACCAGGGAGAGAACGGGGGAGGTGGTTTCCATGACACCATAATTTGTTTACCCAATGTGTATATCCCTTCCTATAACCTAATACATGTGTGCTCCAAGGACATTGTCCACGTCGTACAATGCCACCGAGGTCCCTACCTGGCCACGTTGGCACGGTACGACTTGCTCTACTTACTCATATTTTTGTTTTTTTTCATCCTTTTCTTTTTCTAATTTTTGTTTTCTGCTTTTCTATTTTTTTTTTTTTTTTTTTTTTTTTTAAAGGGGTAGGAAATCGGGAGGATGAAAAGTGTAAGGATCCTTAAAGGTCAAGGGTGAGGACAGGGTTCCCTCCGAAAATAAGGAGGAGTGGAGAAAACCAAGGCTCGCGTAGGCAGGGGCGCAGCCCTGAAGTAGACGTACACCACCCGGATTGTGGGGAACATCTACCCGCTACCATACCAGGTTCTTACCTTTTCCCCGGAGCACACACCCCCGAAGGATCACCATCCCTACACACATGGAAACCACCAAATCTTACCCCCCACTTCTATTAGTCAGCTTACTCCCTCCGACAGAGCTTCAATTTTGAAACATGGGTAACAATTTCTGTAGAATCGCCCCCCCCCCCCGGTACGCCCAGCCGGGCCGTCACCGGTGACGTGAACCCCAGGATGCGATATGGCCCCGACCAGCGGTAACATAAATTTGCGGCCCGTTTGTCCGCGGCTGAGCTGAGTGGGTGGCTCTGGCAATAGACCCAGTCCCCAATCCGGAAGGGGTTAGGAATTCGCCCCTGATTATATCGTCGACGGACCCGCTCGTGCGCTCGCAGCAAATTCTTCCGAGCCTCCTTCCACCTCTCTGCAGTTCTATTATCTGGCTCCCGTGGCAGAAGATCTTCGATGTTCCACAAATTGGTCAACGGGAGTGCGGGCGCGAATCCAAACAGGATTTCAAAGGGCACGGCCTGATGACTGTCATGTCGGGCTGTATTAAAAGCTAACTGTAACCACTTCAGATTCTGATCCCAGGTGGTCTGTTGCTCAGCGTGATAAGCAATCAGGGTGGACCGGAGATTCCGATTGAATCTCTCCGCATGGGACAGCTGTGGGTAATAAGGGGAAGTGGTTACGTGTTTGATCCCACTGGCGAAACACATCCGCCGGAACTCACCCGAAATGAACTGAGGGCCATTGTCCGAGACAATGATGGTCGGAAGACCGAAATGCTGAAGTATATTGTTTTGGAGCACGTTTATGGTTAAACGAGCCGTTGCCTGCCGTAAGGGCAATAGCCAGGCAAACTTTGAAAAAGCATCCACACAAACAAGCAGGTAAGCATTACCTGACTTGCTACGGGGGAATGGCCCTACGTAGTCGATGAACAACTTCTGCATCGGTCTGCTCGCCACATCAGATGACAACAACCCTAACTTGGTGTTCTGGGCAGGCTTGCTCAAGCCACATAGATGACAGCTCTTAACCCTGGTCGCGATGTCCCTATCCATGCCCTTCCAGATAAAATGTCTCCTAATGCTGGAAATGGTCTTAGAAATTCCCTTGTGGCCTCCTACTGGGGAATTGTGGTAATAACTGAAGACCATGGGCACTAACTTGCTAGGCAGTACGATCTTAGGGGCACGTCCTTTTCTCTCTCTACAACATAGGACTCCCTTGGACAAGAAGTAAGGGGCCTGTACGTTACCCTCCTTTATATTTTGGATGACTGGATCCAGCTCTTCGTCGTTCAACTGATGGGGCAACACATCAGTGAAGGCTAATGGAAACTCTAGCAGAACGGAACAGGGTTGCACAGATTGGGCATCACTGGGCTGGGAAAACATGCAGGACAAGGCGTCTGCAACTACATTTTGAGATCCCCTAATGTGTTCCACTTTGAACTTAAAGGATGAGATCTTCACCACCCATCTACCAATTTTACCCAGTTGCCGGGGATGAGCCAGAAGCCAAGAGAGAGCCTGATTGTCGGTCTCGAGCAGGAACTCAGCATGTTCCAGGAAACGCCTGAACTTGTCTAGAGCGTACACAACAGCTAAACACTCTAGCTCATAGATGGATGATTTTCGTTCTTGCTGGGTCAATGTCCAGGAAATAAAAGCCACAGGCTGCCTAGCGTCATCAACAACTTGGGACAGAACTGCCCCGAGCGCAACCGAACTCGCGTCCGTCTGTAGGATAAAGGGTTTCGAAAAGTCGGGCATCCGTAACACCGGTGGGGAGATGATGGCCTCCTTCAAGTTCTGTTGACTCTCGCCCCATGTAAATTTAGCGCCCTTCTTCCTCAGCTCGTTCAAGGGTGCGGCAATCTCTGCGATATTAGGTATGAATCGTCGATAAAAATTGACCATACCTACGAATCTCGCTATTCCCATCGCATCCCTAGGAGGGGGTAATCACGGATGCCTTGTGTCCTCTCGGGGTCGACCGTAACGTCCCGGTGTGAAACCAAATGGCCCAAGAAAGAAATACTCTCCTGGGCGAAACGAACCTTATCGGGATTGACAGTGAGGCCAGATCTTCTCAACCGACACATCACTTCTCGGAGATGACCCAGATGATCTTCGAATGTCTCACTGTACACCAACAAATCATCTAAGTAATTAAAGACGAACCTGAATTTCACGTCGTGAAAAACGGTATCGAGAAGACGAGTGAGTGTCTGGGCCCCCACAGCCAAACCCATGGGAACCCTTGTGTATTGGTACAAATTCCATGGTACACAAAAGGCCGTGTACGGTCTACTCTCTTTGGCCAAAGCAATCTGGTGATAAGCCGCATTGAGATCGATTATGGTGAAATACCTGGCCCCACTGAACCAATCAAAGGCCGAATGTAAGTCTGGGAGGGGAACAGAATCCACCTCGATATTTGCGTTCAACTTCCGATAGTCAATGACCATACGGTGTTTACCCCCAGCTTAGGTACCAAAATCGCTGGACTGGCATAGCTAGAATGAGAAGGTTCACTCCGTCCTTCCGCTCTCTGAGGTCTGGGTAGTTCCCCTCTTCTGTCTCCCCTCGCCTCATCGCTCATCTGAATGGCCTTGGACATCACACACAGACGGTCCAAGTCCGCAAACCACCGCAGCCGCTCAGCAAATACGAGTCGCAATCTGTCTTCTGAGGAGACGCCGTCAAGAATATTCTGGACAACCTCTTCCTCCGACATGCCCAGTCCCAGTATGCGCGCTACCTCTCGAATACTTTGCACGAATTGGGCAAGACTCTCGCCCCTCGCCTGCACGCGATAAAAGTGTCAGTGACGTAATTGCTGCATTAGTCTCCTGGGCACGAACGCCTCCAACACCTCCTGGTGGAACTCCACCACTCCACCTCTACGCCTCATTACACCCGCCACCATCTCAGCCATGGGGCCGCGACAATAAGGATAAACGAGCTCAAGGACGGTACGATCCGACATACCCGGGAAATTGACCAATTGAAAAATTATTTTAAAAAACGGCAATAATTTGTCCACATCCAGCCCATCCACCACCGGTAATTGCTGGATGATTTGAGACAGTGGGTTGGGCAGCTTGTGATATGACGCCGCCACCAAACCGGAGAAAACCGGGGTACTTACGGCAGGCTCGATTGCTCTATAAGATGACTCTACAGCCGAGACCACGGACTCAGCAACTGGAGCCGGCGTAGGTGGTCTAACCGGTTGAGCCCCCTGCAGGGTCGAGGTGATCTGTTGGATCAGACCTTTTACATCATGGGCCGGCTCAAGATCGCCCCATTGTTGTTCAAGATTCTGCAGCCTGAGTTTTACATGCTGCAGGCGTTGCCGGATTCGCCGGACGCCGATGGAGCACCCCGGTCCCTCCTCCAAATTGTCTACACACCGAGCTAATTCCTGCAGCTCCTCCCACTTCTCGATGCATTTTTCGAATTCACTCTCTTTGTCAGCGATGGCGACAGTCGAGAGCGCTTCGCCCGCGGACAGCGCTTCTCTGAGCTGCCGTCGCAATACAATTACCACCCCTTTCGGGTCTCTCCCCCGGGCTCGTAACTCTAACTCGATTTCGTCACGCAGAAACAACTCTGGATTTAGGACGCTCATCCTCGAGCTTCGCGGTCGGCACCCGAAAACACAACACCCTAAAAAAATTGACAATAAAGAACACAGGAATACTTGAGTACTGTCCTTCCTTCAAGCAGACTGCGGGTCCCCCTACCGTTGCGAGGACCCAGCCCACTTACCTGAACTAGCTCTCAACAACACTACACACGAAGGAACGCAACACACACACTAATACACGACATGACAAAATTACCGACCAACGAACAACAACCAATTCTCATATAAATATTTGCAATAACTTCGGCTCCCGTATCTCAGAGGAGACCGACTGCCGATCGGGCCATACCGCATAACTAAAAACGCCTTCCCTATTATTGGCAAGGTAATACGCGAAAACCATTTCTCCACCTCGGCCCAGATCTGCGATATTTCGAGTTTCCAAGGAATTTCCCCCCTAAAATTTCACACCCCGTGGCGACCTCCAGTTCAACAATACCAACAGGCGGGCAATACACACATATAATTAACAAAACCTTAAACATAACAAGACATAGGTACTTATAGATATAGGGACTTCTAGTAATTATTCCAAGTCCGATTCGAACCCCAAAATGTTTCCTGAGTTTGCAAGCCCCGTCACACCCAAAGGACCCAAGGGTTGACCCTAATCTCAACCACGCTCTGCTACCAAATGTAACCCTTCTTTAAGTATTTTATTGACTTATAATTTTTTTTTTTTTTAGAGAGGGCCACAAGATAATTAAAACTAGGCCAAAAGCCTAGAGAAGCCAAAAAGGCGCTGGATCCAGTGAGACGGGACTTGCAATTAAAACTCACAAAATTAACAACCAATAAATTTTTATTACATCCTTCTCTTTTTTTTTATAACAAAACGTTAAATATTTATCTCCCAACAAAGTCAGTGCTTTCTCCTTAAAATATTTTTGTTAATTTTTTACTTTAAAAATAAATATAAAATTTAAATGAAATTAATATAATGATTAATTGATTTTCTTTTCCAATTGGGGTTACTTTTCCCCACTTAGCCCTATACCTAACCCCCAGAAATAACACATGAATATACAATACATATAAATGGACATATAAATATATATGTCTACAACTACAACACATACACACGTTCCACATCACAGGACAATTACAACTTTCAACATCAATATCTTGCCACCCCTCTTTCACCCCATAAGGTACATAATGCACCAAAATCCATTTATAATTTTAAACACTGCTTTAGGCCTACTTGAAATGAAAGTTTGACACACTCTACAACAGGTTATACGGGCATGTGGCCCTATCTTTGAAAACATTAAGTTTGGCTAAAGTACATATTATTTTGCGTTAACATTGGTCAATTACGGGGCCTTAGTTAAGACTTCAATTACTGTTATACAATTAACTCATTTTGCATACTCTAATTCGCCACGCGGCGTGCGTGTAATAGGTTAACAATTTTCATTCATTCTTGTACGTATATTAAACAAAACTCCTTTTACGTTACTTTAAATTAAATATATATAAGTATACTGCACTCACTTACCGCAGATCTGTTTTAATTTAGCCTGCCTTAGGTGGAAGATGGAACAATTAATAAAAACTTCTCTGTCAGAGAGCGGCGAGGCGGTTAGTTGGAGTAGCGAAATCAGACAAGCTCCGAACCGTTTATTCTACGCATTTTTCAACTCGCGCTTCAAGGCGTCCGCAAGGGAGCAGCACCAATCAAGCGCCGCTTCGTTACCTCATGTAGATTCTGCGCTAACCGTTAAACACAGTACGGCAGAATGCCCACCGCTAAATACAGAAACCTATTTTTCTTTATATTCGTTAAATGCAGTACAAGATTTTTTTATTATACGCTATTTACTTTTGCGTATTAGCGCCGATTTTATTCAATCGGCACAGTAATATCGGAGGGATTAATAGAAAGGATAGTGTGGGACTGTCACAATACGTATGGACATTTTGGGGCAAAAAAGTGTGTGAGTGTACTAAGAGAATCTTGTATATTTAGAAATATGGAAAGGCGGGTGCGAAAAATACTTAGAATTTGTGAAATATGTCAAAAATCTAAAGTGGTGAATTATAGGGTAGAAGGTGAGTTAAATTACATTAAGGTTGAAAAACCATTTGACTTGGTAGCAGTAGATCTGTATGGCCCATTGCCAAAGAGTAGGGGTGGTGTTATGTATATCTTCGTTGTGCTTGATACTTTTTCAAAATATGTCCGATTGTATAGTGTGAAGAGAGCGACAAGTAAGGTGCTGAGTGAGAAAATCACACACGACTACATGATCCACGTCGGAAAGCCGAAAGTAATACTCTCAGATCACGGACCACAGTTCATCAGTGGAAAATGGCGCCAGACTCTCGGATGGGAAGGCATCATACCAAAACACACCGCAGTATATCATCAGCAATCCAACCAGGCAGAGAGGGTCATGAGGGAACTGGGCAGGATTTTCCGAGCTTACTGTCACGCCAAACATAGCGAGTGGCCCTTATACATTCAAAGAATTGAGAACTGGCTGAACTGCGCAACGCATGAGTCGACAGGGTTCATGCCTTACGAGTTGGTAAGGGGAACACGTCCACCACGGATTTTAGAGCAGTTATGCGACTATCCACCAGAGACGAATACGATAAACCAAGACGTGAAATTGAGGCTGTCTAATGAGAGATTATTGACAAAAGGAGAAAGGAGAAAGCGGAGGCACGATATGAAAGGTAAGTGCGTGAAATATGAAATCGGGCAGTTAGTGTTGGTAAAGCGCCATGACTTATCAAGTGCTCAAGACAAGGAGATAAAAAAGTTCTTTTTGCTGTACGAAGGCCCCTACGAAATAATAGAAATCAAAATGAATAATTCATATGTTGTGCAGAACCAGGCGACACGAGAAATAGTGGGTACACATAATGCCACGAATTTAAAGCGATATTGGTCGCAATAGATTCTAAATCAAGTTTTATGAATTTTAATATGTCTTGTATGTTTCAGAAGGGATCATTCCCCATTTTCGGGCGGTCACAAACTTACCAATCCTGACCATGGGTTTTGGCATTTTGGAGGCGGACCATGGTTGGCGGAACTTCCATCTGGTGGTGAAAGCGACGATGGTCCGGCTTCACAAAATTGGTATCAAATAAAAATTCATCCATATTATTGAACGGGGAGGGGGACCCCTAAGGTACGTGGAAAAAACTTTGCATTCAATGTGCCCAAATTAGCACCACACCACATACCAATAATTGCCTAGTAGAAGTAAAATAAGAAAAAAAAGAGAGGCAATTTCCAAATACTATAAATAACAAGTGTCAGTATTCTAACAAAAACATGTTTTGTCGAGATGGGTTTGGAGATGGATAAACAGTATACGTGGATGAATGAGAGAGTAAATTCTTTTAAATTGTAATTAAGGATTTAATCATTAGTTGGTGCTAGATTGTAAAAATATGAATAGATTAGTTAAGGTAAACCAGTAAATATTTTGTGGTACTCACTATTTGTATGCTCATGAAAGTCATAATGAAAGAAAGTAGGAAGACAAATAAATGGGGCTAGAACCCAGTATACGTATTATGAGTTTGTATAATGAGATTTGTAAATCTTTATTTTTGATTTAAATAAATAACATATTATATACTTGTTATTCCCCAACTTTTGGGTGGTCATGGTGTCACCGAACCCTGACCGTGGATTTGGACTATTGGTAGCAAGTGTGGTTAGGCAGATTGTATCCGAGCCATACTTGTTACTATTTTCAAAATTGGTGAATTTAGAAATCAACCGGAGGGTAAATATAGGGGAATCACCAAACTATGGAACAGCGGCTATCATCGGAGGTGGTGGTAGTGCTATGTTAAGTGCTTGTAAGTAATATTTAGTAGGATTACTGGTGTCCTCGGACATCAGTAATGCCGAATTTTTCGTAATGCTGAACCAAGAACGGTATAGGCAGCGTCTATACCCTATATAAACTTCAGTTCTTAGGGATGCAAATGGACGCTACAGTCCACCATCAGGAAAAAATAGTGTGTGTGGAAAAGGAGCTGGCCGTTACAAGCCAGGGGCACAGATAACGCATCTGTGCATAAGGCAAACGCTCGATCCGGTTTATCCGGCGGGTGGTTACCTAATTGTAACTGGGTATAAAGGGGGGAATTAATAGAATGATGAAGTAGGAGGAGTAGCTGAGAAATCAGCGAGAGGTAACGACCACTGTAACAGCAGTCCAATCAAGTTGACCTACTCTAACTAGAGAGTTGGCAATTGATGACCCAGTTCCTGTTCAGTAACGGTTACTATAGCTATGATTCAATGATTAGTGATGAATATTCACTTATGAGAACAAACTTGTGATTTTTAATCCACAAGAACATTTTATGATTGTAATTATATAATTTTGTGTATTTGTGTTAGTTGTATTTAGTGTAACTGAAGTAAGGTCATTCACCTGGGAATGAGACATCAGCTGATGACTGGTGTTAGAGATGTAGTATGTTTCTTGTAATTGATTCATGGATTCTTTTGTTAATTAATGTAATTAAATAATTTTGTTTCTTTTAGTAATTGTCAAAATGGTATTTCTGGAAATTAAATTTTTTATGACAAAAAAAATTTTGTTTGTTCTTTGCAGTAAAGGTTTTTATTTTATTTTTTGATGTTCGTTATAGGTTGATAATGTATCAGCTGATAAATGATGTTTATGTTATATGTTATAACCATGTGTAATTGTATTTCAATAGATGATAGAAATAAGTTGTTCGTTTTATAATGATTGTTAACATATAGTTAAGGAAATTTAAGTTCATGTTAAAGTATTCTGAATTTTGAACTCGAAATGATTAATTAAAAGAGAGGAAGTCAATTAGCTTAAAATAGTAACTTTGGGAATGAACTTTAAATAAATGAATGAAATTTATTTTGTTCTGAAATGATATTACCAGACAAACAATTAACAGTGGAGTACAGTAAAGGAATTGTATTTATATGTAAAGATGAGATGTTCATATTAATTTAAAATGAGTATATTTGTTTTGAGGTTAGGGTTTGATACTGCAAGAAACGTTTAATTGAGCTAATATGTATTCTGTGTAATATAGTAAGGCATATATGTACGCACCCAGTACTTTGCTAAAGGCAATCCAGTATTGATAAGGGGAGGTATATCGGTTGAGGATCTGGTTTGGAATAAGGCCAGTTATGGAATTTTATGGAAATGTTACAAGGTTAGGTGATACTGTGGTGTGTTTCTATCTGATTTTACGGTGTTGGGATCTCGGACAGAGAAGTCCAGTAGAATCATTCAGATGCAGCCATAGTCGCCGAGCTAGGGGGGTAGATTACCCATGATGTGTTAAAGAATTAAAGGGGGGTTGTTGTCTCCAAATCCTCACTGATCCTCTTAGGGTTAGCAATGAGAGTTTTTCTGCTTCGGCAGAAAACCTCTCATTGGGGGGTATTGTAACGGGACAGTTTGAGGGGTTTTTCTTTATTTAGAGGTAATGGTAGAAGTGCGTTACACACACAGGGCCTCAATTTTAACCATCGGCATTCACTTGTGGAACACCCAGTTGCACGTTTGTCCAGAAAGCCTCTCAACAGGCACCGATTCCTGATGCTCTGGAATGTGAAAGTGTGCGGACATGCGTGCCCGTACAGATGAATAATCACAAACTTGTTAACGAGCCCCAGGTTGTATGGGTCTCGGCCATCTACGTTAGACTCGCGCTCAGAAAAGAAACTAATGAAGAGAGATCACGTGGCGCTTTTAACCAATCATGGAGCAAGTTGCCGCTCCAGAAAACATTTTAGGCCATTTTGGACGCGTGGTGTTCAGCGTCTGTCGACTTACAGTACTCAAACCGGCCGGTTGAACATAAAAGGCTCGCGAGCCGAAAATCTATTAAAATTTTAAAAATGTGGTTTAAATTATAATTTAAAGTGGCATAAAAAATGTGAGAACTAATTTCGGACATTTGAGTGAATAAATCCGAGTGCAACACGTGGTTGACAGAACGTACAGAGAAGTAACAGTGTAACTTTCTTCTTAACTTTTCTTAATTATGTTAAATCTTCTAAAGCGCTAAATCCAAAGAAAAGGGGAATTTAAATAATGTATGAATGAGTGTATGAGCAATTACTGGGTTGTCTTAGAAAATAGAGATACTATAGTTTAAGTTGTTTTTTCAATAGGTATGTGTTTTTCCTAGAAATGTGGTTATAAACAGTATTTTTGTATTTTCAAAAATAAAGTAAAAAGGGCAGTAAAAATGAATAACAAATAAATTGAAAGAAAGAACATATAAGAACTGTGGCATTTGTCTAATAAAAGTTGAGTAAATTAACAGTTACAATGAGAGTCGGTTCATTAATAAAACATAACCCTAAATCACGTTTATAGACTATGAGTTCGTGTGAAGAACCCTGCCATCCGAAAAGGTAAGATGAGTTTGTATTAATTATTATGTGGTAATTAATTGTACTATTACAACACTGTAGTTGACACGAGCACACGCCGTCCATCGGATTTAAAACGAAGTGAGAATTGAAGATCTTAACACAAATGTGTGTACAAAATTTTGCTGCTAACTTTGTAAAAGCTTTACAGAGCAATGTTCATTGCATTCTAAAGTTGTCATTACCATTTGCACAGTTGCTGACAAATTTCAAAACGGGTCTTTCAGATCGCCAGTCAACAAAAACAGTAAGAATTTTTCAGTGATACGATACATTTAAGTTATTCCATCAAAATTTAATCTTATGATCTTATATGGATCCGCATTCTCTGAGAAAGTCTCAGCAGTTAAATGATGATTTATATTACCACATTATGAGCTCTCTTGCCATGATCTTCGACATTGCTTTGATTTGCACTGACCATTGTTTTTGCCCTCTGTAACGTTTAAAATGTCATTCAGCTCATGCAGGCCTCCGCATATGCTTCATATCATGACCTTCCCTCTTAATATCATGATGGCTGGTTTGACTCATTAGGCATAGTGTGGGATTAGAATAAATATCGGTATGGAGAACCATACATGACTTCCATGTTCTAAGATTTATATTTAAAATCATTTTCGAAATGAAATATTTCTATTGTAACATAACAAGATTACGCCCTAGATTAAATATAATTTAATCATCAAAATTTGTTATGAATTATGCCTAAACGCAATCTTTCTTACAAATAGAATACAAAGAAATATAAAATCAATTTAACAAATAAAGAAATGAAAATAAAATGTAACTATTTAAAAATAAATAATAAGGTGAAGGAGTAAAAGGTAATAAAAAACAAAAGGGAAATATAATATGTACATACAATGGAAATAGTAAATGAAAACTTATTAATTAATTAGTTTAATGACAATGACAAGACTATCAGACGACATGACTATGACTACTACACCCAAGAGGGAAGATCAAATGATAATAAAGATATAAATAGTTGTTAATAAATAGAAATATAGTTTTATATATATATATAAACTTTCATTATGAACTTACTTTATGGTTTATTTCCCAAACGTTTCAACGTGGTGTACGTCTTCTTCAGTGGGAGTGAATACTATCCCACCATCAACCCTCACCACACACACCTACAGTCCACTACAGTCCACAACCGTTACTCCATAAAGACATTCAGTATTTACTCCCACTGAAGAAGACGTACACCACATTGAAACGTTTGGGAAATAAACCATAAAGTAAGTTCATAGTGAAAGTTTATATATATATAATATTTATAAAAGTGAAGGAAGAGGATGTACCAACAAGATAATTAGAAATATAGTGTATAAATGTTAACAAGTTAGAAAGTAAGTAAAAACACATTTGTTATTGTATAAGCCTATTAAACTATAGAGAGGTCTGGGAACCTCAAGCAGTTATTTTGTGTAATCGCACTACGAAATGTAAGTGATGAAAAAAAGAAACTACCTAACACAAGAAAGTGGTGATTAACATTGAAAAACAGTGTATAGTAAAAGTGCATAGGAAATAGACCTGGTTATAATATAAACGGTGAATAACACATATAATTTATATAAAACAACTATATAGCTAATATAATAAGATTAAACAAGTTGTACAATAATTAAAACTAGTGGAATAATCCCCAGAAACTAATTATGTGTATCAGAGACGAGTAAAAATAAGAGTCAAATGAATCATGTTAATTATAGGGCATATAAAAACAACCCTGTGGCCCCTAAAAAATGTCGTAAAGTCAAGAGCTTTACTAAATAAATCTAGAGATTGAAGGAAGAAAATTAATTATTATTGTTGAATTTGGAAAAGAAGCCAGAACAGATATAATTTGAAGCTGAACATTTTCTACAAAAAAAATAATGTCACAGTAAATTAATGAAGAAAAACTCTGGATTGAAGTATAATGGCTTAATATAATACATGGAAAACTGAAGGCCAGAAGAATTACAACAAGAAAAATAATCTGTAAACTAAACCACAATTTGGTGAGATTGTTCTATTATGCTCAGACATACATTTGTTCAATCATTTTTCAATTTAAAGCACTAAAACAGTGAAATGATATAACAAAAACACTATAAACATTATGATTATTAATTTTATTTTCTCATTGTAATTTTTTTTATTAGTTGTTCAGATTTGACTAAGTTGTTTCTTTTGTATAATCCAAAGAACCCATGACCCAACACACATACACAACATCACATTACTGAAACCGATTTATAATTATTATATTTTCTATCATATGTATGACTTTGACTGTACATCGACTTTAATTTTTTTATTGACCCTGAGAAAGAGTTTTTATGTTATCGAATCTAAAGGTGCTACTAACTGAAAAGAAGGGCATTGCATGTTAATAAATTTCAATATATGTTAAAAAGAATAGAATAATAAAATTTATTTAAAATAAGACAAGACTGAATACGAGTTAAATTTTTTATTTCACGTTCCATACATTGGCACCTACAACTTGGAGCTGCAGGATATAATCACATTGATGAAGGGTAAGATTTAGAGATTTAAAATTATATTAGAATTTATAAAAATTAAGTACGTCTCTTTACACCATAGAAACTATGGCTATTTCTACAGCCTTAACCACATTACTGTGGTCACTAACGTATACCACCTCACGTTATCGCACTCGATTTTCACTGATGATGGCAGTTGATGGCACTGCTGAAAGGTCTGGTTTTGCAGAAAACATTGGACTACGGCCAAATAGTCTGGGAAGGAATTTTAACAACAAACTACTTCTTTGTTGCCGATAACATAGTACACGTATAAAAAATTATCCCCTCCCCTTCAACTATAATTTTCATTTATAGACAATTACCCCCCCACGTGCAACTAGCCTCTTCATTTAAAGATATTTCATAATAATGTTGTTGGTACATCCTCTTCATTCACTTTTTTAAATAATATATATATATATATATAGTAACGTTACATAACCCGGTCCCAATAAATTAACTCATGATAATATAAAGGTCAGAAATGGGTAACCTGTAACTAGCTCTAAATTAAAGTATATCACTAAACATGATAAACAATTCGAGTGATATATGGTGCAAAGTGAGTTATAGTGTACCCATTGAGGTAAAAAATAAAAGTGAAGGTAACTTATTACAGAACTGTGCTGTAGGTTTGGAAATTATAAAACTATGAGAGTAGGCTATAATACTACTAACTGATTTTGTATTTTATTTGTTTATTGTAATATTTATATTGTATGAACAACCAATTGTTATACCTAAGTTAATGTCATATTTTTTTCAAATATTTGTGTCATAATATAGGATAACCCAGGGTTAGTTTTAAAAAACATAAAAACTTTTAAATATAAAAGGATAATAAAAAATTAAAATAATACTATGAGGGAAATGGCAACAGCAAGTAGTGCAGTGTAGGAATACTATGAGAGACTAATAAATAATATATATAAATTTATTTAAAGATAATAAAATTATCAAATATTTATATACAAGGTCATAAGAAAATGAATAAAAACTTATTATGTAAAACAAATTAATAAAGAAACCGGAATGGAAAAGAATTATTTTTCGGTAAATAAAATATAAATTTATAATAATTACAAACTGCCTGTATAATAAAAATACTATGGGTTACTAAGAGTGACGAGAATAACAAGTATTGTTAATAATAATAAATTTTTGAAATAAAACCATAGAGTTGAAGAAATGATGCTACTACAATTATAATAAAAATAACCTTTTTTGGAACTTTGGAGGAGTGAAAATTAATACAAAATTAACAAGCAACATGACCACTATATAATCATCCATGATTTATCAAAATTACATGGTTATACTCCTTAATAAACAGTGAAAGAAAACCTCCTGATGATTCAACCTGGTTTCGCCATAGTTCTAGTTGACGATCGAAAAATGCGCCAGATGGTAAGGAAATTATAACGCAAGACGGACCTCACCAACGAAAAAGCTTCATTCCAGTAAGAACCATACGGAGCGAGGTAATATAAACATTTCGTTTAATAGTTCAAGAAGAAAACGCATTCCGAACGTTGATATAGAACACAAAATAGTCATTTAATCACATGTTTTTTTAAAGTAAACAAAGGCACGCTGCTCTCTTACGGACATTCCTGGAACTACATACTACACGAAAAAATAAACAAATTTATTTAATATTTTTTTGGTATTTGTAAAGCTTAGTAATTATCCATTTCTGACACTCTCGTAACAAAAAGAACTTACCCTGAACCCTGGGGAATTATTAAGAATTATATATTAATTGATGTTTTTTAAAATAGTGTAAAATTTGGTAAACAAATCCATATATGTTTTTTTCTTTAGACCATTCAATGTTTACCCTATGAAGTCGAGATTATGTTTTATTTAAGGAAAGATCAATTGTGATACTTGTATTTTGGTGGCAGGAAACAAAAAACCAATAATATAAATAAATAATATTATTGAAAAATTATACTGAATAATAAAGTGTTATAATTTTTGTAGTGGGTAGTTGTAATAGGTTTCAGCAAAAAACAGAAGAAATCAACACATCGGATCAGATTTTGCTATAGTGTAGGCTGGTTGAACTAAGCGTAGAAACTTATCTCACCATCAGCTGATTTAAATCACAGCGAACAATTTGAAAAAATCCGGAATCGTCTAAACCGAGTGTAAATAATTGGTACTTACTCTCTCTTCTTCATAAGGCTGAACAACTTCCCTCCTTGACCCCAAATCACACACTCTCGATTTCTGTTTAGATTGAGTAACACATTAAAAAAAAAATCCTTTATTTATTTTTTTAAAACGTCAGTTATTATAATTCATAAGTGGCGACTGCGGAGAGGCGGAAACTTTAATATCTCAAAACGCTACGTCACAGATTTGGCGCATAACAACATTGGGAGCTTAATTAAATAAGACGAACACCCAATAAGCCACATACAAAGTTTTCGCTAAAACCTCTAAGAAAACGCTACGTCACAGAATTCTCGCTCAACGTAAAAGGGCGGTAATTAGGAAAGAATTTTGAAATTTAATAAAAATATATATCAAAAAATCTAATTATCGTTGGCAGTTATGAGAAAACAAGTAATGCATAATACCCGAGGCAAATCGAAGAAGAGGGCAGAAGAAAAGGAGATTGAAGAAGGTGGACAGGAACAAGAAATAGAATTAGTCAAGGACAGTGAAATGGACCAACTGACAGGTGATAAAGAAGAAACCGAAGTAGTTAGGGACCCGGAAACGGAAATAATTGAAGAGGATGCCCAAGGGGACCAACCAGAAAAAGCGGAAGCCAGAAGAGAACCAGATTGGCAAGAAATGATGAGGATGATGATGGAGAAAATTGATAGCATTAAGGAAAGCAATAAACAAACCATAGATGAGAACTCAAGGAAACAAAATGAAACCTTGAGCGAGAAATTTGATAAAATAGATGAGAACTCAAGGAAACAAAATGAAGCCTTGAGCGAGAAATTTGATAAAATAGATGAGAACTCAAGGAAACAAAATGAAACTTTGAGGGATAGTTTAAAACAAATTGAGAAAATAAACGAAGAAAATTTAAAACAATTTGATGGTAAAATGGAGAGTTTCAACAAAGAATTAAGAGAAAATCTAGAGAGTACAATTGAACTGGTCAGTAATACGTTAAGCCAAAGAGTAGAAGAAGATAAGGAAGAGGCAGAGAAGAAATTAATAGAAACTAACCAAAGATTAGATAAAACTGAAGAGAAAATGGAACTAATTAAAACAGGAGTTGAGGCACGAATGGAAAAAGAAGAACAAGATAATCAAGTTCGTGTAATGGCCATACGACAAGAAAACAATGACCAGTTAGATAGTATCAAAAGCAGTCTAAACTGTAAATTTTCAGAGTTTCATAAAACAGTAGAGAATGTAAAAAATCAGTGTGATAGCCAAGCAGAGAAATTAGGTAGTTTGCAACAAATACAAACCAATTTTCAATGTGATGTAGATAGAATAAGTGCAAGATCTGCATGCAGCAGTCATCATGTTTATCCAGATAGTAAGGAAAGTGTAAACTTTCGGGATTATCGCAGAAACCCACTTGAATTTTTAGGGAGAGTAGACGAAATTTTGAACAGATCAAAGGAGAATCGATGGAATATGATAAAAGGTCTATTAGACGAATCGTTCAAAAATATCAATGATAATTGGTGGACAGCAATTAGGAACGAGGTGTGTGATTATGGGGGTTTCAAAACTATGTTCAAACTTAAGTACTGGTCAGAATCAGTACAAAACATTATTAGGGATGATATCTGTCATGGTAGGTATGATCGTACAGTGGGACAAACACCTACTGCTTACTTTTTGGGGAAGGTGTGTATCTCAAAGTATTTAGACCCTAAGATACCTGAAGAGTGTCTAATGACCAAAATGGCGTATCATTTCGAAGAGAAGATCATTAGTGCACGCTTAAGTGGACAAATAAAAACTATTGGAGGCATGGAAACGCTACTAGAAAATTATGAACAGGAATCTTATTATAGGAGAAGTAGATGGAGGTCAGGGAATACCGAGGAGCGGAAGAATGAACCACCTAGAGATAATCGACCTAGAGTCAATTATGTACATGCTAATAACAATTATTACAGTAATAGTTACCAAGGAAGACGTCCGTATTTTAACCAGAGACAAAATTATGATCGAAGAGATGAGAGAAACAACTACAACAGACAACAATGGAATGATCATGACGAATATAGGAGGTCCAGAAGTGGAGATAGAAATAGGGACATACCTTCGGGAGATCCACCAAATGACAATCAGGGAACTAATAATCAAGCCCAAGTAAATTATCTAATGGCTGATGAGAGGGATTCGAGGAGCCCCATGAACAGCAACAAAGAAAAGGGGACAAACGAGTTGACCGTGGGAAAAATCAAGGGTCTGATCCTGGTCCCAGTAATAAAGATGAGAGGCTATATACATACGATAATATTGAAATGTATGGTAGTGATCCGCAATGGGGCAATCCAATAGCGAATTTTATTGACAAGTTTAATCAACAGAATCCACGGGAAAAATATAAGAGTGGATCAATCCGTGTTGTGAATGATACCGAAAACGGTTAAACTAATGTTAAATGAAATATTGAGAAAAAGTATTGAAAGACTAAAACCCCAAAATTCTAAAAGCACGTAAGGACATCTTACTCAAGTTATTTGGGAAACCATATAATTTAACAGAAAATGTAAGAGCAGATTATATAATTTAATTATAAAGAACTGATTTAAAATGGACTAATAGGAAAAATAATATTTTGATGGTAACAAAAGAAGAATAAGTAAATAAACAATTGATGGTAATGTGCTCAGATAAGAAGAATAACGAATAATTTAATGACTCCAAAGAAACTGAAGGAGGATGATAATTAATACAACAAAAATTAGAATTTCTCGGAATTGAAGATTATATAAGAAGAAATGATACGGAGAAATATGTCACAAGAAGTAAAGTCAAAAGAATTTTAACATAAGGCCTATCAATGATGTTATATGCTATTAGTCAATGGAAAAGAAGAAGGAATCAAGGAGAAGAAGAAATATATAAATAAATACAAACAGCTACAGTATGAAGAATCCCAAAAGTGTTTGGTACTAGTCGCTAATTGACTACTATTTATAATTTTTTTATTTTTATGTATTGACCGTAGAAATGTTCCGGCAATAATTTTTATGAGCAGGGATGATGTTCCCCTGGTCTCAGAAGGTGTAAGGATGGACAGCGGTGTATGGACCCAGAGTGGCCACCCGACTGGAACCACCGCACAAGATAGGGAAAAATGTTAGGGAAATTGAATATTTAAGGGATAATAATTATAAAATAGCTGAAAAGAGTGATATTGGATTCCAGAAGTATAGATAAAGAAAATAGAAGGAAGATAGCAGACAGAAGCTTAATTGATAAAGCGAGTATATAAAAGTAAATAGAAATGTGTTAAAACAAGTTTAATATGATTAGTGTGACCAGTCCTTATCAAATAAAATGTGGAAGTACCACTACCCAGAAATGAATAATTGATGAATTTGCCTCCAAGAGAGAGAGAGTATAGTAAAAAAACAGCAATTACCACCAGTCGGAATTACCAGTCAGTTTATAACCAGTTTGAAATGAAACACTATTATGAAAATAAAGCCAAGACTATTAAGAGAATGGAAATAATCAACAATTCATTTTTAATAAACGAGTTAAACTAAAATAAATTTGTTCTAGTGGGGGGGCTTTATGTAACGTTACATAACCCGGTCCCAATAAATTAACTCATGATAATATAAAGGTCAGAAATGGGTAACCTGTAACTAGCTCTAAATTAAAGTATATCACTAAACATGATAAACAATTTGAGTGATATATGGTGCAAAGTGGGTTATAGTGTACCCATTGAGGTAAAAAATAAAAGTGAAGGTAACTTATTACAGAACTGTGCTGTAGGTTTGGAAATTATAAAACTATGAGAGTAGGCTATAATACTACTAACTGATTTTGTATTTTATTTGTTTATTGTAATATTTATATTGTATGAACAACCAATTGTTATACCTAAGTTAATGTTATATTTTTTTCAAATATTTGTGTTATAATATAGGATAACCCAGGATTAGTTTTAAAAACATAAAAACTTTTAAATATAAAAGGATAATAAAAAATTAAAATAATACTATGAGGGAAATGGCAACAGGAAGTAGTGCAGTGTAGGAATACTATGAAAGACTAATAAATAATATATATAAATTTATTTAAAGATAATAAAATTATCAAATATTTATATACAAGGTCATAAGAAAATGAATAAAAACTTATTATGTAAAACAAATTAATAAAGAAACCGGAATGGAAAAGAATTATTTTTCGGTAAATAAAATATAAATTTATAATAATTACAAACTGCCTGTATAATAAAAATACTATGGGTTACTAAGAGTGACGAGAATAACAAGTATTGTTAATAATAATAAATTTTCGAAATAAAACCATAGAGTTGAAGAAATGATGCTACTACAATTATAATAAAAATAACCTTTTTTGGAACTTTGGAGGAGTGAAAATTAATACAAAATTAACAAGCAACATGACCACTATATAATCATCCATGATTTATCAAAATTACATGGTTATACTCCTTAATAAACAGTGAAAGAAAACCTTCTGATGATTCAACCTGGTTTCGCCATAGTTCTAGTTGACGATCGAAAAATGCGCCAGACGGTAAGGAAATTATAACGCAAGACGGACCTCACCAACGAAAAAGCTTCATTCCAGTAAGAACCATACGGAGCGAGGTAATATAAACATTTCGTTTAATAGTTCAAGAAGAAAACGCATTCCGAACGTTGATATAGAACACAAAATAGTCATTTAATCACATGTTTTTTTAAAGTAAACAAAGGCACGCTGCTCTCTTATACGGACATTCCTGGAACTACATACTACACGAAAAAATAAACAAATTTATTTAATATTTTTTTGGTATTTGTAAAGCTTAGTAATTATCCATTTCTGACACTCTCGTAACAAAAAGAACTTACCCTGAACCCTGGGGAATTATTAAGAATTATATATTAATTGATGTTTTTTAAAATAGTGTAAAATTTGGTAAACAAATCCATATATGTTTTTTTCTTTAGACAATTCAATGTTTACCCTATGAAGTCGAGATTATGTTTTATTTAAGGAAAGATCAATTGTGATACTTGTATTTTGGTGGCAGGAAACAAAAAACCAATAATATAAATAAATAATATTATTGAAAAATTATATTGAATAATAAAGTGTTATAATTTTTGTAGTGGGTAGTTGTAATAGGTTTCAGCACAAAAACAGAAGAAATCAACACATCGGATCAGATTTTGCTATAGAAATAACTATATTTCTATATATATTGCTGTATATATCTATATATTGCTGTAGGCTGGTTGAACTAAGCGTAGAAACTTATCTCACCATCAGCTGATTTAAATCACAGCGAACAATTTGAAAAAATCCGGAATCGTCTAAACCGAGTGTAAATAATTGGTACTTACTCTCTCTTCTTCATAAGGCTGAACAACTTCCCTCCTTGACCCCAAATCACACACTCTCGATTTCTGTTTAGATTGAGTAACACATTAAAAAAAAAATCCTTTATTTATTTTTTTAAAACGTCAGTTATTATAATTCATAAGTGGCGACTGCGGAGAGGCGGAAACTTTAATATCTCAAAACGCTACGTCACAGATTTGGCGCATAACAACATTGGGAGCTTAATTAAATAAGACGAACACCCAATAAGCCACATACAAAGTTTTCGCTAAAACCTCTAAGAAAACGCTACGTCACAATATATATATTTTGTAACTTGCCGTTTATACGGTGTGTAAATTCTTTTAGTTACAGGTTACAAAAAATGTTTAATGAAGTCTCTATTTTGTATACAGTAATTTGCTTTAAGTAAATAACAGTAAATAACTTTTTAAGCAATAAACTGCCTACACAATTATGACTCTTTTACAAATTACTTTTGTAATTTTTCCATTACATGTTTATTAGTTTACAAAAAACGCCCTCACTCCCAAATAACCTGTTCTGCAGCTTAATTAGGTCTGGCGAATGTAACAACAAATTACACTCGCCGTCCCTGTTCGGGCGCCAGTGAAACAATATTAGTTTGTGCAAATAATAATATACTCTTACCTTAGGGTTCTATTCCAGAGTCGTACATTTGTTTTATTTAACCGCCACCGGAGCGTATCTTTCGCCTAACTGTCGTTGTTGTCCGTATTCACTGACAATTTCTTAATTTTGATAAAAAAATGATGCTAACACTCACTATTCACTTATTATAATTCCGATCTCTAGGTTATTATTATCAAATTAAAGTTTAGTCTCTGCTCTTTAATTTGATATGGCTTAATGCCGGTTTTAACCTCGCTTTCTCTGACAATACATACAAATAGTGTTTTGAAACATGGTTTCTTATTGTCGTCTGCTAATAATGCACAATGCGACTATTTCTTATCTTTTTACATTTTGTTATTTACACTGTGTTCTCTTTTGAATGTTATTATTTTAATAATAATACATATATTATGACAATTAAAAGCTGTTTATAGCTGAACAATATTAAATCTTAATATAATTATGATAATACGTTATTATGAAAATTCCTTATTCTCTAAATACATTTTACTTGGCCTACTCAATTTAAAGGTATACAATAATAATTGAGTGGTGGTATTTCACATCTCATTTAATTATATTTATTGTTCAGTAAATTTAATGTTCACTAGGAGTCCTGTTTCCCTATTAACTTACTGACATAAATTCGTTTATGTATGGTCTAGATACATTCATAGCACCATGTTTATTCCTTAATTATTATTACTAATTACATTTTGTTTAATCAGGAAGTTGCTTATACACATAAGACTTCCTTTTATAATTATCTTTATCCAATAATGTTACATCTGGGTTTGTAAAGCTAGTCTTTATATATCCTTGTGGCTATAGCTAGTATAGTCATAGGCTTTGTTATTTATTTATCATAGTTCTTTTAATTTCAGCCAAAATGCTGTTATTGTTATTACTTTATTTCAGTCATTGGTTATTTAGTTTCTATTTACATGACTCTACACATTAATGTCATGAACTGGTTCGCTTGACAGCTTATTGTGAACTTTGCATGTCCATTAGTTAAAGTCAGTCATTGTGTTTGTTGTAGTGTCATGCAGTGTATTCGTCACTGCTTCTTGGGATCCTTCCTCTTCTTTCTTCTATGCTGGTCCCTCTCTTCTTTGCTACATTCATTACAAATGATTCATTTTATAACTTTAGTGTCATAATTTACTCTTCTGGTGTGTGTCTTGGTTATGTAACATTTTGTGGTGTTACATATACTCCCCTCTCAAAATTGATAATTTGAGAAAAGTTTTATAGTTTGAAGAAATTATCACTTTATTTTGTTTCATCATAATATTACTGCTTCTATCTGCATTAAGTTCAATAGTCTGTTGGTGTGTTGCTCTAGACTGAGTTCTTTGCTAGTATTATTTTTAGCTTACTACTATTGTTCAGTTTTTTTTTTATACTCTTAGTCATTTAGTTATAACATATCATAGTTCTTAAATTAGCAATTTCCCTGTTTTATAATAACACATTTTTCTTTACATTACACACATTTTGATTCTAGTGACAAAATCTTTTGTTCTTTCATTTACCTCACAGTGGTTTATTTATAATCCTTGACATATTACAATTCAATTCCCTAACATTTATAGTGGGTTCGGAGTCAGAGGGGCTCTATTTGGCTTCCATTCTCCGCCGTTCCTCAACTATACATCCTCAGAATCAGAGGAATCTTCATCTCTGTCTGGGACAATAAAAAGTTGCACATAACAACAGTTGCACTATCACAACACCTAAAATATAACATATCATTTATTTTTTCAATAAGACATCATATTCAATATAACATTCAAGGTGTCGTGGCCAGCGTCTCCCGAGCGGTAAGGAGGCTTCCAAGTATCATACAATACCTTTTTCGTGATAGTGGTGGCTTATAGGTGTACAGACAAATGAAACTCAAATCTAAGATTAGTAAATTTTACGTTTATTAGTTACTGAATTTCTGTAATACTATTAGTACATTTCAATCAATCAATAAATCTTTATAAAACATTTAGTGAGCATTTAAACATAAAAGCCTTTAGATCTCTAATTCAATGTGATATATAGATATATATATAAACTCTACATAACTCCAAAATAATTCTGTTAATTGTTTCAAGATTAAGAAGCAAACTTAAAATTCAATTATATAGATATTAGAACAAAATAATGTAATATCTCTTTAAAATGTTTATATAACTCAATTTATAACTGTTAACAAAATTTAATATTTATTACAATTTTATGTCTCTCTCTTATTGTCTTTAAATAGATCAACTGTACTTTTATTTGATAATAAGATATTTTATAGTCTTTATAAATCTTTTTAAAGTCTCTCTCTTTTGGTATTTAAGTTACACAAATTTCAATTATTCCCTAGTCATACCTCCCTCTCTGTTTCGAAGTGCCATTCTGTGATATGAGCTGCGACTGAAGAGCAGTTAGCGCGTTTCGCGTATCTAACTTTACACTTTAATAAATATTATAAAACTTGAATAATTATACTGAAAAACTTGAGATTCACAGTAGTTTGAAGACGAAAACGAAAATTTACAGGACACACGGCTGTGTCGCCCCGGATCACTCGACAGACCAAATGATGCTGGTTTGGGCCTCTGTCAGCTTTTATAGTTTCAGAAGGCTTCAACCAAGTAACTGGGCTACTCCCATGCGTCGGCCAATCAGAGCTCAGATTGCCACGCGCGGTACAAATCCTTGAAAGTCTTCAAAACAGGATATTGGTGGTTAATTTGCAACCACAGAGAACGATTACTGTACACGCTTTATT
This sequence comes from Magicicada septendecula, assembly GCA_034769895.1. Taxonomy (NCBI): domain Eukaryota; kingdom Metazoa; phylum Arthropoda; class Insecta; order Hemiptera; family Cicadidae; genus Magicicada; species Magicicada septendecula. The sequence continues at coordinate 157,508,606 of CM068371.1, read as the reverse complement.
TGAACAGATGCTAAGAAAACCTTTTAAGTAAGTAAATACTAAAGTATGTAAACACTCTTAATACGTCCAAATCGCTTCTGACACATCTCAACAAAAATAGAAAGTACGGTCAGACAATTGTGAGTAACCGATTTAAAGGTAGAGGAACGTACAACTAACGAATAGTTCCAACGAGAAGATAAAACGTTTTTAAAACAGTCAGTTTCTTTTGTCACACCTGAGGCAGAGTGTGTCATTGTTAATGGTAAAATAAACATCACTACACCATCCTATGAAATATGTTTCTCTACAATGAGACTCTTGGCTAAATTAACATACAATTCAATAATGTGCAGGTCATGTGGTACAGAGGAACCACAATTATTCTCACTGCTAAATTACATGTATTTTTACAATATTTATAAAATTGAGAATAAATGCGTTAACATTTGACGGGAAGAGTTGGATACTAATGTCCATACTCTTAGCTCAGGATCCCGTGGTCGCCAGTCCACGTACTCACCATATATAATACATGAAAGAGAGACAAATTGACATGGGTGAGCCCCTGGGGGATATCGCGGCACTACATCACTCCCCTTTTTTTAAAAGGGAGGTACCATGTACCTCACTTTAATTTACATTTACAGTACTCAATATTGCTTGGAGAGAGCTTATCTTATCCTAACTTAAATATAACATGCATATACAATCTGGTGGATGAACAAATACATTTTAACAATCTTCAGAACATGTAATAAGGTAGATATAGGGATATAGTATAGAGGATAGAGGTAGGGTTTTCTACTGTGAATGATTTTACAATAAAATTTCACTTTTATCACTGCACTTGATGCACTTCTCCTGTGAAATGTGTTGATTCCGCAGAAGGATCGGAAGTCCGTGTGACAACGGGTTGCATTTCCTCATAGATTGGTTCTTGACGTCTTCTTAACACTACTGTTCGAACTCGAGCGAGTGGCATAACACAATTACGTATACATGGATGTTGTAATCCACATGTGTATAGTATGACACTTACTATCACAGTGATAATAATGATAAGAGAAGTAAACAAATGATTTGATTCAGTAGTGGTAGTACTACTGTGGTAAGAATGTGGTCGAATTTTTATCTCGGATAGCTTCCTTTGTAACAAGTCAATGTCAGCAGTATCAGCTGAGCCGGTTTCATTCAAGATACGATTAATGTGATCCAGTTGTACTAACTGATCATTCAAGGTGAAGTTGAACATTGTCATTTCTGAGGATGACAACAGATTATTGATAGGAGGAACAATTATGTGATTCCTTCTAATTGTGGCTGAGTATTGCCCTTGAAGATGTGGACGTAACGTGAAGTATTTAGATATAATACGACACGTCTTGGGTTGATGAAGTATTCCTGTACCAGCTATCCACATACTCTCTGAGTTCACATTATGAATACCATTTGTAGGATCTGAACATTGATATGTCACTCGAGTCGTACTAGGCAGGCTGTAAATCCAGAAGTCTCCGTTGGTTCCTTCATAGATGACTGGAATCTGGAATCTCTTCAAAATTGTCCTTCGACATAAGTATCTGGCGTTTTCTTCATCTCCGATTAGCATAGAATAAGCACAATTCTTTCCTTCAGCTGCATATCGTATTGGCACATTGAGAGAGCATATACCAAAAGGTGAAATTATACATTTCCTTGCTTGAATACTTGACATTACAATAAATTTTTGTCTATCATAAGATATAGCAATATATTTCATTTCTGTAATTACAACTAAAAATTTTTCTAACCTTGTATCATAGTAAGGTAATGATTTAATGTTATACAATTCATAATTATTGTCATTTGATTGTAAAGGAATATCTATGATTACTCTAATTACATTTCTTGTAGCTATAGCATGAACTTTTGCTACTCTATAATAGTGATATGTCATATCCAGTTCGCTTTTTATAATTAACGAAAGTCCAACAGGCAATTTGGTTGCAATTTCTTTTAACAATTTATTCAACTTATTAGGGGGAATTAAAATTGCACTCAAATATCCTGCGGATGTTACATCTAACGCTTCTTGTAATTGAGTTAATTGATTATCGACCTCAATTAATGTCAATTCTATTTCTCGAAACAAGGAAGAAATTTTAAACTGATATTCTAATTGTTTCTTTAGTTTCAATATTTCATTTGTTATCACTGATGTTACGTTATTAATTTCCTCAACTGTTATCTTTACAGTATTCACTAAGGATTTTATAGCTTTATTATTACTTTCAACTTCATTTATTAATTTCTTCAAATTGGTTAATCTATCTGATTCAACATGTGCAACTGTTTCACTTGTATTGTCTATTTCGTCAAGTTTCGTATTTAAAGTCTCGTAATCGTCTGTGTCTAAAGTTCCAAATAAATATTTGAATACTGTTCCAATTCCGTTAACTAAACCTCTTTTAGTTCTAGAAGTGGGTAAGAGAAGTTTTAAGTTGTCAACTTGATTTTGTGTGGATTTCAGTTTCGATTGTAAACGAATTAATTCAAAAGATGGAATAAGGAATTTAATGTCTGTTGAATTTGATGAAGTTTCTAACCCTTTTAAATATTTAAATAAATTTGAAACTTGGAATAAAATATCGTCATAGTCTTCTGTTCCTACAGTAACTGCTATGGTCCAGGTGTCGGTTGTCAATATGATGTCTCTTTGTTTAATAAATACAAGTCCTTTGTCAAAATGACATCTACTTAAGTCAGAAATATTTGTGCATCCCTGAGAGTCAAGTGTATTTTTCGTCATCAGTGCGTTAGAACTTCCATTTGAATCCTGGCTTTGAACATTCGTGAGACTCAATATCAATAACAGTGCCCTCAGTACTGCATCTGTAATGCGTACAAAAATTTCCCATTACTTTTCATGTCATGCGATATTCTAATTTATTCACTCAGTTATTAATCTACGAGGTGCTATAATATTTTCACGCGGTCTCAATTCATATCGACCAACTATTTCAGGAACGGTTTGTTGAGTGGGTGGAGGGATCCACTCAGGGTCGTTAACGTTTGCTCGTATTACATCACGTAACTCAACAGTGGAATCTTTCCTCTCTGCTTCAAGGTCGCTAACATGACATGTTGGTTCAGGTGTACATTGGGTTGGTCCAGTGTTTACAATGAACGGTTTGTTTAAACAAATTTCGTCGACTGTTGGTTCTTGGTCAAGGTCGTATACGTCTGACACACTTCCACTATCGCGTTGCGGTAACTGCTTTATCACGCGTCGTCGTTTCTTAGTTATGACCTTGCTAGGTTTTAAACGATTATAATGTACGACTGGATTCTCATTTGCTTTGGTTTTTATTTTATAATGTTTTATAGTCTTTGTAAAACTCGTTCAAGTCGTTTAGTATGTTCTTCTAAACTACTTCCAAAAATTATAATGTCATCGAGATAAACCAATGCTTCCTCACCCTTCAATCCCATCAAGACATTGTCCATCAGGCGTTGAAAAGTTGCGGGTGCATTACATAACCCGAATGGCATTCTAATAAACTCAAAATGATGTCCTGGGACAGTAAATGCAGTTTTCTCTATATCGTTGGGCTCGACACTAACTTGATGATAACCACTACATAAATCTAATGTAGAAAAATATTCACTTCCATTTAAACTATCTAAAGTTTCTGCAATATTAGGCAAGGGATATGCATCTTTACGAGTAACATTATTTAAAGCGCGATAATCTACACAAAAACGATGTTTAACAGTTGAATCGGATTTCCGTGTCTGGGTTACTATAACAATTGGTGCTCCCCATGGACTAGAACTTTCACGAATTATACCACGATTTTTCATATCTTCAATATGCTCTTTTACAACTGGCTTTAAAGAATGAGGTAATCTATAAGGGTTCTTCCGAATCGGCGGGCTATCCCCCGTATCAATTCGATGTTTTATATCAACACTACATCCTGTATTAACAATTGGTTCTGAAAATAAATGTTTATATTTCAACAAAATAGGTTCAATGATTCCCTTTTCTAGATCAGACAAATGCGATAACTTACTTTGAATTTCTTCATTCAACTCATTTTTATATAACAATGGGTCAGTACAGCCTCTTTCACTAGTATTCAACGTGAATACTTCACAACTACTTTGCTCATGGTCTTCACCGTTTGTGGGTATGGGCATCACTGACGTTCCGGTGGGTGCCTTGTCAAACGCCTCAGCTAACCCCAACAAACTATTCTTTGGGAGAACTAAATCTTCATTACTGAAATTAACAACTTGAACAACAACATCTGAGTATTTCATGGAGTGAAAAACTCTACTTAAACATCGTGCTACTCTAATGCCATGAGTCTGAAACTCTACCGGTTCTACTAGAACTTCGTCGTGTACACGAATAGATCTACCTGATCCCCTGGATCTATTTAACCCGCGCAACACCCCCGATCCTCGCGATCGTGGTTGCGAATACAAACTACACGAACCGGAAAACTCTTGGGAATTACCTTTTCCCGAAACAACTTTGGATTTACCTAATCCAGACAACATATTAACATGGGCTACACCCTTAAACTCTTTGGATCCACATAACAACTCATCGGATTCATCAAATCCGGATAACTCTTGGGATTTCTCTAATCCCGGCATATGCCAACTCGCTTGTGTCACCTGCAGGCGTCCCTGCACAAGCATCTCGGACTTTGCTGGTATGGACTGATCCTGGATGGTCACAATACTCCATACTTCAGGTTCTTCTACAGGTGGGTTGAGATGGCCAGTCCCTTCCGTTTCTGTATCAGGTTCCCTGGTCTCTTCACTGTTGGTGACTTTTTCTCCTCCTACATAAATATCGTTATTGGAAAAATCAATGTAAACATTTAATTTTCTCAATAAGTCTATTCCGAACAGTCCATCAAAGCCAGTACAAAGGTCTGCTACCATAAAATCGTGATAGACTGTGGTACCTTCAATTATGAAGCCTACCTTCTGTACTCCGAAGACCTTTAGTTCATCCCCAGTAGCACTTTTAGCAACAACTTTAACCTCTCGAATTAACTTTTGGCTGATACCCCTCTTTATAAATGAAACCATAGTCCCAGTGTCAATCAGAAATTTACAAGGTTTACGTCCTACGATAACGTCCACTGACAAAGCGTCATCGTAACTAGGGTCGCACGTAACGTCTGTAAGGTGCAGAGTCCGGCTTTGCGGTCGCTCCACATGTAGAGTCTGGCTTGGCAGTCGCTCTATCTCCATACTCTCGTCTGTACGCCCGTTTACGTCTACCTGTACTTTGATTACACTCTGCTCGACCTCACGTTCGGCGGGGTGGGACCGTTTCCCGTCGAACTTTGCCCGTTTGGGGAAATCGCTAACTTCCTCCTTTGCGGACACTCATTCGCGTAATGCCCTGTTTTACGACAATTATAACATTCAACTTTAGAAATATCTCGACTACCTCCATTAGAATTGTAACCCCGGAAATCCCTGTTTCCCTTAATCCCTGTATTAAAATTTGTACTATTGGATTTCTTCACATTAGTACCGAAATTATTTATTCGAGAACGACAATCTCTCGCTACATGACCTTGTTTATTACAATTAAAACATGTTACAGTAAATATTCGATTGGGACTTTGAAATTTGTTTTGTTGAGCACGTCGGGCTTCCATATTTTCGACTTCTGTAACCGTCGAAGCAATTTGTAATGCCTCTGTTAAAGTAGCAGGCATTCGATAACGTACTTGGGTTCCGACGTTACCCGCTAAACCATTAATATACGCGGCTAACATACCACGTTCTGCTTCTTCATTAATAATGCGTTGTTGTTCAGGGTCAGCGACTTGTCTAACTGTACGCGCACACAAACGCCTACATCTGTCAGCAAACTGTTCTGGTGTTTCCGACTTACGTTGCGTCGCATTTTGCAACTGACTATAATGAAATTGATCAAGATGTTTAATCTTGAATCGCTCAGTAAATATTTCTTTTAAACGATCAAAGGTTATATCCTCACTTGCAACTTCTACATTACTATTATAAAACAAAGCGGCTGCTCCTGTAAATTTTAATACAGCTACGGTTACTTTATCAGAGTCTAACCAATTTCCGGTTTTCGCTGCTCTTTCAATTTTCGCGAAAAATTCTGATACTGAAATAGGACCGTCTCCATTCCATGGTTCAATTAAATTTGATACTGACATATCTTTAACACGCGTAGAGGACGTTGTGGACATACTAGAAGCTGATGTATCTCCTGATACAATAGGTTTCCCCGTTTTTGGATCTGTGTTAACCATTTTGGTTTAGATTATTTAAAATATAGTATGATTAGAATTTATTAAACACTTCAAAAATTGAATGTAATCTGTTTTGTTGTACCACAATAAATAAGCAGACTGTATTGCGATACACGAAATAAGTCCTAATAGAAAACAAATAATAAGGTATAATATAGAATTCATATATTTAATTATGAAATTCAATCTCTAATTTCAATATTCGAACCCTATTTACATTTGCTTCGTCTGTATAATTACTATGCCCGTTTATATATCTTTCAATAATCCTTTGTAATAGACTTCTCAATAATGTTTCACACCCTTCTAACAAAATGTCTGGGTCTGTGATAGGAAGATAATATACAGGTCTACGACTCATGTACTCTTTGGATTGGGTTTTGGTATATCGTATAAAGGTGAAGGTATTGAAAGAGTATTACTTGTACTTGGTCGTGGTTCAATTGACCTTTGTGTACTGCTACTGAAAGTTATGTCAATAGATTTAGACGTTTCAGGTGGTTGTAACTTTGGAATACGAACAGGTGGTGTGGGTGGACGCAAACTATGTCCTATAGTAACTACAGATGGAATATGTTCGTAATAAGCAGTTATCGTCCCTACTCTTGTCCCTACTTTCATATATAAATCTGGATTAATTGGTTCACGCTGAGGTTCGATTTGTCCCGCTGTTTGTCCAAAAGATCGTTTATCTGAGGTATATGGCCTTTATTATTTTTAGACAAGCTACTGCCCATAAATATCTCAAATTAATCTCTCAAAAAAATCTCAAATAAATTTCACAGTCCCGCGAAAATTTAAATAATACCGAATCCGATAATGATATATCACTTAGAGTTAAGCATCACAAATTACATATCAACATATATTAAACATAATAATAACACAATAATAAACATCTTAATGTATCCTTACTAGAATCACATATGTAACTTTGTCATAAAAATCTATTTCAGCTTCAATCGTACAGTCTTCTCTATTCAGAAATTTACAAGCAACATAATCCATATATTCTGTACAATTTAAAACGTTACTATATTCAATTTCTCTTATTAATCTTATGGGTTTCCCTTTAATTAAGGTAAATTCGTTAGACTTTTGCTGAAAATTTTCATCAAAATAACAAATATATATATGCCACTTATGTCCTCTTGACTCTTTTGAATTTAAAATTTTACAAATTGCAGGATGATTTAAATAATAATCAGCTATTGAGTTATGTATTAAAGAAACTTTCAATGCCTTTAAAAGTTGTTTATATCTAGAAACACTTTTATATAAGTTTACATATGTCTCTAAACCTCAAGCACACCAATTTATCAACACCGATGCCACCATTTGTCGTGGCCAGCGTCTCCCGAGCGGTAAGGAGGCTTCCAAGTATCATACAATACCTTTTTCGTGATAGTGGTGGCTTATAGGTGTACAGACAAATGAAACTCAAATCTAAGATTAGTAAATTTTACGTTTATTAGTTACTGAATTTCTGTAATACTATTAGTACATTTCAATCAATCAATAAATCTTTATAAAACATTTAGTGAGCATTTAAACATAAAAGCCTTTAGATCTCTAATTCAATGTGATATATAGATATATATATAAACTCTACATAACTCCAAAATAATTCTGTTAATTGTTTCAAGATTAAGAAGCAAACTTAAAATTCAATTATATAGATATTAGAACAAAATAATGTAATATCTCTTTAAAATGTTTATATAACTCAATTTATAACTGTTAACAAAATTTAATATTTATTACAATTTTATGTCTCTCTCTTATTGTCTTTAAATAGATCAACTGTACTTTTATTTGATAATAAGATTTTTATAGTCTTTATAAATCTTTTTAAAGTCTCTCTCTTTTGGTATTTAAGTTACACAAATTTCAATTATTCCCTAGTCATACCTCCCTCTCTGTTTCGAAGTGCCATTCTGTGATATGAGCTGCGACTGAAGAGCAGTTAGCGCGTTTCGCGTATCTAACTTTACACTTTAATAAATATTATAAAACTTGAATAATTATACTGAAAAACTTGAGATTCACAGTAGTTTGAAGACGAAAACGAAAATTTACAGGACACACGGCTGTGTCGCCCCGGATCACTCGACAGACCAAATGATGCTGGTTTGGGCCTCTGTCAGCTTTTATAGTTTCAGAAGGCTTCAACCAAGTAACTGGGCTACTCCCATGCGTCGGCCAATCAGAGCTCAGATTGCCACGCGCGGTACAAATCCTTGAAAGTCTTCAAAACAGGATATTGGTGGTTAATTTGCAACCACAGAGAACGATTACTGTACACGCTTTATTTGAACAGATGCTAAGAAAACCTTTTAAGTAAGTAAATACTAAAGTATGTAAACACTCTTAATACGTCCAAATCGCTTCTGACACATCTCAACAAAAATAGAAAGTACGGTCAGACAATTGTGAGTAACCGATTTAAAGGTAGAGGAACGTACAACTAACGAATAGTTCCAACGAGAAGATAAAACGTTTTTAAAACAGTCAGTTTCTTTTGTCACACCTGAGGCAGAGTGTGTCATTGTTAATGGTAAAATAAACATCACTACACCATCCTATGAAATATGTTTCTCTACAATGAGACTCTTGGCTAAATTAACATACAATTCAATAATGTGCAGGTCATGTGGTACAGAGGAACCACAATTATTCTCACTGCTAAATTACATGTATTTTTACAATATTTATAAAATTGAGAATAAATGCGTTAACATTTGACGGGAAGAGTTGGATACTAATGTCCATACTCTTAGCTCAGGATCCCGTGGTCGCCAGTCCACGTACTCACCATATATAATACATGAAAGAGAGACAAATTGACATGGGTGAGCCCCTGGGGGATATCGCGGCACTACAAAGGTATTAGAGGTTTCATTATTATCACTGTTCATGCTTTATCATTTTATCTAACATACTTCTCTTCACAGGTCATCATTTTATTTATAACTTGACATATTTGCTATATTATTTATCAGCCTTGTTGCTATTCTTCGATACTAGTTCGTTGTTTGGTTATTTCACTGGTTTTAATTTACACACTTAAATCTATCACTATATAATGATGCAGTTGGTCTTTAAATTCTTCCTTAGTTTCACCATAGTTCACTCTTAACACTGTTTATACACTGGGTTTTTAACACTTTGTTCGTTATCTTCTTTGATTATCAGGGGTTTACAATACTCATTTGGTAAACATTTTGTTGTATACAATATTTGATAAACATTCTTGTTGTATACAATATGATAAACATTTTTCTTTATCATTTAATTACTTTTCTCATTCCTTGTTATAGCCTTCTTCTGTATTACTCGCTTTGTTGGTTTTGCTTCTCTGCTCCTTCAAGTGATAGATGTTTACCACTTATTCTGGATGTTTATATTTCATTTGTGGAAATTAATGTTGAAGGATGAAGCATATTGTGTTTGGTTTGTTCAATACAATATATTCTATATATATTTCTATTTCTGTTGAAATTAATATTGAAGTATTAGAGTAATATTGTAGTATAAGTTTACTATTTTAGTATGTTACGTTCATTCACTAGTATAATATGTTCATTCAATAGTATATTAGGGGGTCTTTGTGCTTTCACCATTCTATTGGGCTCATTATGGATCAATTACATTTTCATGGATTCATTTTTGATTTCTACATATCTGGGTACTGTAAACGTTATGACATTCTACATCTCATGATAAGTCTCATTATACATAATATTTTTTCAAGGATGCTTGGTTATATGTACCCTTGACCTTCTTAATTATTGGATCAGAAATTTCATAAGTATTGTTCTGATTGTTCTTTGTTATTGTATAAGGGCCTGTATACAGTACTAGCAGTTTCTTAGTGATACCTTCCATCATGCTGGGTAATTCTCTATTTCGCCAGGAGATGTTCGGTTATTAATCTCCCTAGCATCTAGGCAAAGTCTCACTTTCCCGTTCTTCTTTTTTATAGCTACAATAGGGCTAGTATAAGGTGACTGACTGCACTCGATGATATCATCCTTCAATAATTGGTTAATCTCAGTCCTAACTGCTTCTTTTAAAGAATAAGCAATTGGGTATGATTTCCGATTAAAATTTACGGGCTCTTTAAATCTCAACTCACATTGATAATTTTTTACCTTCCCAGGGATGTCTGAGAATACATGCCGGTATCTGTTGTATATTCTGACCAACATTTCAATTTGGTCTGGGCTTGGTGAATGGTCTCTTGTGGTTGACTTGAATTGTCGGATTTCTTGGATTTTTTCATCCCACAAACTGTCATTTTTTGGTTGATACTCAACTTCATTAATAGGTGTTTGATACCTAGGATTTCTTACTTCTCTGATGTGGAAAATGGTGTGGTCTTGAGGAGATTCCTTACTCCCAATAATCTCAGCCATCCATTCCAAATCTGGTGTACTTAGAGTTATTTTTGCTCTACTCATGTCGATAATTGCTGAATATTTCCGCAGGATGTCGCAGCCAATTAAACTGCGAAATGGTAATCCAGTAGCTACAAAAATATCATTGGGATCTTGACTCCATGACTGGTCACTTCCAGACTGACCTGTTTCTTGACGGTTTTATTCTGTCGTCCAGTCGCTCCCACTAATATTATATTGTTAATCGGTAGGGTTGGTACTACTGATTTGCCTTCTTCCTGGATGCGGTTGATTTCCGTGCTATCCATTAACGAGACATTTGCACCCGTGTCAATCATCAATGTGGTGGCCACTCCGTTTATTTTGGCAGCCACATATGCTATGTCATTGTTGCACTGATGGTGGTCAATTTCTTCCTCTTCCAGCAGTTCTTGTCTGATATTTTTTAAATAGTGACTTCTTATTATTGTTATCGTTTTATTTGAAGTCGTTTCGTAATTGCACCCAATAGGATGGTTCAGCGAGGGGTCTATGTGGTTTCTCAATGCCGCGACGCATTTAAAGAGAGTTCATTCTCTTCATCGCGTCTGTCCGGTGTGTTTACCTGACTCCTCTCTTCCATATCGGGCCGTCCTCCATGGTGATTCTGGTGTTGGTTTGCATGAAATGAACTTGTGGCCGATAATCGTTGTTGCGGCTGTCGCCTTCGATACTCCTACTCCTCCGTTGTCCGCCTCTTGCATTTCTCCTGTCTTTGTCGCTGGTACTCCTCGTCATCGTGTCCGTTGAAACTACGGCGCCTTGGATAGTACCGCCTCCTTCCCTGCTCATTGTTGGCCCTTCGGTATTGCTGCGGTTGGTTGTTTCCACCCTGGTTCTGGGGTCGGTTGGGGTTGTTGTTATGATTTTGCGGCCGTCTCGTATTATTATTATTATTATTATATTATTATTATTATTACTACCAGCGTAATTATTATTATTACCCTGATTATTTGGCCGATAATTGTTCTCGTTATTTTGGTCCACATTATTATGATTATAATTGTTAAAATTACTTCGGTAATTCCGTAAGTTAGTGTTGTTATTATTTTCGTTACCACTTCTGTTGTGGAAGTTCTCATTCCTCTTGCGGCTCCTTCTATAGTAGCCTTCGTGTTCGCTATCCTCAAGCAGAGCTGCCATGGCTTGGACCGTCTTGATTTGCCCCCATTGACGTGATCTGGCTACTCCCTCCTCATAATGATAAGCGAGCTTGGTGACCAGGCACTCCTCTGGTATCCTTGGTTCGAGGTTTCGCGCCACACATACCTTACCCAGGAAGTAAGAAGTTGGAGTGGTTCCTCGACTGGCGTCATATTTGCCGTGACAGATATCGTCCCGTACTATGTTCTGCGTAGACTCCGACCAGTATTTGGCCCTGAACAGTGTCTTGAACTCCTCATAGCTCTGGACCTCGTGGCGGGTTGCAGTCCACCAATTATCGTGGATTTCTTTGAAGTATTCATCAATCAAACTGCGTATTACCGTCCATCTGCTTTCCCGGATTCTGGTCAGGGTTTCCTCCACTCGTTCCAGAAATTCAATCGGGTTCTTCTTGTAATTTTTAAAGTTGATAACATCACGGTTATCCATGGGTTGCTTTATTGGTAACAGTCAGGGTTCTTATGGTGTGCACTGATGCGTCTATTTCTTCACATCTTTCTCCTACGTCCGTTCTGACTCGTTTGATCTCGTCCTGGCTCATCTTCTTCAGAGACTCGATCCTGGCTTCATTAATTTCTTCTATATTGTTGATTCGTCCATCGACCTCTTCTCTAGTACGTTGTAAATCTTGGCTGTGTTGTTCACACCTCTTGTGTACTTCCGTGATCTCTCTTCTAACTACTGTTATTTCTCTGTCGATTTTGGTGTTTATTTTTTCGTTATTTTCCTCCATCTTCTTGCTGATATTGTCCATTTTCTCTTCCATTTTCTGGCTGTTGTCGTCGAATTTTTTATTTAAATCTTCCTTCAATGACTCGATATTTCTTTGACTATCTTCCTTCAATGCTTTGCTGTTGTCGTCTATTTTCTTCTCCATTTTCTGACTATTGTCGTCTAATTTTTTATGTAAATCTTCCATCACCCTCCTCATCCATTCCTGGAAGTCTGTACCTCCTGTTTGTGTGGGCTTCTCAGGTTGTCTGGGTTGCACGGGTTCTGCAGGAGGCATTCCTTCTTGTTGATTTTCTACGGTATTGTTGGTTGCAACTTCCATTTTGGATGTTGGTTGCATCTCCTGTACCTCCATATTTGCTTCGGTGTTCGCTTATGCACCTTCTCCTTGGCTGGCCTTGTACCTAGTATCGTGTTTATGTGTGTGAGGCATGATAGTTCTATTGTATTTGCCGGGCTAATTTAATATTAAAAATTTATTAATTTAATATTTTTAAAGCCGCACTCAGTTGGTCGCCAATTTGTAACTAAATGTTTATTGGGCTGTTTAAATCTTTTAGTTACAGGTTAAAAAATGTTTAATGAAGTCTCTATTTTGTATGCAGTAATTTGCTTTTATGATAATTGGTAAATATTATTTATGTAATTATAGTGTGATAATTTTTATGGATAAAATAATAATTGCTGGTCGGTAAATGAACGTAACGGTAGCGTCGATCTTGAAGTGGAACTCCTCTTTTTGGTTAAATGTCGTCAGTGTAAGTACCGTCAAGTGTTGTCTGGACAAATAAATTAACATAAAAAAACGCTTTCACGTACCTGGTAGTAGTACTTGAAGTTCTGACGTTCACTTACCCAGAATAAACTGTCAAGATTCTCTTATGACCAGCTTATACTTTAGTAACAAGGTTTTACAACTCCTTGTATGTAAGGTGGGCGCCACATGGGTTTACTTCATGAAAGGCTCCTATGAAAAAACAAATTGCTAAATTTTAAAATTGTATATGGTCACTTTATATCTTGTCTAAATGCTTAGGGCATTTAAAATAATTCAGATATAGTACTGTAAGTTTTCTACTCAAAGGTATCTCAATGTACTCTATGCTGAGTATTGCTTATCTAAATGAAATAATTGGAACCAAAGTTTATGCTGTATAACATTACGGGTTTATTACACCCTTTAAAATCAATTCAAATGAAAAATACAATTGTTACAGTAATACAATTTGGATGGTAAGTTACCCATCTACTATCTGGCCTAGCTCAATTTAAAGACATTATAAAACTCTTATAATTATTAACAAATTTTAATTTTATTTTATAAGTTACCTCACGGGTAGGTTCTTGAAAATACAAATAGAACATTATTAACTGCCTTGATAGACATTACTGTAATGATAATTCATATTTGGCCTCTTTTAAAAAAACTCGCAATTATTTTTGAGGTTAACGATCGTTTCGTATGCTTATATCCTATCAATGTAATTAATGTAAGTAAATAACTTTTTAAGCAATAAACTGCCTACACAATTATGACTCTTTTACAAATTACTTTTGTAATTTTTCCATTACATGTTTATTAGTTTACAAAAAACGCCCTCACTCCCAAATAACCTGTTCTGCAGCTTAATTAGGTCTGGCGAATGTAACAACAAATTACACTCGCCGTCCCTGTTCGGGCGCCAGTGAAACAATATTAGTTTGTGCAAATAATAATATACTCTTACCTTAGGGTTCTATTCCAGAGTCGTACATTTGTTTTATTTAACTGCCACCGGAGCGTATCTTTCGCCTAACTGTCGTTGTTGTCCGTATTCACTGACAATTTCTTAATTTTGATAAAAAATGATGCTAACACTCACTATTCACTTATTATAATTCCGATCTCTAGGTTATTATTATCAAATTAAAGTTTAGTCTCTGCTCTTTAATTTGATATGGCTTAATGCCGGTTTTAACCTCGCTTTCTCTGACAATACATACAAATAGTGTTTTGAAACATGGTTTCTTATTGTCGTCTGCTAATAATGCACAATGCGACTATTTCTTATCTTTTTACATTTTGTTATTTACACTGTGTTCTCTTTTGAACGTTATTATTTTAATAATAATACATATATTATGACAATTAAAAGCTGTTTATAGCTGAACAATATTAAATCTTAATATAATTATGATAATACGTTATTATGAAAATTCCTTATTCTCTAAATACATTTTACTTGGCCTACTCAATTTAAAGGTATACAATAATAATTGAGTGGTGGTATTTCACATCTCATTTAATTATATTTATTTTTCAGTAAATTTAATGTTCACTAGGAGTCCTGTTTCCCTATTAACTTACTGACATAAATTCGTTTATGTATGGTCTAGATACATTCATAGCTCCATGTTTATTCCTTAATTATTATTACTAATTACATTTCATTTAATCAGGAAGTTGCTTATACACATAAGACTTCCTTTTATAATTATCTTTATCCAATAATGTTACATCTGGGTTTGTAAAGCTAGTCTTTATATAGCCTTGTGGCTATAGCTAGTATAGTCATAAGCTTTGTTATTTATTTATCATAGTTCTTCTAATTTCAGCCAAAATGCTGTTATTGTTATTACTTTATTTAAGTCATTGGTTATTTAGTTTCTATTTACCTGACTCTACACATTAATGTCATGAACTGGTTCGCTTGACAGCTTATTGTGAACTTTGCATGTCCATTAGTTAAAGTCAGTCATTGTGTTTGTTGTAGTGTCATGCAGTGTATTCATCACTGCTTCTTGAGATCCTCTTCTTTCTTCTTTGCTGGTCCTTCTCTTCTTTGCTACATTCATTACAAATGATTCACTTCTATAACTTTAGTGCATAATTTACCCTTCTGGTGTGTGTCTTGGTTATGTAACATTTTGTGGTGTTACATATACTCCCCTCTCAAAATTGATAATTTGAGAAAAGTTTTATAGTTTGAAGAAATTATCACTTTATTTTGTTTCATCATAATATTACTGCTTCTATCTGCATTAAGTTCAATAGTCTGTTGGTGAGTTGCTCTAGACTGAGTGTAATGGTACAGAATTGTGCGCTACCCCAGTTTTAATTTTATTTCATATTTCAGTTTTAATTTTCAAATTGTCAGACTTCACCTGTGAGGTGCCTCAGTTTAACCAGTAACACACCGTTAGCCTAAACAACAGTCTAGACGTATTGCGTAACCACCCCAGTAAGCAGCAGTCCTTGTGAATTACGGTATGCAGTTTGTCACCATAAGAGTAACAACAGACAGCCAACAGCAGCATACAGTGCAGAAAAAAGTCAGCCGGTGGCCTCGGGTGTAAGCTAGGCCGAAACTATTACAATCGGCCTATCTTTTAAAGTATTGAAACAAGTATAAAAAAAATGTATAAACAGTGTAGCGCGCGGCCAACCTATAAAGATCTAAGTGCGAAAAAGTTACGTCGGCCGACTAAATAAATAATACACGTATAATTTGAACAGTGGTGACTGACGGTCATAACATTGATGTGAATTAACCAGTGTACCAAAGGAAAAACAATTAAACGCGGAGTGAACTGTAAGGTTGAACAAACAGCGATTGTACAACTCGCAGAGAGACACATGGAACGGTTAAGTACCATCAGTAACTAATTGGCCAAAACTTTTAAATTCCACAGATATAATGGGTAGAATACTAACAAAATTAACCAAATGAAATAGAAGGGTGAGGGTGAGAGAGAGAGAGTGAGTGAGAGCGTAAGTTTGGGGTACGTACCTACAAAGTAAAGTACTGGTTCATAGGTTGAGTAAATTAATTAATTGTAAAACTTTTTCCATAATCTTGATGTTGTAAGGGGATGACGCAAAGACAATTGTAGTAACTTTTTAATATCACTTTCATGTAATAAGTAATTAAGCGATTTTTGTGTAAACCGTTGTTCTACAGAGAGTAAAGAGGGAAATTAATTAAAAGAAAAATAAATAAGCGCCATTCATTAAATAACATGTGTTAGCAACACAACATGTTGGGTAACATGTTGTTACCCAAGTAATCTTTCGGCAGCTGTTTTCGTTTGTACGACTCTGGAATAGAACCCTAAGGTAAGAGTATATTATTATTTGCACAAACTAATATTGTTTCACTGGCGCCCGAACAGGGATGGCGAGTGTAATTTGTTGTTACATTCGCCAGACCTAATTAAGTTGCAGAACAGGTTATTTGGGAGTGAGGGCGTTTTTTGTAAACTAATAAACATGTAATGGAAAAATTACAAAAGTAATTTGTAAAAGAGTCATAATTGTGTAGGCAGTTTATTGCTTAAAAAGTTATTTACTTACATTAATTACATTGATAAAGATGGAAGACGTTAACAAAATAAATCTGACCGACTCGGCAGTTACGAGTGAGTCAGGAGGTGGCTTAACGCCAATTACTCCAATTGAATCAGTGGTAGTGAATGATTCGGGGCTGGAGACAACTCCAAGCCGAATAGATGGAATTAATTTAGACGAAAGTAATTTAACACAATTTTTTAGCAATTAGTGAGGCGGGATCAAGTTCCACTCCCATGGCAACCAAAACAAAAGAGAAAGAGTATTCAATAAATGATATATTCAATTTTATGAGAGCAATGTCCGATGATATTAAGCAGAGTGTAAATTGTCGTTTTGATGCTAATGATATTAATATGAAGGAACAGAATGAAAAATTAAGCAATGACTTTGATATCAAATTTGATGATCTTAAAATTGATATTAATGAAGTAAAAATTAAGTGTGAAAGTAACTTTAATAAACTGAAATATGAATTAAATGAAACGTTGAGTCATACATTAAAAAATATGAATAACAGAATTGACAAAATAGAGAGTAGTGTGGTAGAAAAAATTGATAAACCAAGACAAAAGGTAATTGAAAATTTTGAATGTAAAACAAATGATAATTATAATGAGATGTGTAAAAACGTGGTAGTAGAGAACAAGGAGATTAATGTTGAGAGTGATAAGGAAGATTTTGTTGAAGTAGAGTTTAGTAATGAAGTGTTGTTAGTAAATGCCGATGAGAGTGAGAGAGAGCGTGAAGACAGTTTAAATGTAGAGCATAAAAAGAGGGCAAATTTTTCTTGTGAGACAGGTGAAGAAAACGCTTCACCAGTATTGTTGGAGGACAAAGGTTCCTCGCTAGTTTTTGTAGAAGACAAAAGGTCTTTAAAATGTAAAAGAAATTATTTGTGTTTATCTGGTAAAGCCAGATGTTGTAGTAATGTTGTGTTGCCCTCTGTATGGAATGAGAATGTGAAATGTTGTGAGAAATATTGTGATGAGAGAATTAGAGAGAGAGAAACAGAAATATTTAAGTTGAATAGAGATTATGAAATATTAGTACAGAGTTTATGCATTGAGAGAGAGGAACAAAGTGACTCACCTTGTAAAATAGAGATTGATAATTATTTTGATGGTACCTGTATAAATAATAATAACTCACCCGATGTTTTAATGAGTATAGTAAACGAATATGATGAGAAAATAAATTATTTGATGTATAAAAACACTTACGGAGACAGAATTGAAATCACAAATGTAGACCGGTTTTATGAATCAATAGGTAATAATGGTATGAGATATTATGTTGATAAGGGTTATTACACAATTGATAGCCATATGTTGTGTATCAATGAAATTGAAATGTGTTATGTGCAGAAAAGACTAATTTTTGACGATGGAGGTTGAATATAAACGCAATGAATGGACCGTTTAAATATTCTAGTATATGGTAATGACCTGGCTGATTTAGATATTGAAGTACGGTAAATGAAAACAAAAAAAAAATATGACGAAATTTTTGTAAATGAATGTATTGTGTTAATATGATTTTGTTGTAATGTACAGTATAGCTTATGTGTAACATATGTTTGTAATAAGAACAAATGGAATAATAATATTTACTAAACGGCATTCACTAAAATAATGAACAAGAGGTAATAATGAATTAAAGCAGGTCAATGATTTAGTAATTAATATATTTAAAATTCGTCCCTGTTTCGGGCGTCGACTAAAGCAGTACGAGCTTAAAAATAAATATTAAAGTTATAAACCTGTTTATATAATTGAAACTCTGCTTGCTTTTTAAATCAAAATATTCGAATTTGTCCCACTTACCTTCATTGCGAATAAACCAGGGTGTCGTCTGATGTACTTAGGCAGAGAAAAACAACAGGTAATGCAATGACACACACGTATTTTACAAACATAAATAAAATGGTATTTTATTTATATAGCATGACAATTTTTCTGTTTACCTTCCGGTTTAGATTTACTAAAATACGCCTTATGGCTGAATTGTGAAACTACGTCAAATTATGATTTCTACTGTAGTTATGCTTTTTCTACCAATAACCCTCCGAACAATATTTGATTCACCTAGCCATGCTATCAAGATTTATTTATTACTGACTATATATATATTTACGACTAACTTATTTTCTACTCAAAAAACGACCCAGTATATGCTCACTCTCTCCCTCTCATACTGTAAAATTCCCCATAATTTAGATTTAGTGATTTTTTATTGAGTTTTCATCATTAATATTGGTGAATTGAAATTAATTAAAATTGAAATATTTTGTCTGTTCAAACTGCTTAAATTAGGTACTCATCCCTTCATCCACGTGGTTATGCCATCACTGTTAACACTTGATTCTGCTGACACACTCCGAATATAAGTTTAGAATGTTATTATTTGTCGGTTACTTCTGTTCGATCACTATAAACATGATTGACTGTTATTTTAAATCAAAATAGCAAGATTTACTGGTCGGCCGACCCTAACTAGCTCAAGCAATGTTTTATGTGACCTCGCGAGGCCTGGAGTTCTAAGTCGACTAACTGATGCTACTCTTAGCGTCACTCCCGCCACAGTTCACCAGCTTGCGCTCTGATTCGTGGATAAAATCACATGACATGGTCATTAGTGAAATTACAGTTTACGCTCTTGGTAGCGAGTTTGGGTATTTTTGTTCTGTCCTGGGGCTCGCCACAAAGTTTGTGCTTTTTGCCAACGGAAAACGCAATCATCCGCGCACTGGTTCGCATTCCAACACCTCAAGGAGCAGTGCTTATTGCAGGGCTCTGACAAAATGTGCGTCTTGATGCCCTGACAAAGTAAAACAAGGAATGTTAATTGTTCAAAACTGAGGCCCTGTTTGGGTAGACCTTATGTTACACTTATAATTGCAATAAAAAATAAAACCCCTCAAAATTGTCCCATTACAATACCCCCCCAATGAGAGGTTTTCTGTCGAAACAGAAAAACTCTCATTGCTAACCCTAAGAGGATCGGTGAGGATATGGAGCCAACAACCCCCCTTTAATTTCTTAACACATCATGGGTAAACTACCCCCCTGGCTCGGCGACTATGGACGCATCTGAACGAGATCACTGGACTTCTCTGTAAGAGATCCCAACACCGAAAAATCGAACAGACACGCACCACGGCGCACCTTACCTTCTATCATGCTACCCCAAAAATCCTCAATCCCTGGCTTATATCATGCCAGATCCTCAACCGATGTGTTCCCCCTTATCATGCACACTGGGTCGCCTTCAGCAAATACTGGGCTCATACACACTCACATTACATCTTGAAAATTGAAAACTTCTTTAAAAATTCGTTAAAATACCACTCACTGGTTGTTTCCATTTAAAATGAAATCATAAATTTTGTATATATTTTAAATTATTCTCTTCATTAGTTTTTTCTGCTATTTAAAATAAATCAATTTAAACATTTCTTACAATTAAGAACATCCTTAACCTAACATGGATTACCTAGAGTCTAACAACACAATTCAACAAAATAATTCAACATGGTTAGTACACAAACAATAAAATAATCAAAGCTTAAAAATATCCATTATCTGGCAGGCGCAAAAAAAATCATTTTTTTTTTTTTTTTCAAAAAAATATTTTCCAAAAAATTTTAAAATTCAAAGAAAAAATTTAAATGTATTAAAATGTTTCCTTTACATATAGAAATTATTTAAAATTTGTTTAAATTGATAAAAAAAAAACAAAAGTTGAATTAACCTCCTTACTAAACAAGCTTAAGAATTGACCTCACTGTCAGCTGATCAAAACTAGGTCAAGTCCACTACCTTGACCCACATACGTTACATACCAATTATGTCTGAAAATACACTTAACATCGGTAAAATTCTGTCTTGACACACAAAATATAATAAAATAAAACATTCAAAATTAACAAAATATTATTATAATTAACACTCACATTGTTCTGCATTTAAATTATCCACATAAACATTTTCCAACTCTACATTTCCAAATTCTATCAAACTTTGTCACTGGTTTCAATTAAAATTTTATATTCTCGTTATTTGTATTCTAAATCTCTTTCTTTAATTAACAATCTCACTTTCCCTTACTTTGGGTGATCTACTTATTTATTTTAGCGTGATATGCCACTTGGCAGGTATATGTATATAATCTTTCTCCCTCTCTCTCTAATACCACTAACAATTTTAGCTTGGACTGATTCAAACATTTTACTCAAACAATTACTGTCACTCAATTTCTATCTTTTACAACCCGTTGAACACTTTTAATTATCTCAAATTTATTTCATTATTCATTGAAATTCTTTAAACACATTGAAAACTTATTTTATAAAATATTATCCTATTTTGTAATCCTTATTCCTAACATACTACATGCAATTAACACAATAATACATAATAAACACAATATATGAAGTATCTAGTGCCTCTATTTTGCAAATCAAAACAAAATTATGTAGTTATCTCAGTAGCGAATCATCATTATTAAAACACAACAAATTCCTAATTTGTTACCCCCCAATAATATTTAATTATTGAAAATACAAGTTCCATTGCTATCAAAACAATTATAATTCTTTAAATACTGTCTTCAAATTTAATGTAGTTATTTATTTAAATTGCAAAATATTATTATTATTATTTCAACAATTACCTGCATACATCCATTGTTTACTTAACATTTTACAATACATACAATTGAATTCACTACATATTTATTTACAAATTATTCGTCATTATTATTCAATTTATCACACTTCATTTGGTAAAGCAGTCCATTCCAAAACCATTAATTACATGATTAAGCGTTCAATAAACATTCATTGTCCCTACCCCCAATCATCGTACAAAAATCTGGTTTTACGTTTACACAGTTCATTCTTTACTAAACACATTATATTATTTTTATTAATATAAAGATCATGCAAATTCTTATATTCTTCCACAATATCAACAGGATTATTCCCTGTTATTAAATTACGTAATTTATTATCATCGAGTATAGTCCAGTCGCCTTTAGTACGATCTGTCATAGTTATGTCAATTACAGTTTCATTATCATTATTATCTGCTGCTGTATTCGCTTTGTCATAAAGTAAGTAGTCTATTACATCAATTGCTGTACTAACTATTTCACAAGGTAAGTACTTGTTATTAATAACTCTTTCAACGTCTAATCTCTGCAATAATTCGTCATAATCTCTACTATCCTTAAATAACATTACCTTCTTGTCACCGTCTTTTTCATCATAACACCAATGCACACTTTTACTATCATTCCATACAAAGGGTATTAAATCATAAAAATGCCTACTAAAAATTAAATAATTATTAAGATATACTTCGCTTTCTTGTAAGGGACTCTTGCCCTTCAAAAACATTTGTAACCAGCTCGGTTTACCATAAACTGGGGAAAATTTACCCTCTGCCCTATATGCACAAAATCATTCCCTTCAAACTCTCTCTGTAACTTACAAACACTCTCTCCTCTCTCTCTCACTGTTTCTATATTATTATGATCGCTAATTATTTTCACTGTATTATTTTTATATATCTCGTTTTCCACTATCTTACTACTATCAGTTGTTAATTCACTTTCGTAATTATTTTTTATTTTATTATTACTCTGGTCGTCTGTTATTTCGTCACAATCACTCGTAACTGTGTTATTTTCTACCTCCTCCTTCCGCGTTCTACTTTCGTTTATTTCGTCTTGAATATTATTTATATTTATAATTATCTCACCTCTCATGCTCGCAATAGTTTTATTCATACTTTCTAACTTATTGTCTATTTCTCTTAATTTTTGGTCTTGTTTGTTTATTTCTGTTTTCAATTCTATGTTACTAGCATTTATTTCTGATTTGATTTCAGTTTTTAAATTATTATTTTCTGATTTGATTTCAGTTTTCATTCCTGACATCATCTCCATTATTAACGCTAACTGATTAAATATATTTACATTATCGCTTATTTTTGCGTCTACTGTCTCAATCGTTAATTCGTGTGTTGTATTGTCTACACTCTCGTTAATATTTGTCGATATTAAATCGTCTTGCGTAACATTTAAAATTGACCCCTCCACAATATCTTCACATAAATTTGCACTCTCGCTTTTCTCTGCCATTTCGATCAGGTTGTAAATTAATTTATTTTAATTTTTTAATTCACAACGTCCCTGTTCGGGCGCCAACTAAAGCAGGTCAATGATTTAGTAATTAAAATATTTAAAATTCGTCCCTGTTTCGGGCGTCGACTAAAGCAGTACGAGCTTAAAAATAAATATTAAAGTTATAAACCTGTTTATATAATTGAAACTCTGCTTGCTTTTTAAATCAAAATATTCGAATTTGTCCCACTTACCTTCATTGCGAATAAACCAGGGTGTCGTCTGATGTACTTAGGCAGAGAAAAACAACAGGTAATGCAATGACACACACACGTATTTTACAAACATAAATAAAATGGTATTTTATTTATATAGCATGACAATTTTTCTGTTTACCTTCCGGTTTAGATTTACTAAAA
Source organism: Magicicada septendecula (assembly GCA_034769895.1). NCBI lineage: Eukaryota > Metazoa > Arthropoda > Insecta > Hemiptera > Cicadidae > Magicicada > Magicicada septendecula. Next base: position 157,485,115 of record CM068371.1, on the reverse strand, counting down.
TACGCCTTATGGCTGAATTGTGAAACTACGTCAAATTATGATTTCTACTGTAGTTATGCTTTTTCTACCAATAACCCTCCGAACAATATTTGATTCACCTAGCCATGCTATCAAGATTTATTTATTACTGACTATATATATACTTACGACTAACTTATTTTCTACTCAAAAAACGACCCAGTATATGCTCGCTCTCTCCCTCTCATACTGTAAAATTCCCCATAATTTAGATTTAGCGCTTTTTTATTAAATTTTCATCATTAATATTGGTGAATTGAAATTAATTAAAATTGAAATATTTTGTCTGTTCAAACTGCTTAAATTAGGTACTCATCCCTTCATCCACGTGGTTATGCCATCACTGTTAACACTTGATTCTGCTGACACACTCCGAATATAAGTTTAGAATATTATTTGTCGGTTACTTCTGTTCGATCACTATAAACATGATTGACTGTTATTTTAAATCAAAATAGCAAGATTTACTGGTCGGCCGACCCTAACTAGCTCAAGCAATGTTTTATGTGACCTCGCGAGGCCTGGAGTTCTAAGTCGACTAACTGACGCTACTCTTAGCGTCACTCCCGCCACAGTTCACCAGCTTGCGCTCTGATTCGTGGATAAAATCACATGACATGGTCATTAGTGAAATTACAGTTTACGCTCTTGGTAGCGAGTTTGGGTATTTTTGTTCTGTCCTGGGGCTCGCCACAAAGTTTGTGCTTTTTGCCAACGGAAAACGCAATCATCCGCGCACCGTTCGCATTCCAACACCTCAAGGAGCAGTGCTTATTGCAGGGCTCTGACAAAATGTGCGTCTTGGTGCCCCGACAAAGTAAAACAAGGAATGTTAATTGTTCAAAACTGAGGCCCTGTTTGGGTAGACCTTATGTTACACTTATAATTGCAATAAAAAATAAAACCCCTCAAAATTGTCCCATTACAGAATTTAATTTTGAATTGTGTTTGCATTAAAAGTGTTTCAAATACTGTAATTAAAGTTAAATTGTTTTTAGTAGAAGTTATTAAAGTAATTTAAAAAAAAAGTAAAATCAATTCTGGTGTGAATTGGTACAAAAATAGTGGTTGATAAATATGTTAACTAAAAGATTTACAGAAATTGAAAATTGAAGTAAGCCCATATGTCAGTATATGATGTAACCATGAATGTTGAAACTGAGAGTGTTTATAACACCAGTCTGGTAGACAACTGTTGATGTAAACAGGTGTGTTGTATGTGTGACTAATGTTCACAGCCAGGTGTTGAAGTTAATAACTGTTGTAGTCTGATGAATCAGTATTCTGATGAGTAAAATCCTATTATGAAACAAAAGAAACACCAGATGTGATGGAATGTAGATAATATTTTTTTTGGCCCTTTGTAAAATGTTATTTAAATAAATAAAGTTGTTTCGAACAAATAAGATTGCAATAATGAGGTAATTACCATAATTTAGAGTTCTGAGATAATAAAATCAAATTAATTTGGTAATTAAATTAATTGAAAAGATGATTTTTAATGATGAATTTAAATTTATTTTGATTCAAATTTCAAAGGTAATGATAGAGTAAATAATAAGTGATGAAAGCAACGTTTAAAATATTCATTTAAAATTGAAAAGTGAAGGAAATATTTGGGTTGAGATAGTGTTTGGGAAAACAAGATGTACATATAACTGTTCATATAATAGAAATTATATATTCACCAATAGAAATTAATGATACCTTGTATAATTGATGAGTTATTTTGGCTGGGCAACTTTGTATGGGGAACGTTATTTAATTTAACTGAAATGTATATGTACTTCTGTAAACCTATATTGTTTTGTTAACACTATTTTCTAGGGTTAAGATATATTTTATAATAAAAAATGAATCAGTACTTTGTCAATGAACCAGTACGACTAAGAGGATATAAATCAGTTGTGGGATATGGAGTGATGGAAGGCCGTTTGTTGATTTTTTAATTGAATGTTCCAGAGTCAGGCGATACTGTGGCGGGTATCTGTCCGAGCTTATGGTGTTGGGATCTCGTACAGAGAAGTCCAGTAAGATCGGATGGGTGCTGCCGCAGACGCCAGACTAGGGGGGTAAGTACCCATGGTTAGTAGAGAGTTCAGGGGGGTTGCGGCGCCATATCCTCACTGATCCTCTTAGGTTTTACGCAATAAGAGTTTGAACGCTTCGGCCTTCAACCTCTTATTGGCGGGGTATTGTAACGGTACAGAATTGTGCGCTACCCCAGTTTTAATTTTATTTCATATTTCAGTTTTAATTTTCAAATTGTCAGACTTCACCTGTGAGGTGCCTCAGTTTAACCAGTAACACACCGTTAGCCTAAACAACAGTCTAGACGTATTGCGTAACCACCCCAGTAAGCAGCAGTCCTTGTGAATTACAGTATGCAGTTTGTCACCACAAGAGTAACAACAGACAGCCAACAGCAGCATACAGTGCAGAAAAAAGTCAGACGGTGGCCTCAGGTGTAAGCTAGGCCAAAACTATTACAATCGGCCTATCTTTTAAAGTATTAAAACAAGTATAAAAAAAACGTATAAACAGTGTAGTGCGCGGCCAACCTATAAAGATCTAAGTGCGAAAAAGTTACGTCGGCCGACTAAATAAATAATACACGTATAATTTGAACAGTGGTGACTGACGGTCATAACATTGACGTGAATTAACCAGTGTACCAAAGGGAAAACAATTAAACGCGGAGTGAACCGTAAGGTTGAACAAACAGCGATTGTACAACTCGCAGAGAGACACATGGAACGGTTAAGTACCATCAGTAACTAATTGGCCAAAACTTTTAAATTCCACAGATATAATGGGTAGAATACTAACAAAATTAACCAAATGAAATAGAAGGGTGAGGGTGAGAGAGAGAGAGAGTGAGTGAGAGCGTAAGTTTGGGGTACATACCTACAAAGTAAAGTACTGGTTCATAGGTTGAGTAAATTAATTAATTGTAAAACTTTTTCCATAATCTTGATGTTGTAAGGGGATAACGCAAAGACAATTGTAGTAACTTTTTAATATCACTTTCATGTAATAAGTAATTAAGCGATTTTTGTGTAAACCGTTGTTCTACAGAGAGTAAAGAGGGAAATTAATTAAAGAAAAATAAATAAGCGCCATTCACTAAATAACATGTGTTAGCGTAATTATTTCGTAACTCAAACCCAAGTAATCTTTCGGCAGCTGTTTTCGTTTGTACGACTCTGGAATAGAACCCTAAGGTAAGAGTATATTATTATTTGCACAAACTAATATTCTTTGCTAGTATTATTATTAGCTTACTAGTATTGTTCAAGTTTTTTATACTCTTAGTCATTCAGTTATATCGTATCATAATTCTTAAATTAACAATTTCCCTGTTTTATAATAACACATTTTTCTTTACATTATACACATTTTGATTCTAGTGACAAACTCTTTTGTTCTTTCATTTTACCTCACAGTTGTTTACTTAATCCTTGACATATTACAATTCAATTACGTCATGGACAACGAAATCCAAGAATTCAATTCCCTAACATTTATAGTGGGTTCGGAGTCAGAGGGGCTCTATTTGGCATCCATTCTCCGCCGTTCCTCAGCTATACATCCTCAGAATCAGAGGAATCTTCATCTCTGTCTGGGACAATAAAAAGTTGCACATAACAACAGTTGCACTATCACAACACATAAAATATAACATATCATTTATTTTTTCAATAAGACATCATATTCAATATAACATTCAAGGTATTAGAGGTTTCATTATTATCACTGTTCATGCTTTAACATTTTATCTAACATACTTCTCTTCATAGGTCATTATTTTATTTATAACTTGACATATTTGCTATATTATTTATCAGCCTTGTTGCTGTTCTTCGATACTAGTTCGTTGTTTTGGTTATTTCACTGTTTTTAATTTACACATTTAAATTTATCACTATATAATGATGCAGTTGATCTTTAAATTCTTCTTGAGTTTCACCATAGTTCACTCTTAACACTGTTTATACACTGGGTTTTTAACACTTTGTTCGTTATCTTCTTTGATTATCAGGGGTTTACAATACTCATTTAATAAACATTCTTGTTATATATAATATTTGATAAACATTCTTGTTATATACAATATTCATTTGGTAAACATTTTGTTGTATACAATATTTGATAAACATTCTTGTTATATACAATTTGATAAACATTTTTCTTTATCATTGGGTCTTTGTGCTTTCACCATTCTATTGGGCTCATTATGGGTCAATTACATTTTCACGGATTCATTTTTGATTTCAGTTTATAGTATTACATATCTTGGTACTGTAAACATTATGACATTCCACATCTCATGATAAGTCTCATTATACGTAATATTTTTTCAAGGATGCTTGGTTATATGTACCCTTGACCTTCTTACTTATTGGATCAGAAATTTCATAAGTATTCTTCTGATTGTTTTTTGCGATTGTGCCTTTATTATTTTCATGGCCTTACCATCTCGCTCGGTATTCGGAACATTCTGGTTCCTGTCGTCTCACGTCTTGGGATGTGCTGGGTCGGCTGCAATCTCCTCTTAGGGGAATCCAGCGTTCTGGTGGGTTCTGTTGATTGTAGGCCATTCTGACCCTCATAGATGGATCGTCCTGTCCTTGGTTTCCGCTCCCGGATCTGGATTCTTCGGCGCTACTTGCTTGGTTGTGCAGTATTGAAAAGCCAGGCCTGTCACAGACTGTTACCCAATTCTCATCGTCATTATTATTCGTGATGTCTGTTTGTGATCTGGTATCGGGTCTCCTAGGGTTGGGCTTGTATGAAGTTTACTTGGGGTCGGTAATCGTTATTTCGGCTGTCGCCTTCGATACTTCTGCTCCTTCGTTGCCAGCCTATTGCATTTCTCCTGTCTTCGCGCTGGTACTCCTCGTCATCGTGTACATTGAAACTACGGCGCCTTGGATAGTACCGCCTCCTTCCCTGCTCATTGTTGGCCTGGACATAGTTGGCCCTTCGGTATTGCTGCGGTGGGTTGTTTCCACCCTGGTTCTGGGGTCGGTTGGGGTTGTTGTTATGAGTTTGCGGCCGTCTCATATTATTATTATTATTATTACCAGCGCAATTATTATTATTACCCTGATTATTCGGCCAATAATTATTCTCGTTATTTTGGTTCACATTATTATGATTATAATTATTAAAATTACTTCGGTAATTCCATAAGTTAGTGTTGTTATTATTTGGGTTACCACTTCTGTTGTGGAAGTTCTCATTCCTCTTGCGGCTCCTTCTATAGTAGCCCTCGTGTTCGCTATCCTCAAGCAGAGCTGCCATGGCTTGGACCATTTTTATTTGCCCCCATTGACGTGATCTGGCTACTCCCTCCTCATAATGATAAGCGAGCTTGGTGACCAGGCACTCCTCTGGTATCCTTGGTTCGAGGTTTCGCGCCAGACATACCTTACCAAGGAAGTAAGAAGTTGGAGTGGTTCCTCGACTGGCGTCATATTTGCCGTGACAGATATCGTCCCGTACTATGTTCTGCGTAGACTCCGACCAGTATTTGGCCCTGAACAGTGTCTTGAACTCCTCATAACTCTGGACCTCGTGGCGAGTTGCAGTCCACCAATTATCGTGGATATCTTTGAAGTATTCATCAATCAAACTGCGTATTACCGCCCATCTGCTTTCCCGGATTCTGGTCAGGTTTTCCTCCACTCGTTCCAGAAATTCAATCGGGTTCTTCTTGTAACTTTTAAAGTTCATAACATCACGGTTATCCATGGGTTGTAGGTAGTGACCCTGTGCTGGTCGGTTACGAATGATTTCGATTTCTTCACGCATTTGTAGGATCTCCCGTTGACACGGTTCCTCGATTTTTTCTTTATTGGTAACAGTCAGGGTTCTTATGGTGTTCACTGATGCGTCTATTTCTTCACATCTTTCTCCCACGTCCGTTCTTACCCTTTTTATCTCGTCCTGGCTCATCTTCTTCAGAGACTCGATCCTGGCTTCATTAATTTCTTCTATATTGTTGATTCGTCCATCGACCTCTTCTCTAGTATGTTGTAAATCTTGGCTGTGTTGTTCACACCTCTCGTGTACTTCCGCAATCTCTCTTCTGACAACTGTTATTTCTCTGTCTATTTTGGTGTTTATTTTTTCGTTATTCTCCTCCATCTTCTTACTGATATCGTCCATTTTCTCCTCCATCTTCTGGCTGTTGTCATCTAATTTTTTATTTAAATCTTCCTTCAATGCTTTGCTAGTGTCGTCTAATTTTGTATTTAGATCTTCCTTCAATGATTCCATATTTTTATTAATTGATTCCATACTTTTATTATTATCGTCTAATTTTTTGTTTAAATTTTCCTTCAATTCCATCATCACTCTCATCATGGTTTCCTGGAAGTTAATCTCCCCTGGTTGTGTGGGCTTCTCAGGTTGTCTGGGTTGCTCGGGTTCTGCATGAGGCGTTCCCTCTTGTCGGTTTTCTACGGTGTTGTTGGTTGCAACTTCCATTTCAGTTGTTGGCTGTGTCTTCTGTACCTCCATATTTGCTTCGGTGTTCGCTTGTGCACCTTCTCCTTGGCTGGCCTTGTACCTAGTATCGTGTCTATGTGTGTGAGGCATGATTGTTCTATTGTATTTGCCGGGCTAATTTAATATTAAAAATTTATTAATTTAATATTTTTAAAGCCGCACTCTGTTGGTCGCCAATTTGTAACTAAACCGTTTACGTGGGTTAAAAACGTTTCAGGTTACAGGTTAAAAAATGTTTAATGAAGTCTCTATTTTGTACGCAGTAATTTGCTTTTATGATAATTGGTAAATATTGTAATATAACTAAATTCCTCTCCTTTAATTAAGCCCCACGTTGGGCGCCAATTTGTAATATAACTAGATTCCTCCCAATTAAAAGGTTTATAAAATATTTAAAAGGTAGTATTTTAAGTTAAAAGTGTGTTTACAATCGAAAGTTAAAGTTACAAGTTATGATGAATCGAAAAAATTCTAATTGTCTTAAAAGAACGCCTTTAAATAAAATAAAAATGATTGCAGTAATGTTGTTTGAACTATAACGTTGCTTAATTCAATAAATAAAGCGTACTAGCTGGTCGCTTGATGAAGGTAGCCGTCGCGTTGATTCTGGCAGCGAAATTCCTCCTCCAGGTTGACAGTCGTCTAGGTACGTAAAGTCAAGTCACGTCTGGACAATAAAATTAATAAAATACACTTCCACGTACCTGGTCGTGATTCTGGAAGTTTGGAAGTTCACTTTTTTAATAAATTAATAAGCTGCCAAGACGGTTTATAAAACCAGCTTGCTTTACTTACAAGGTTAGGTTACCTTGTTTAATAATGGGCACCACACAGGTTTATTTCGGGAAAATCCCGTGTAAAACCCATTAATTGAATCAAATGATTATTAATTCTCTTCTTTAAAAACTGAAATTGTGTTTATTGCCCTTATGGCAATTCAAATTCAACAACGTATGATTTCCACTAAGTGGTACTTTGATTATTCTGAATGAATTATTTAGTTACTTTTAGAAATAAATTAAGTCAAGTTATGCTGCTAATAACTGGGTTTTATTTGTACCCTTGATAATGAATTCAAACAAACATAATTAAGAAAATACATTGATATACAATTGAAAATGTTTCGTTCACTTACCCTATTACACTAGCTCAGAGCATAAATAACTTTTCTGGTTATGTCCAGATAAACTTTACTTTAAACATTAATTTTATTTATATCTCGGGTGTAAATTCTTTGAAACACAAGAAAGAATGCTCATGCCTACACAGAAATTAATTATTTCATAAAACAATATTGACTAGTAAGACCTTGTTGTTTACTAACACAAAATCAAACCTATTTATAGGTTAGGCGTTCGTCACGCTTGCTTAATTATTCACAAAAGTTATATAGTGAGACCACTTAAGACTAACATCATTCTTAAACAGGATCGACAAATCCACTAAATAAATTCAGTCATTGTGTAACACAGAAAATGTTTTGGTGTTATGCGTCAGTACAAATTTTGTTTACAAAATATATATATTAGTGCACTCAGAGTAATGGAATAAATTGTCACGATGTTACCTCTTTATTTTAATCTTTTAGATTAAAATTTAATTAAACACTCCAGTGGTCGGATTGTAATGACCCTGGTTTGACACTGCACACGCACTTGAACAGAGAATATTTGTCCGCTTCTGACTAAAATGGACCTTTTATAATACTATTTAATTATTTTCTCCTGTTCGATATATCCCGCACTAAATAAAATAAATACTTCACATCGATGCACTGATTCTAGGTAGACTGTATTGTAGTTACTTGTTGTTGCCGAAATGATTCAATGGACGCACTATTACATGAAGCTATAAGTTAATAAAATTTTGAGGTGATGAGAGACACCTGCTTGCTCGAGATGACTGTCAAAAGTGGCTAACGGAAATTACCTGCATTCCGTTATATACCCCCTGTTTTGATAAGGCTTAGGCGATTGTTTCATTTAGTAAGCTATTTTCTGATTGGCTTAACCAGACGTTACGAAAATGACGCATTGTTTTCCAACTGTCACTAACCGTCTTTTTGCTAAAATGATTGACAGCTGTTGTTGTTGTTATTATTGATAAACAAATTTCTTACTTTCTATTTACAAATGATGCTAACGCATGTCACGCACTTATTATAGTTGTGATCGGGGTTGTATCGCTATCAAATTAAAGGATATTTTTTACTCTTTAATGTGATATAGTTTGACACTGGTTTTATTCACACTTTCACCGACATTTTTAATAAATAATGTTCAGGTATATGGCTTCGCGCTGTCGTCTGCTAGCGACGCCGGCCACGATTCTCTCTTATCAATACATTATTTGTGTTGCACATCGCGTTTTCACTTAAACGTCTGTGTTGGAACACTAACATATCCGTCTTTATACCTATTTAGTGAATATAATTATTAAATCTTAACTTACTGATGTAATACATTGCTATGAACTATTCTTACTTCCTAATGACATTTTGTTTACACTACTTAGCTCTATGCTACTCATTAATGATTGAGTTGTTACTTGCATAATACACTAACAATGCTTATTGCTACGTTTGGTATAATGATTGTTCAGTGTATGTTATTTACATTAGTAGTACTTTCTACTTATCACCTTACTGACAATCGTTCGTTTTAGGCGTTGCCTAGGCATACCTTTTACATCGGGTTTATGCCTTAATAATGTTCATTAGTTACATTTGGTACATTGATGAGGTAGCTTACTTATATAAGGTTCCCTCTTACAATTATTTTTCCTTCTTATGAGTACATTTGAGATTGTAATACCGTTTCAATTTTATATTGTGGCCATAGCTAATCTTAGTCATAGGCATTAATAGTTACTAGTCATTGTTGATTTATTCTCAGCCAAATACTGTTGCTGATATTATATTATTCGGGTCGTTACTTAATTATTTTTATTAACATGTGAAATTACATTCAAGTTATTCACTGACTCGCTTGACAGCTTATAGTGAATCTAGCTTGTCCATTAGTTTGTGTCAGTTATAGTATTGGTTGTAGTGTCAAGCAGTGTTTTGTTTACTGCTTCTGGTGGCACTTCTTCTTCTTTCTTCTTCATTGGTCCTCCTCTTCTTCGCTACTTTCATCATTATATTATCTACTTACATTACCTTCATGTATTTATTAATTCTATGGGTATATGTCTAGGTTATGTAACACTTGGTCATGTTACAATATTATTTATGTAATTATAGTGTGATAATTTTTATGGATAAAATAATAATTGCTGGTCGGTAAATGAATGTAACAGTAGCGTCGATCTTGAAGTGGAACTCCTCTTCTTGGTTAAATGTCGTCAGTGTAAATAAGGTCACGTGTTGTCTGGACAAATAATTTAACATAAAAAACACTTTCACGTACCTGGTAGTAGTACTTGAAGTTCTGACGTTCACTTACCCAGAATAAACTGTCAAGATTCTCTTATAACCAGCTTATACTTTAGAAATTAGGTTATACAACTCCTTGTATGTAATGAGGGCGCCACATGGGTTTTTTCTTCATGAAAGGTTCCCATGAAAAAACAAATTGCATGAAAGGTTCCCATGAAAAAACAAATTGCTAAGTTTTAAAATCGTATGTGTTCACTTTATATCTTGTTTAAATGCTTAGGGAATTTAAAATAATTCAGATATAGTACTGTAAGTTTTCTACTCAACGGTATCTCAATGTACTCTATGCTGAGTATTGCTTATCTAAATGAAATAATTGGAACCAAAGTTTATGCTGTATAACATTACGGGTTTATTATACCCTTTAAAAACAACTCAAATGAAAAATACAATTGTTACAGTAATACAATTTGGATGGTAAGTTACCCATCTACTATCTGGCCTAGCTCAATTTAGAACAATATAAAACTCTTATAATTATTAACAAATTTTAATTTTATTTTATAAGTTACCTCACGGGTAGGTTCTTGAAAATACAAATAGAACTTTATTATTGGCTTGATAGACATTACTGTGATAATAATTCATATTTGGCCTCTTTAAAAAAACTCGCAATTACTTTTGAGGTTAACGATCGTTTTGTATGCTTATATCCTAACAAATATTATAATACTTAACTCTAACACAAATATTCTTACATTGGATTATTTAATCCTCTAAATAAATTGATACAGTGTTTGCTGTTAAAAGTTTGGTTGTCTTTGCGTCAGTACAAAAGTGTTGATAATTATGATCAGTGAAAACAGATAAACAATAAAATTGATCACTGTACTACCTTGCTTCCTTTTAATCTTATAGATTAAAAATTAAACACTTTATTGATCGGATTATAATGATCACTATGTAACTGCACTTTATTCGCACTAGTAACGAGAAATAACCCTTTTCTGATTTATAGTGGGTCGTTAACTTTACTAGTTAAAATGTTTTCGCTCGTTCCGAACACACGCACTGATTAAAATATTCACTATTACTAGTCGATGCACTTTTCGTGTGATGAATCGCTGTACTGTTAATTATTTTGGTAAATTTTGAACTATTTACTATTATTATACTGTATTAAGTCATTAAAATTTAAAACACTGTCGAGCGGCAACTAGATGGCTCGAGATGGAGGTAGCGAAAGCGCGAATTTCTCAGCGTCTCTGATTATATACCCCTCGTCTTCATCGCCGTTAGGGAAAAATCTCGCTATATAAACTCCTCTGTGATTGGCACAACAAACCGTTATGATGACGTATTGTTTTTGTTAACCGCCACCGGAGCGTATCTTTCGCCTAATTGTCGTTGTTGTCCGTATTCACTGACAATTTCTTAATTTTGATAAAAAAATGATGCTAACACTCACTATTCACTTATTATAATTCCGATCTCTAGGTTATTATTATCAAATTAAAGTTTAGTCTCTGCTCTTTAATTTGATATGGCTTAATGCCGGTTTTAACCTCGCTTTCTCTGACAATACATACAAATAGTGTTTTGAAACATGGTTTCTTATTGTCGTCTGCTCATAACGCACAATGCGATTATTTTCCTAACTTTTACATTTGGTTATTTGTCTCTAGGTTCTCTTTCGAACATTACTACATGGCTAAAAATACATATTATTACAATTAAAAGCTGTTTACAGCTACACAATATTAAATCTTACTATATTTATGATAATACCTTACTCTAACCATTCCTTACTCTCAAAATACATTTTATTTGGCCTACTCAATTTAAAGTCATACCATATTAACTGAATGATGGTATTTCACACTTCAGTAGTTATTTTTATTATTCTGTAGATTGAATGTTCATTAAGGGTCCTGTTTCCCTATTAACTTACTGACATAAATTCGTTTATGTATGGTCTAGATACATTCATAGCACCATGTTTATTCCTTAATTATTATTACTAATTACATTTCGTTTAATCAGGAAGTTGCTTATACACATAAGAATTCCTTTTATAATTATCTTTATCCAATAATATTACAGCTGGGTTTGTAAAGCTAGTCTTTATATAGCCTTGTGGCTATAGCTAGTATAGTCATAGGCTTTGTTATTTATTTATCATAGTTCTTCTAATTTCAGCCAAAATGCTGTTATTGTTATTACTTTATTTAAGTCATTGGTTATTTAGTTTCTATTTACCTGACTCTACACATTAATGTCATGAACTGGTTCGCTTGACAGCTTATTGTGAACTTTGCATGTCCATTAGTTACAGTCAGTCATTGTGTTTGTTGTAGTGTCATGCAGTGTATTCATCACTGCTTCTTGGGATCCTCTTCTTTCTTCTTTGCTGGTCCTTCTCTTCTTTGCTACATTCATTACAAATGATTCACTTCTATAACTTTAGTGTCATAATTTACCCTTCTGGTGTGTGTCTTGGTTATGTAACATTTTGTGGTGTTACAATATATACTTTTAAAGATTCTAGAATTATTTGCTTTTACTACCAAGTGACATAAGTGAGATAGTTCTGTAATTTTCATAATAGTTTTCAACTTCTTAACTTCTTTTTTATATAGAGGGACATATTCAACCTGTCCAGTCATGTGGTCATTTGCAGGACTGTTATGTCTGTCTGCAGTTGTATGTCATTTTGGGTTCTATTTCACTGAGGAGATGAAGTCATAGTCATTTTTGTTACGATGTTACCTTTTACAGTAGCTTTTGTGGTTTTAATTTGTGGGCATATGCACAGTGTATTTTTTCACATAATGCACTCACTATTAAAATTGTTTTAATCAAACAGATGATCATGGAAGTTATGGAATACCATCAGCAAGGAATACCATCATTAATGGAACTGAAAGAGGATTTGTTTGAATTGTAAAGTTACTAATAATTGAAAATAAGTTTATTTATTTAACCATAAAATACTTAAACTTCACAATTTCCAAAATTCTTACCTGCACGTGGGATCCAGGGTCTTTTACGTGAACTTGTGACCTGTAAGAGTGGTTATTGGATTGCATTACGTAATAAATCTCTACTCTCATTTATTAACTTTAAACCAACTCGTTTATTTACTAACTTTGACACACTTTAACATCTCTATCTGCTTTCTTTCTCTTTATATTCTTTACAGAGTTATTACTGACTCTTATTCAATTTTTTAAAACAAAACAAATATTAATGAATTTACTTATTACAATAGCTATATTATATTATATAAGACAACCCAGCACTGCGCTCACTCTCTCTCTCTTTCATACTTTTCACCCCCCTAAAATTAGAGATCTCTTTGTAGCCTACCCATATTATAATTTTCATTTTATTAAATTTGACATAGTTACTTTCCTGCTGTGGCCGTCTACACATGGTTGTAACATTACCGTTGGTTCATTTTTTGTTCACTTTATGTCCGAAAAATAATTTTAACTGTTTAAAATTTAGTAATTTTACTTCTGAACTTGTTGTTCCACTTGTTATCACCACATCTTCACAATTTCGGCCAGTCGGTTTACTTTGTTCTGAATACTGTTTTTCACTAATCGCACACCAACGCAACTGCGCGGTTTCGAGTTTAGATGCTGACTGATGCTAAGTGAAGTGTTTTCAAAAAGGCCAGCGTCACTCAAAGCGTGGCAACTTGCCTTTTGATTGGACAAGCGAGCGTCTTGTGATCTCTCGTTATTTCTCGTAATCTTGTAGCTGGCGGCAAGGAAATCTGTGCGTGACTTTCACGCTGTCAAAGTCGGCACACACACGCTCGTACACATTCCGATGCTCCAGATTTTGTCGCACCTCGCCTGGCTTATTGGTAGACTGACAACTGGGTGTTCCCAAAAGTTACGCTTTGGTTATTACAACCGGGGCTCAGTGTGGGTGACTCCACTCATTACAATTATTAAGGAATACAAATAAACCCCATAGTTTGTCCTGTTATAATACCCCCCCCAATGAGAGGTTTTCTGTCGAAACAGAAAAACTCTCATTGCCCCAAACAACCTAAGAGGACCAGCTGGGATATGGCGCCAACAACCCCCCTTAAATCCTTACTAAAATCATGGGTAACTTACCCCCCCTAGTCCGGTGACTATGGCTGCAGCTGAATGACATTACTGGACTTCTCTCTCGAGATCCCAACACCGCAAAGTCAGACAGGCTCCCGCCACAGTATCACCTGACTCTGTAACATTTCAAATAAATTGTCAATAATTGGCTTTCCACCAAACCAGATCCTCAACTGATTTAATTCCCTCTTAGACGTACTGGATTGCCTTTAGCGAAGTACTGGTTGCGTATCTATGTGCCTTCTTAATATAAACATATTACATTCCTATTTCACAAAAACCTAACCTCAAAATAAACATTACCAACTTTAGGTTAATATAAACATTTCATATTTTGCATCGAACTACAATTCACTAGTATTATACAACATTTTATTTCAGTTTCTTTTAATTAAACATTTTAAATGTTTATCTTTCATTACCATTTCAAATAAAAAATTGAACTAGTCAAATTTCAATCATTGCATTTTCATCAGTTATCATTTATTTTACAATTCAAATTAAAATAAATCTAAGTTCATTACTAAAATTCACATGTTAAATTAATTAGACCATCTCTTTCAATTAATTACTTTAATTGCATTATTCAAAATGATTCAGTTAATTTAATTGCATCTTGTATTTATTTACTTCATAATATAATTTATCTATCGTCTTTATATAACCTCCAAATCAAAACCTTCAAATCTACTACCAAAATCTCTATCTTTTTTAAATGAATTTAAGTTTCGTCATAAACACTCATAATTATATATTGGCAATTATTAAAAAATAAATAAAAAACTTATTACTATCATAAAATCAATTACACCTATAAATTGATCATTCAAAATACAATACACATAACATCATGTATCAGCTGATGTCTTATCAGCATATGATCATAACCTTACTCTAAGTACACTTGTAACTTTAATTCTTTTTATTCTTTTATTAATTGAGTTACATACTGTTTACTTTCTGTATTAACTATTTCATTCGGGTGCCCTCTTGTTACTAACACAAGAAATTCAAATGTACTTACCTTTCTGGGCCGAGTTCGTTTAAGCGAACCGGAAGTAGCGGGTCTTGTTACTTGAAATAACTTACTCTTAATTGTAAGATTTACCATTGACATTACCCTTTATTAACAAACCACACATAGTTACATGAGATTCTATTTCGGAAACAAAGCACATTGCTATTCGCCATGAGGCGTAGTTATTGAATCAAATTAAATTTTCTTTCCCATTTATAATTTTATAAACATAATCCCACCAAAATAAACATAATCAATCATGTCTTAAATTATAGAATTATATATTTCACAACCCAGCACTGCTTAAATTTTATATTATATTCACGCAATCACCCACTCATTCATGCAGTACAATTTCATGGACTTCCCTAACTGAGCTCATTTTATTAAATCTAAACAAAGTACTGAAAAATTGGTTTTATAAATTTGTTAATTAGTTGCAAATCTCTCCAGAAGACGTTGCATCGTTCCACGCGCACTACGGATGTTGGTTTTTTAATGTTCACTGACCTTATGTATTTTAAACGGCTAATGCATTCTGATAAAGTTATAAGTGGGTTATTTTATATTTTATACTTGCTGTGTTCACATTTTTGTTGCGGGCGTAACGGTACGCAGCCGACGGCGAGCAGAAATGCTCACATCTGCACTGTTTGATATTAACTGTTTTCTCGAATTCACTTTGGTATACATTTTAATGAAATTTTGGCTCGTCAGCCTATGTATTCACCCGGCCCGGGGAGTGGTTTTTAGTCGACTGAGACACTTTTTTTCCTACATTTTATATGCGGGCGATATAAAACCTTGCCCGGCCGGTGACACACACTGCTCGCGTCCGTTATGTTTTGATGTTATTCATCGACTGGGAGAGTTTCCTGCGCACACTACGCGAAAGAATGCATTAATACGTGCCGATAGCGTGAGAAACTTGGCCGTCTGAACGCGCGTGTGGTGGCTCTTTCGCCCCTTAATTACAAACTGCACATTCCAATGCCAATTCACGCCCGTATCAACGCTACACTTGGGCGAAATAAAATTGAGAATTCAAATCACATTTTAAAATTGGTTTTACCTTTCTTTTGCCCCGTTACACACTTAATACAAGTAAACCAAATACACAAAATTATCTATAATATACTTCATTAAATGCTCTTGTTAACCATAAAATCATTACAGTATTGAGTCCAGTATTTAAAACCATTAATTCTCATAATTGAATGTTCATTAATAACTATTTAACCACCCCCATTGAAAATTAACTTTCTTTTAATACAAAACAAAGCATAACCATTACAACAGCAAGTGAGTCACAGCAATAACAACCTCTCTAATCAGAGCAAAGCAAACTCGATTTCATCATGATTACGGTCAAGTAATCCCTAACTGAGTATTTAGTTATACATCTTCTTCTACATCATTTTATCATATTCCCCCCCAACCCAGTTACAATTGGGTAAATCACCTTCTGGCAACCCGGATGAGGCTTTTACCTCCTTGCATAGATGCTATATCTATGCCCCTGGCTTGTAACGGCCAGCTCCTTTTCCACACACTCTATTGCTTAATGATGTTGGACTGTAGCGGCCATTTGCTTTCACAAGAACTGAAGTTTTTTTAGGGTGTAGACGCTGCCTACACCGTTCTTGCTTCGGCGTTACAAAACACTCGGCATTACTGATGTCCGAGGACACCAGTAATCCTACTAAAAATTAGTTATATGCCCTTAAGGTGGTCTACCATCCCATTCGATGGATAGCCGCTGTCCCATAGTTCTGGTGATTCCCCTTATTTACCCCCCTGTTAACTTCTAAAGTCACCAATTTTGAAAATAATAACAAGTATGGCTAGGGTACAATAAGCCTAACCACCCTGTTAACAGTAATCCAAATCCACGGTCAGGGTTCGGTGACGCCGTGACCGCCCAAAAGTGGGGAATCACATGTAAAATACACTACATACATGTTTTAGATCCCTACACTTACATAATCAACATATACCCCATAAGAAACACTTAACTTGAACATTAACATCATTACATTAACATAAACATTTCAAATTTAAATTTTACCAAAAATTACACACCTTCCCTAAGTTAAATTCTTTCAAACTCATTTAATTTCATTATTAAAACATTTTACTTTTCTTCTTTTTCATTATAAAATTCATACTTCCATATGGTCAATTATTCAATCAAATAAAAACATAATCACTTGTCATAGACTTAAAACTATAAACATCGCAACAAACATAATGTACATAACCATATGTACCTTCTGATACATTATAATAACAATATGACTCAACACCTAAACACATTTTACTTTTACTCATTTACTATTATAAAGTATAAATCTGAGAAAAATCCTTTGAATTCATCACCAGAATTCCTCTGTACATTTTAAATTAATTAATTAATCTCCAGTTATTTAATTCAATTAGTTTTTTAAAACAATTAGTTACTTTAGTTACATTATTCAAAACAATTTTGATTCAGTTAATTTCATTATAAAATTCACAATTACTTTCATTATTTATTTAGTCTGGTAAAATATTATTATTATTATTATTATAAAATCAATCCCTACTATATACATACATTGTTTACATAAAATACAGAGTACAACATAACCTATTACACAAATACATTTAACATCCACATAAAAGTATATACAATCCACATTGTTATCTGTTATTATTTACCACAAATCATTTCACAATTCAGTCCATTTCAAAAACCACTATACTCACATAATTAAATGTTCATAAACAATACTCTTTACCCTCCATCATCAAACAATAATCTTTTCTTAATATAACACAATTTATTTTTAATTACTTTTATTTTGTTATTATTATTATTATAACTATTCAATATTTTATATTGTTCCGTTATACCCGTATAATAATCTACTGGATTATCCCACATTATTATTTTATCATACAACCTGTCTACATCAGTAATTCTGGTCTTGTCACCGTGAGTATTCTTTGTCACACTTAAATAGTTTCTATTATCATCATCATAGTAATCAGTTGTTACTAGTACGCTAATTCTCCCAACAGGTAAGTGTATATCATCATCAACATCAATATAATCATCATTTACTACTGCAGTGCTCATTTCTACAAAAGGTAAGTTTTTCATATAATTAACTCTCTCCCTATCTAGTCTCTCTATTAATTCTTTATAACTTCTATTAACTTCAAATAACACCATCTCTCTCTCTCTCTCTCAACGTGAATAATTCTATCTCTCTCATCCTCTCAAAATCGCATACACAACCCCATTTTCCTTTCCCTCTCTCAATCCACACAAAGGGCAACACAACGTTATCATAACACATCCTAGCTTTTCCAGGGAACTCATGATACACAGGGGACCTACTCAGAGACACCTCGTCTCTC
This sequence comes from Magicicada septendecula, assembly GCA_034769895.1. Taxonomy (NCBI): domain Eukaryota; kingdom Metazoa; phylum Arthropoda; class Insecta; order Hemiptera; family Cicadidae; genus Magicicada; species Magicicada septendecula. Next base: position 157,466,649 of record CM068371.1, on the reverse strand, counting down.
ACACAATTACTGGAGGAAACTTTGTCCTCATAAATCACTAGTGGAGTCTTTACTCCACTTAAACAACAGGGAAAATTTGTCCTTTGTACACCTAACCTCTCTTCACACTCTCTCTCAATCTCATCAACCACTATCTCATCATTAATTTCTACTTCCACTAAAACTTCATCACCACTATCAGTATTCACAACTTTACTCTCTAACACCACATTTTTAATTATATCACTGTTATCACTTTTTATTTCGCTATTGAACTCATTACTGTTATTACTACTTACCTCGTTATTATTCGTCATATCGCTAACACTGTCACTTACCTTTTTATTGACTATATGAGTTAATTTATTTTTAATCTGTTCCTCTACTGATTCTATCACTTGTTCTTTAATTGTCATTAAACGTTCGTCAATCTCATTCAGACGTTTATTCAAATTAAATTCAAATTTAACATATTGTGTATTCATATCATTCAAACGCTTATCAAATTTTTCGTCAATATTATTTATGTCACCCCTTAATTCATTAAACTTGCTTTCGAACTTATTACTTTGTACATCTAACTTACCATTTACTTCATCAAACTTATTATTTAACACTGTGTATTGCTTTTCTGAACTTTCTTTCATACTACATATTATACTATACAAATCTTTTAACATACCACTGTCATCAGCTATCTTATTTTGACTAATTGAAATTGGCGTTGAATGAATTTCAACTTCATTCATTATTTTTGATTTGGTAAAATTACTTTCATTTGCTAGCATAACATCTGTTTGGATTCCTGAGTCGCTCCTATCAGCTGACTCGGTTGACATATTTTCTTTGTTTGCTAACATTGACTTATTTTCAGCTTCATCGCTGACGGTTACGTCAGTTTCATTTATTTTACTCTCTGTATTTTCCATATTTTATGAAATTTTCATATACTAAAAACAACACACTTAATATTATTTTATCACTCACTTAACTATAGCATAACATAACATCATTTTTTGTACGTAATTTATACGTAATACAATTTAACCTCCAATAACATCTCTTACATTCATGAGTAGGCATAGCCTGTACAAAAATTAAGTTGTACAAACTGTCCTGAGTTCGGGCGCCACTGTAAAGTTACTAATCATTGAAAATAACTTTATTTATTTAACCATAAAATACTTAAACTTCACAATTTCCAAAATTATTTATTTAACCATAAAATACTTAAACTTCACAATTTCCAAAATTCTTACCTGCACGTGGGATCCAGGGTCTTTTACGCGAACTCGTGACCTGTAAGAGTGGTTATTGGGTTGCATTACGTAATAAATCTCTACTCTCATTTATTAACTTTAAACCAACTCGTTTATTTACTAACTTTGACACACTTTGAAATCCCTATCTGGTTTCTTTCTCTTTATATTCTTTACAGAGTTATTACTGACTCTTATTCCATTTTTTAAAACAAAACAAATTGTTGCGTCTGGAAGCTCTTGAATGCTCTTGAGTTATTCCTAGAAACGCTAATTGGAAATGGCTGGTTAGAAAGAAGTTTAACGTGGACTGTATGTTTTTCATATAATGAAGTTTATTGCAATTTTGATGATGTGATTGCTGACATGTGCAGAAGTTAACGCGGCATGATGCCCGCTAATTGAATTAGAAATTCAAGTCGAATGACATAATCGTTATTAATAAGGCAGGAATCGCCCAAGTAGAATCAGTGCATGTTGCACATACTAAATAATTTAAATAATGAAACCCAGTAGCCGCGACTGGAAATGTTACGAGTGATCAGCTCGGAGTCTAGAGTATAACTAACTTAAATTTTGCTACAGTCAGCCCAGCTAGAGACCGGCTGTAGTTAGCAGATAAAAACGCGACGTCATCTGCACGTGGCGCAATGCGGTATTTAGATTACAGAGTTTACAAGGTTCAAAGTTTGACCATACTGCCCGCACAAAATCGGGGCGATTTTGTAATTTAATTAACTGTGAAAAGTACATTACAAATTATTATCAAAGGTTATATACAAAAACAATACATAATATACTTAAAAGCCTTATACATTAAATTGACCCTTGGATTAAAGATTAAAGTAAATCACTTCTAACATAAAAATCTGTAAATAACAAAATTCATTAAGCTATGAAAAAAGCTCAAAGGCAAAACAAAACAATTTCTGTGCTAGAAAATGTACAAAATAAAAAATCATGATAAAAACAAGCTTTTACATAACTAAACATGATCTCTCTTGAAGCATAAACATATGGACATTAAATACATATATTTAATTTTTAACAAAACGTAAGTGACAACCCTTAATTTATATAAAAGAAAACATCCTCAACACTGATTCAATATAGTAATACAAATAATAAAGACATAATAATGTACATTATAGTATTAGTATAATGATATCAAAGGTCAGTGGTACATAGCAGTAAGATAGACATATCTGAATGGATGTAAAAATGCATAATATGAGTATACATAATACATAACAATTGACATAATAATTAATCGTACATAATAGCATAATAATAATCACAAAAAATTCAATAACATAATAATGATACATAGGAATACAATAATAAAAACTTAATAATAATATAATACAAACAACAAATAGAAAACATGATAAATGTTCGAAACAATGATGCATGATAATGCAAATTAGTCTGAGTCCACCGGAAGTGAGCATAATTTATGGATGGGTCGACGTAGGATACCCTGTGCGGTGCGAACGTCAGCAACGCGCACTATTGAGTCCTGACCCGCATAAAATTTCTAATTACCCTGCGCTTCCACTGAGGGGGGGAATTATCATCTAGAATGAGGACGAGCTGTCCAGCAGTCAAATTTCTTGACGTAATGCGCCATTTGTTGTGCTGTTGCAACTGGTGCAAGTAATCTTTTGACCATCGTTTCCAGATGGATTGTGTGAATCTTTGGAGCAGCTGCCATCTGCCCAAACGACTAATACTGACTTGGGTATAGTCGGGTTCCAGGAGTGCCGTAAGCGGAGAACCGACCAGGAAATGAGCGGGAATTAACGGTTCTGGGTCCCTAAAGTCATTGGATATTGCGAATAAATGGCGTGAGTTAAGGCAGGATTCTATTTGAGTTAGGATGGTATAATACTCCTCGAAAGTCAGAATGGTACAGCCAATCACGCGACGCAAATGAAATTTGACACTTTTTACCCCGCTTTCCCACAGACCACTGAAATGAGGGGCTGAGGGTGGAATAAAGGACCACTTGATGCCTTGGGCGCTGGTAAACTCTTGAGTTGTTTGCTCAAATCCCTTAGATTTCAAAAGTCTGTACAATTCGTGTAGTGTGCTGCTAGCATGACGAAAATTCGTACCATTGTCGGAGAATATCTGAATGGTGATACCTCTACGCGCGATGAACCGTTTTAAGGCCGCTATGAAGCCGTCTGAGGTAAGATCTGATACAAGTTCCAAATGAATGGCCTTGGTGGTCATGCATATAAATAAAGCAATATACTCTTTTGACGTTAATTTTGAGCACTGCCCGCCATGACGTACAAATACGGGCCCGGCATAGTGAACAGCAGATTGGGAAAATGGCTTAGCAGACATGACCCTGGAAGGGGGTAATTGTCCCAATAATTGGTTTGCGCTCCTAGCACGGTATCGGAAACAAGTGATGCATTTATGTATTACCGAGCGTATATAGGATTTATCATTAACGATCCAATATTTCTGCCTCAGAGAAAACTGGGTTAATTGTACACCAGAGTGCAATAAACGAAGATGTTCGTTTTCTATGATCAACTTGCTGAGATGAGAATGCGGGTGTAGTATTATTTGATGTTTGCTCGCGTAGTTAAGCTGGGAGTGCTGCAGACGTCCACCCACTCGTAATATACCTGTCTTGTCCAGAAAGGGGTTAAGTGACAGAATTTTACTGTTATTGGGGATGCAGCGATGTGCTTCAAGTTCCTTAACCTCAATGCTGAAGTGCAATTGCTGAGACTGGCGAATAAAAACCAAAAGAGTATCATGCAACTCCTGGGCTGACAAAAAGGAAGTGTCCCTGTCAGCAACAGGGAGCCTAGAGTTCCGAATAAACCTGCGGCAATATGAAAAAACGCGAATGAGTCTTGATAGAGATGAATAATTTTCAACATAACTGGATGTAGATGAAGCGACAATTAGTGAGGTTTGGGCCTGCTTGTGTCGTTCCTGTTCCAGATCGGGATGAGTGCAGGGAGAATGAGTATCGAAGGCACTGATAGGCCATGATGATAACTCGTGGGACAACCAGGACGGACCATGCCACCATTGTGGGTGGCTGTGTAAGATACGAGGGAGACAACCACGCGATAAAATGTCGGCAGGGTTGTCCAGTGATGATACATGGTGCCAAGTTCTCTTGGTAGTGAGACGCTGAATTTCAGCAACACGGTTGGCGACAAACACCTTCCAACGGGAGGATTGCTGATGGATCCAATGTAAGGCTATCATTGAGTCCGAGTAGAAATATAATTCGTCGAATTTGTAGTTGACGGCGTCTATAACCTTGGAAGCTAACTGAGCCAGCCATCTTGTAGCAAGAAATGAGGCACTTGCAGTCCCATACGTGACTGTCCTCAAGGCGTAATGTTGGAGTTCCTTATGGGGGGCGTCGCGCCAAACAATACGCTGCAAATTGGAATCCTTAGGATTAACTAAAATTTGCCGATACATCTTTTCAATGTCTGAGATGAGGACGTATCGGTGAGTTCGGAATTGAGCCATACTAGAGAACAGATCCTGCTGGACCGTGGGACCGACCATCAGTGTATCGTTCAAGGATAAATTATTTGTTGTTTTAACGGAGCCGTCGAAAACAACTCGCAACTTGGTAGTTATGCTGGAACCTTTAAAGACTGAGTGGTGCGGCAAATAAAAGGTGTCTGACTTGTCAAGCGACAAATCGTAGGCATTAAGTAAAGACATGTGACCAAGATTTAAATATTCATGCATGAACGCGCTATAATCTTTGTGAAGGGCAGGGTTCTGCTTGAACTTAAGTTCCAATGACTGAAACCTGCGGATAGCTCCGTGAAGAGAATCGCCCAAATGAGACTTGTCTGACCTGCGAGGCAGGGATACCACAAATCTGCCATCCTCATTATGGACAGTATTGGACACAAAATGATACTCGCATTCCGAGTCCTCAGCGGAGGGATCACGAATAGAAACTTCCTCCAACTTCCATAATTCCTTTAGTTGAGAGGAAATGGCAGTATCATTTTCACATACCATAAATGATGAAACTGGTTTCATCATGTCGACATTAAATGGCAAGTTACCTGCGAGAATGAATCCCAGTTTTGTCTCCTGAATTATGGGGAAATGTGGGCTACGGATAAATTTGATAGGTTCAATTAATTGCAAGTAATACTGAGCACCGAGCAATAAATCGACTTGCGACGAGAAGTTGAGTTGTGGGTCGGCTAAGAATATGCCCTTTGGTAAATTTAAAGATGCAACATCAAATGATTCCACCAGGAGATTATTAGTGATGCTGGGAAGCACAGCGCAATGCATGTTTAAACTAAAATGCTTATAGCGTGAATGTAACCTTACTCTGGTACTGAAGTCAGCTTGGGACAATGAATTGTTTATACCCGTTATGGGCAATTGAGATTTAATTAGTTTCAGACCCATACGACGTGCAAAATCCATAGTACAGAAGTTAGCCTGCGAACCAGAGTCTAATAAAATCCTAACCGGGTGCTTTCTACCTGCATGGTCAGTTGTCATGCAGACTGCGGTAGATAATAATATGGACTTATTTGTTTGTAATTTTAATGAACACTGGTTGTTACTGGACGACTCATTTTTGTTAGGCATATGAATCATTGTGTCATGGCGTTTCGCACACGTTCTGCAAGAAAATTTAGAGGGACAGTGAGCACTATCGTGGCCTGGGCGAATGCAATTTAGGCAAAGTTTATTTTTAATTATAATATTTTTTCTCTCCAGTGGAGTAATTGTTATAAATTGTGAACACTCAGTAAGTCGGTGTTTACCCTTGCACAGCTGACATGTTATTTCTGACATGGGTATGGAATGTTGATTTGGAAACATTTACGGTTTTAATGGCCTTGCGATAATGAGCCTTATCGCCAACGTTTATCTTGCTTGTTGAAGTGGTCGCGCTGTCCAGGTTTTGCAATAACTTTCTACGGGTATTTAAAAATTTTATGAAATTACTAAAGTTCGGAAATCGTTCTTCCGACAAGCTTTCTTTCCAAAGACGAAGTGTGTAATTATCGAGTTTTTGGGCCAAGTAATGAATGAGAATAATTTTGAATGTATTTATGGGTAGATTTAAGGAGTTTAACGCATTGATATTAGCGGTTATCTCGTCAATAAATCTGGAAATACTAATCCTGGACTCTTGTTGAACCGATTTCACACCCAAGACATTCCCTACATGATGGGCTGAGACAATTAACTTACTGTCATACCTACTTCTTAATAAATCATTAAGCGATTTTTATCACATTTAGTGCCTCGTCACTTAATGAAGAGTGCAAGTAGTGTAACTTTTGAATATCCGTCAGGTCGGTTCTGACGTGTATTAATTCACTAAATATGTTGTAATAGTGTTGCCAATCAACAATGCTACCTGAAAAGCGAGGCAATTTAATCGGCGTATACAGTTTTCCAACTGTATAGGGGAGGTTTTAATAGGCGTAATTTCGGTAATAATCAGCGGTTTTTGGTTTACCTGCTCTACTCACTCTAACAAGTGTTGCAACTTGCATTCGATATTGCAAAGATCATCCTCAGTTTGGACTCTATCACTGGCTAATGCGAAATCAGCGTCATCAGACTCAATTTGAGTCTGAATATCATATTTAGTGGACATGGTGAAGCTTAATTTTTAGTGCGTGATGATCGCTTGTGTCTGGATCGAAATTATCCGCGAAAGTGTTCACACGGGATATAGATGCTTTAATCGTGCCCCGTTTCTTTAGCAACGCCTTCACATCAGCCATGATTGCAATTCAAAATGTAATTTAAAAAGAATTTAAGCGTAGAGCAGGTGAACAATTGCTGTAATTTTGAATATCTTGATAAAATCTGATATAATGCGGGAGCTAGTGATCGTCATACAGCCTAACACATTACTTACTACAATATATACTTGTTATCTCTTTTAAAAAACAGCCACGAGCGTTATTGAAAGTATGAATTATTTAAATAATAATATACACATAGCCTTATCTCGACACTTGAACTTCTGAGTTATTGCGCAGTTATGCAAATAGAAATTTATGCACAAATGTACATATGAAATTTAGTTAAGATGAAAGCTTATGCTCACATTATAATAATATCTGTTTACGTAAAAGCATCAATAATACCACATTAAATGTGAAGTATTATTCAGTTTGTTGTATTCATGTTTCATATATGAACAATTATAAAGAAAAATGAAAGTTTATAATCACGTGGAATCCTGGCGTGTTCAAAACTGCTTCGGTCCTGTTGGTTCCGTGCTGGTCCAGTCCGGCAGTCCCTTGAAGTTGGCGCACCGCCTGTTTGTGCTGGTTGGATGAAGCTTGATGTCGTATCTCAGCGTAATTTTACCGTTGTGGAATTTGCTGCCGTCGAATAACTTTCTTGTAGTATCTTGTCGTGTCAGATTTGACGCTCTGTTGTATCTTGTGTGTCACTCCTGAAGGTTGTCTTTGTGGCAACAAAGGCATGCCATGGCCAGCAATCTCAATTTGAAAGTATTTAAGTTTGAAGATTGTTTGGGCCACAAGCTGTTTGTGCCCAATAAAAGAAATATTTTGAAATAGTGGTGAACAAAAATGCGGTCGCGTTGGACCAAAAATGTTGTCGCTTGTGGACGAAAATGCGGTCGCTTGTGGACCATAAATGTTGCCCGTAAAACCAAAATAAAATCCGGTTTGGAGGACCAGAAAATGTTGCCGCTGTGGACAAAAATGCGGTCGCTTGTGGACCAAGAAATGCGGTCGCTTGTGGACCATAAAATGCGAAATCCTGCCCAGATGGACCAGAAAATGTTGCGTCTGGAAGCTCTTGAGTTATTCCTAGAAACGCTAATTGGAAATGGCTGGTTAGAAAGAAGTTTAACGTGGACTGTATGTTTTTCATATAACGAAGTTTATTGCAATTTTGATGATGTGATTGCTGACACGTGCAGAAGTTAACGCAGCATGATGCCCGCTAATTGAATTAGAAATAAAAGTCGAATGACATAATTGTTATAATAAGGCAGGAATCGCCCAAGTAGAATCAGTGCTTGTTGCACATACTAAATAATTTAAATAATGAAACTCAGTAGCCGCGACTGGAAATGTTACGAGTGATCAGCTCGGAGTCTAGAGTATAACTAACTTAAATTTCGCTACAGTCAGCCCAGCTAGAGACCGGCTGTAGTTAGCAGATAAAAATGTAACGTCATCTGCATGTGGCGCAATGCGGTATTTAGATTACAGAGTTTACAAGGTTCAAAGTTTGACCACAAATATTAATGAATTTACTTATTACAATAGCTATATTATATTGTATAAGACAATCCAGCACTTCGCTCACTCTCTCTCTCTTTCATACTTTTCATCCCCCCCCCTAAAATTAGAGATCTCTTTGTACCCATATTGTAATTTTCATTTTATTAAATTTGACATAGTTACTTTCCTGCTGTGGCCGTCTACACGTGGTTGTAACACTACCGTTGGTTCGTTTTTTGTTCACTTTATGTCTGAAAAATAATTTGAACTGGTTAAAATTTAGTAATTTTACTTCTGAACTTGTTGGTGCACTTGTTATCACCACATCTTGACAATTTCGGCCGGTCGGTTTACATTGTTCTGAATACTGTTTTTCACGAACCGCGCGCCAACGCAACTGCGCGGTTTCGAGTTTAGACGCCGACTGACGCTAAGTGAAGTGTTTTCAAAATGGCCAGCGTCACTCTAAGCGTGGCAACTTGCCTTCTGATTGGACGGGCGAGCGTCTTGTGATCTCTTGTTATTTCTCGTAATCTTGTAGCCGGTGGCAAGGAAAACTGTGCGTGACTTTCACGCTGTCAAAGTTGGCACACGCGCGCTCATACACATTCCGATGCTCCAGATTTCGTCGCACCTCTCCTGGCTTATTGGTAGACCGACAACTGGGTGTTCCCAAAAGTTACGCTTTTGTTATTACAACCGGGGCTCAGTGTGGGTGACTCCACTCATTACAATTATTAAGGAATAAAAATAAACCCCGTAGTTTGTCCCGTTACAGAATATAATACTGGTAGTTAAAAACCTTGTGTCTGTTACATTTTTTATTAAATTGATCTCTTTTTGTTAACAATTTTTTCTTTTTTTTCAGTGACATGACTATTAATGTGACTGATACTGAGACATCACAAACTACACCTCTGCTAGGCCACAAAGCGCCAGTTTTGAGTGTTGCCCTTGATCCAAAGCTGGAGTACATTGTAAGTTGTTTTGAAATATGATCGATACAAGAGTTCTACTGTTGTAAAAAAAAGTTTGTACTATGAAGTATTAATGTTTTGTCAAAGCTATATACGTGGGTGTATATTGTGCATCTGTTAAATAGGTGTATATCTGAACAGAATATGGCATGACAGAATAGTACCAATGTTAGAAAAAACAGATTGGGAAGAATTGCTGGATAAGGAATATCAGAAGGGGGGGGCAAACAACAAGCACTGCTGTCTTGGACAGTAGTTGGTCAGTATGTAAACAGTTTGCTTTTTTCCCAAGGGGTTAGTAGTGGAGATCGTTCATAGAGCACACCACTTGGGTGATCTCCTTTACGCAAGGTGCACTTTTATGGACCAGGTGTCAGATAAGATCGCTGTATTATTGTCCCCAGCGGTAGGGAGTGGATAGGCAGACTGAGTCATCACCTTGACACAATACCATGACCATAACACAGCTGTTGAGATTATGAGTCTCAAACATTACCACTGCTGGCCCCCACCATTCTACCATTTCAAAAGTTGTTGGTTAAAATCACACACATGCGCATGCGCACACGTATTTATACTACTATTCATAAATAGTACAAATAAATACTAAATATATAAATGTCTACATATAAACATATTAGACATACTTAATATTAATAGTGTGCAAAGAGAAAAAACACTAAAAAAATTTAATTTGTTACCCAAAATCAAGATTAATTTCCCATAGCATGAAAATAGCTTTTGACTTCTTATTACTTTAGTTGAGTTTTACATTCCTAAAAATATGTTAAAATTAAAAACAATAGAGATGAACTAAAGAAAATAATTGGTAAAAATTTTTAACAGTTTCTTGTGTTTTCTTGTTTAATCTTTTTGCAACCCAGTGTATATAATCTGGTACTAGCAGTGTTAAAACCTAAGACTGCTACCAGTACTTGACTTGGAACCAGGTATAAGAAAAGTATAATAGAAAAATGAAGTTAAAACAAAAGAAAACTAAGATCGTGTTAACACCAATCAGTCAGGCAAAATATTTTTAGTAATAATACTATTAGTAGTTATACTTAATGTTCTTAAGACACATAAACAATATCATTGGCTTAATTTAACGAGCACTTGGTACATATTATAACGTAACGAAAATATGGTCCCCTACGTTACATAAATCAACTTATAAGCTTTAAAATAGAATAAAAATATTAATTATCCACACTTGTAAAAGGTCAGAAACCCAACCCATAATTGAATAAATGAAATAAGAATACAAAGTAGAAAGAACAAAATTAATAATGTTAATAAGTACAAACCTCAAAGTTCAGTGAAAGGTGTAAACAACAGACATTGACAAATAATGTAAAAACTAATTAGACTGTTTCATAATAACTGATGTTTTAAAGGAGAGGAGAATGAGTAAGTGTTACATGACTTAGGTCACACAAATGTACCTATTATTAATTGTATCATGTTGTATTATTATCATGATAGTTATGTTATTTTTTGTGTGTAGCAAGTGCAGTTATTCTTTTAATAGAATACCAAGTAAATAAGTATTATGTGTTATCAATATACCATTATATAGCTGTTGTTAAACTCATTAATTGATTACCAATTAATTTCATTTTATGTGTTATCCATATGTCATTATAAAGCTTTTGTTAGACTTTATAGAGTTAATTGTTTGTATTGTAACGTCACAGAACGTTCCATAAAGGAAACCATTTACATAGCAATTATCATAAGAGGAAAGTGAGGTGAACAGTATCGAACCCAAATAGTCCTAAAAAATTTGTGTAATATTGTCTAATAATCATTACCACTAACATGAAAAAACGACCAAACTATGACTAAGACACAAACCCCATATGTATTATTAAAGTGAATAACAGTGAAAAAACCATAAGACACTATAAGAGAGACGAATAATGTCAGAATCAACCAAAACGAAGTCATTAATTATTAAGTTTTATAACTCTGAATAGAGTATTAAGAACTATTTTTTGTGAATGAATGGACATGATCCATTATTATATTATGTAATGTAATAAAATAAATGTATTAAATGATTTAAATACATTATTAGAAAGAATTTAAGTTAAAATAAAAATTATATATTTGTTATGACATGTAACGTGGCATTTTGGCCTACCTGGGGTAATAAGGAAATTTGTATTTTTTTGAACATTTGGGACAAAACTTATAAACGAAAGGGAAATTCAGTGGTAAGGAAGATAGCGATGGTGGCAGCACTGCTGTTGACATTATACGTGACAATTATTCAATAATATTTTCTATAACGCAGAATCAACGAGCTGGAATTGTGCCAAGGTCAACAAATGACACACAAGCAGCATAACAAGTTATGTAACGAAACAACAGGCGAACGTTACGTCAGCGCCTTGCATAACAAGAATGTAGGAGTGTCGACGCCACTAGGTTTCGTCAGACACTCACAGAACAAAGCAGTCGGACAATAGCAGCTCAACACACCGGACGCAATCAGTCTGTGCGCCCGCCGGCTCGGAGTAGTTTTCGTCGCGCCCGCATACAACAAAAATGTAAATCTTTCTATATATTTCAAAGTGAAAACCGTTTTTGGTCAAATATTCATCAAAAGTAACTAATTGAAACATAGTGACAGTTCGGCAGTAACACGTAAAAAATGTGATAGTGAAAACAGTAAAACAACGCATGCCATGTGGCGAAATCCTACGCAGCACAATCAAGGAAAGTAGACATTTCAACATTATACTATATAACACACTTTTCATAAATTATAAAGTTGAGCTCATAAAACCTGAAAGTATGTAAATATGATTGTGTGTGTGTGCGTGAGTATGTGAGAAAATATATTTAAACAAAGAAGTGCTGGTTGCGTAATTATATATAGTAAGTAAATTCATTTGATTTGTTATTTTACAATTAGTTAAATAATGAGTTGTTTTCTTAATTGAGCCTCGTGGCCAAATATAATCAAAATATTATAAAAGAAATTGACGAGATGGGAATAAAATAAAAGGGGTTCGTTAACCATAAATGTGTGTTGGTCATTTGCGTTCACCTGTTTCTCTCTGCTAATGAGTACACCTGACGAGACCCTGGAAGTTTCAACATATTTAAACATAAATAAGTTTTAATTAGCTCGTAAAGCTTTAATGGCGCCCTTTAACATGGACTTTGTAAATTAGTTTAACAAAAAATTTACAAACGGGTCGAAAAATAGCAGAGGGAAATATGAACGCAGACTTAGGTAAAAGTAACATAGAAGAATCAATTTTAAATGTCACGCAAGATCATATGGTAACAACCAATAATTTTGTTGATGAAAGTATTGAAACAAATGTAGACGAAACTGTAGTAGCGGGGGGTAGTAAAGACAAGGGGGTAAATATATTTAACCAATTAGCATTGATGATGGAGATGATGTCAGGAATGAAAACTGAGATGTCAGGAATGAAAACTGAGATCAAATCAGAAGTAAATACTATAAATGTTAAACTTACGGATTTAAATAACGAGTTTATGAATGTGAGGAGCGAATTGAGAGCGAGTGAAATAAATATGAACAGCCGTTTGGAAAGTATGAATGAGACTATTGTTGGAATGAGAGATGAACTGACTAGTGTTATAAATAAGGTACAAGACGAAATGAGAAACGATAGAAAAATAATTAACGAAAAACAAAAAGAGAAAATGCTAGAGACAAATAAAAAATTTGACACATTGACAAGTAAATATAATGATAACATTAAAAAGCCAAATGACAAAATGGACTGTAATGTTCAATGTATAATTAATGAGTGTGAGCAAATCAAACGAGCAAGTGAAATACAAGAAAATATAAATGATGAATTCAGAAGTAACTTTGAACAAGTTGATGCAATATAATCAATGTAACTAGTTTAAAAAATAAACAAGCAGAACATGAGCGTGAAATAGTTAAAGTCAGAGCAGACTTAAATGTAACCATTAATCAGATATTAACTAATGTGAGTGAGAGAGATTTATATAGAGAGTGGTGTGCAGATAGAGAAATAGAATTGTATAAGTTTAAAAGAAATTATGATGAATTGAGAAAAATACTAGAAGTAGTGAAGATGAACCATATAAAATACTTACCTGTAGAAAGAGAGATAGAGAATTATTTTGATAATATCTTTAAAAACGATAATGACTTACCTGACGTAATAGAGGAATATAAAAATGAGAAAACAACTTACCTGACATTGACCAATAATACTGATGGAGACTGGACAATAATAACTGATGTTGACAAGGTTTATGAGATATTAATAGGGAATAACCCTATATATATTAATTGCATGATGAATGGAGTAAATGGATTATTATTATAATAATGATAATAACAAAGTGTATGTTGATAACAATGATGCATGTTACAAATATATTAGATATCTATACGATGATAGAGGCTGAAATTAAAATGAGTGTATGGACATTGTTACATATTGTAATTTATGGTAACGACCTTGCAGATTTGGACATATGAAGTGTGAAACAATTGAACAGTTATTGACGAATAATTTGTAAATAATGTGTGTATTATGAAATGTTTAAATATTGTGATTGAATGTTATATGTTTGAATTTTTATAATTAATTTAAATTATTTTAGGAGATATCAATTAAATAACAATTAATGAATAAATAAATCCTAAATAGTTTAGTTTGTGGAATAACATAAAGGTTAAAAATAAATGTTAATAATAATTTTGAAATTTTAAGAAATTCTTCCTATTGTATGACGGTCCATATGAGGTTAGCCAAGTGAAAATGGAGAATGCTTATGTTTTAGTAGATTTGCAAACTCGAGAAATAAAAGGAACTTATAATGTGACCCAATTAAAAAAGTATTATCTAGCTGGGTGATGATGGATGTATTTATAGATATTAAAATTTTCATACATAAACAGACATTTTTTATATTCTATCATTACAAATTATTATTATTGTTTATACACACATTATGTATTTTATGTAAATGAAGATCAAGGTAGGGAAAGTTAAGAAAGAAATGGGGGGTAACGAATTAAAAAAAAAAATTTTTTTTGTTGCGTTTTAGTAATGATGACGCGCTATTAATTAATTTTGTTAAAATTTGAAAAAATAGATGCACTAGATATTTTATATATTGTGTTTATTATGTCTTATTGTGTTGATTGCATGTAGTATGTTAGGAATAAGGATTATAAAAATATAATAATAAGTTTTCTGTGTTTAAAGATTTTTACTAAAAATGAAATAAATTTATGATAGTTAAAATTTTCAATGAGTTATAAAAAAAAAAAAAAATTTTTTTTTGAGAAACGAATTAAAAGTAAAGTGTTTAAAAGGTAATTTTATGATTTTATATACAAATTTAATGATGTAAAGTGTGTAACATTTTAAATACGAATTGTTTATTTTGAGATAATAATAACAATGTGAATTATGAATGTACTATGTTTTCTTATGTTATATTGTGTTTGTTAGTGTTAGACTATTTTATGAATTTAAATATTTTAAATGCAAATTGGGGATGACAGAGATGTATAATGTGGTAATGGGAAATGTTTATTTAAATTCTGATGGGAATCAGGGCGGTAATTTTGAATTTTGGGATAAAAGTTAATAAGAGAAAGTAGATGAAATGAGATTATGGAATTTTAAAAGGGGATCATGCGTTGTTAGGTATTTTGATATATATGTTAGCAGTTAAGGAAAAAACAAAACCAGTGCTTCTTAGCGCAAACCAGCACCGCTAGGGGGAAACAGATCAGTTGGGGATATGGTGTTGTCTAAGGCCACTGGTTGACATTTGATTTGTTGTTTCAGAGTTTGGTGATGCTGTTGCGGCGGACCTGAGCTGGCCAGCGCGTCAGAGCAGGGGCGTTAAGTATCTGTCTGACTCTATGGTGTTGGGATCTCGAGAGAGAAGTCCAGTATTGTCATTCAGGTGCGGTCACAGTCACCAGACCAAGGGTGAGTTGATTATATTTTTTGTAAATCATACAGGGGGTTGTGGCGACATATCCTGGCTGATCCCTCTAGCAAGTATGAATGTGTCAATGAGATTTTTTATGCTTCGGCATAAAATATCTCATTGAGGGGGGTATTGTAACGTGGCATTTTGGCCTACCTGGGGTAATAAGGAAATTTGTATTTTTTTTAACATTTGGGACAAAACTTATAAACGAAAGGGAAATTCAGTGGTAAGGAAGATAGCGACGGTGGCAGCACTGCTGTTGACATTATACGTGACAATTATTCAATAATATTTTCTATAATGCAGAATCAACGAGCTGGAATTGTGCCAAGGTCAACAAATAACACACAAGCAGCATAACAAGTTATGTAACGAAACAACAGGTGAACGTTACGTCAGCGCCTTGCATAACAAGAATGTAGGAGTGCCGACGCCACTAGGTTTCGTCAGACACTCACAGAACAAAGCAGTCGGACAATAGCAGCTCAACACACCGGACGCAATCAGTCTGTGCGCCCGCCAGCTCGGAGTAGTTTTCGTCGCGCCCGCATACAACAAAAATGTAAATCTTTCTATATATTTCAAAGTGAAAACCGTTTTTGGTCAAATATTCATCAAAAGTAACTAATTGAAACATAGTGACAGTTCGGCAGTAACACGTAAAAAATGTGATAGTGAAAACAGTAAAACAACGCATGCCATGTGGCGAAATCCTACGCAGCACAATCAAGGAAAGTAGACATTTCAACATTATACTATATAACACATTTTTCATAAATTATAAAGTTGAGCTCATAAAACCTGAAAGTATGTAAATATGATTGTGTGTGTGTGTGTGCGTGAGTATGTGAGAAAATATATTTAAACAAAGAAGTGCTGGTTGCGTAATTATATATAGTAAGTAAATTCATTTGATTTGTTATTTTACAATTAGTTAAATAATGAGTTGTTTTCTTAATTGAGCCTCGTGGCCAAATATAATCAAAATATTATAAAAGAAATTGACGAGATGGGAATAAAATAAAAGGGGTTCGTTAACCATAAATGTGTGTTGGTCATTTGCGTTCACCTGTTTCTCTCTGCTAATGAGTACACCTGACAAGACCCTGGAAAAGTAGTTAACACAGCAATATCAATATGTCAACATAATAAATTTTATTTAGCTCGTAAAGCTTTAGACAAAAAATACTAATGTGTTGGATTTGAGACCAAACACCCAGATTTCATGAAAAATTAATTATTATCAGATTGAAATAAAAACTATATGTAATTGTCAAGCAGACAAAAGTGAACAATTTATCTTAAATAAAGAAAGCTGTCAAATGAATAAAAATCAGTCAAAATAGCCAAAAACAGTATTGACTATAAACATGTGGTAGGCATATAATATTGTATAATTTATGGATTTAATGTTGCCAAAATGCAACCAAATTGCATTAGAAAGTTGAAATATGATATAAAGCGACTATACTAATATATCTGACTAACTTTAACGTTGTAATAGTCAAGTTAGCAAAATATTTACCTATACCATGTATGGCTGGAGCCAATCAACCAGTACAAAAATAATCATATCTGGCTAAATATTTACAAAATGCTAACAAAAATAAAATAGAATGGTACAATACTTCAGTATACCTTAAAAACGAACAAACTCAGTTGAAAATCAGATCAATTATAAAAGAATTTAACTTATAAGAGTGAGATTTGTCACACCATGAAAAAGGGCATCTCAAGACCAATCAATGATGCTATGTCATCCTGTAATAAAAATAATATATGTAAAGAGTAACCAGGTATCACAAAAGACAGACAATATAATAAACTCTGAGTGTACACTAGTGAAATACTACATATGTTAAAGAAAGAGACTAATCATTGTGTTATAACATTGACAAAAATCTAGGCCATGGACAGAGGCCAGGTAAAATTGTAATTATCTAGGTGTTATATATGTTAAAATTTGTTTGTTTTGCTATAGGAAGATAGTAATGTTGTATGTTCAGATTGTGGAAGAGACATAATAGTTCCACAACAATTTTTGTTCTAAAAAAATTGAATTTTAATGACAACAACCAAAGGTGAGAGTTGTATATTGTGTTACTTATTAGACTTAATTTAATTAAAAACCAATCATAATTAGTATCACTAGATTCAGTTGAAAACAGAGAATCTAAATGTAATAATGGCATACAAATTGTGAGTACTAATGTAAAACTGTTTGATAAATACCAGAGTAATTTTTGAAATATCCTTAGTATGAAGAATAAGAAATTTGTTCTAAAAGCTTCGACGGAAATGAATTTTGTTCCATAATGTTCCATTTCGTTTATTCTCGAACAATCTAGAAAGAATTTTTACACAAATATACCGGAAGTCGATGGAAACAATCAGCCTGAATTAGTATAAAAGAGAGACCAAATTCGACCCAAGAACACTTGAAGCTTGAACTCCAAAACAGATGCATCACCCACGACACTGATCGATGCAGCTAAGGTGAAACCGAGAGGCGAGAAATCGACAAGACTCGAAGAAAGGCTTTTCCCGTACATTGACAGACTGACTTAACCTCTACAAGAATCTACGCCAATGTGTTGCTGAAATAGAGCAGCACGGAAAATTTTAATAGAAATCACGCAGCCAGAACGTCAACGGCCCAGGAGGGACCAAAACTTTAAATAGAGAACCAATTCTGCTGTGTTCGCATAGACAGACTAACTTGACAATAACCCCGTAACGTAAACAAACAAACACAAAGCCTTTCTCTCGACACTGCATGGGAATCAGCGCTGTGGCGGCCAATTTCTGAATCAACGCGGAGCAGATGATTTGTCTTGGCGGGGTTTGAACGAGAATCTACTGCCAAACATTTTTACAAAAAGTGCGGAAATAGTAAATGATCGCAATTTTGACTTAAAATAGATTCAGTGCACACATGAAGAGGCGAGATTGAAAAAACTACCCGAGAGGAGTGTCCTGTGCGAGATTAATTAATCATTGGAACGTGAGTTACCAAAATTAAAATCATTTTTTTACCTGGTTACATTTATCACACAGTTGTACTACACATGCCACACACACCTTCAAATCACTTAATTTTTCTTGTAAAGCGTCTTATTGATATGTCTTGGTAGTTCAAAGGAGTCACGTCCTGAGAGTAAAGATTTTTTCACGTATTAAACTCATGCTTTTCAACTGAGTAAAAAATTGAAAAATACTAGCCGATACTTGATTGGATAAATAAAATTGTCAATAATAATAATAATAACTTGTGAAATTTTTTTCTCTGCAATTTTATAATTTTTATATGAATATTAGTCCTTCAGACGATTTGTTTGTTTTTTGAAGAATCATTAAACTTACCTGATTTTTTCAAGCTAAACTGACTTGTTTATACTTTTTCATAGATTTTAAATTCTTTAACAATCACATTTTATTCTTGGAACAAACGATTCCAAGTGGCGCCCACAAAAAACATAGTATTAAGTTGTGTTACAGGACTACATCACCGCAGAGGATCCAGTCAACAGTAAGTAACAAAAGTGCGCGGAGGTAACGCCTGACATAATACAACACTTTTACATTACACTCAACTATTTCTTTTCGTTGTAAATTGACGACTCCAACGTGAGGCGGTTGAAGAAGGTATTACGACCCCACAATCCCACACCACTATATTTCTTTTGTTATAAATTGGCAGCCCAACTAGTGAGGCTTGAAAAGACGGAACAAGCCCGGCAACTACCAACAGATCAAAATGCCGCAACCTAAGGGAAAAAAGGCGAAGAAGAACGTGGAACCCGAGTTATGTGTGGAAGACGGAGAGGCAGTACAAATGGAGGAAACGGAATTAGAACCGCCCACACTAGAAATGGAAAGACCGGTACAAACGGCAGATGAAGTAGAGGAACAAACGGGAGAAGAACCCATACAAATGGTAGAACAAACAGAGAAACCCGAACCAGAAAAAATAACAGGGAGTGTTGACGCGAATATATTAATGATGATGCTCCAAAAAATGGAAGAAACAAACAAAAATACTAATGAGAAGATGTTCCAAACGCTAAACGAAAATATGAACAAAAATATAGAATCCCTGAAGGAGGATATGAACGAAAATACTAAAAAAAGTAATGAGCAAATGTTCCAAAGGGTGGAAGAAAATATGAACAGAAATATAGAATCCCTGAATAAAAACAGACAGGAAGATAAGGAGAAATTAGACAAAAACATAGAATCTTTAAAGAAGGATATAACCGAGAAAATAGATGACAATGGGAAAAAACTGGGGATATTTCAGGAGGAGAATAAAAAAAGTATAGAGTCCCTGAAAAAAGAAATTAGCATAAAGTACGAAACAGTAAACAAAACGATCAATGATAATAAAATCGATAGTGACAGGAAGGTCGAAAACATGGAGAAACAGTTGGAAAGGTTACAGGAGGGAAACAATACACGTTTCGAAAATATAGAGGAACAGACAGTAGAGACCAAACAAGATGTTAGAAATCTCGAAAACCAGGTAAGGCAGAACCAAGACGCCATCATGCAGGAGGTGGGAGAAGTCCAGAAAGACGTTAGCGAGAGGATGCAGAGAACATATGACATCGCTAACAGGCTGGATGAGCAAATAAAAACTAACAAAAATAGCATACAGGAAATAGACCAGAGAAAAACCTGCAGGAAAGATTAGAGGCGCTGAGAGACACACCTATATTAAATGCTCATACGTGTCATGGTGAAAACAGGGAAGTAATCAACTTCCAAAACTATCGACGAAACCCAATGGAATTTTTAGAAAGAATGGAAGAGTTTATTGGGAGAAATAGAGAAACAAGGTGGGACAGGATAAGAGAGATGCTAGACGAGACGTTTAAAAACACTAGGGATAACTGGAGGATAGCGGTACGACCCGAAATCACGAATTTAGCCGAGTTTAAACACCAGTTTAAGGAGAAGTATTGGTCGGAGACTGCACAAAACAGGGTAAGAATGGACATTTTCTATGGCAAATACGACGCGTCCAATGGACAGTCCCCGACGTCTTATTTCCTAGGAAAGGTATGTTTAGCACGGAAGTTGATACCGCCGATCCCAGAAGAATGTTTGGTAAGGCAGTTAGCTGGACATTACAGTTATGGTATCAAAGATGCCCAATTATACCAACAGCTCAGTAAAATAGCCGATCTGGCCAAATTATTAGAAAATTGTGAATCCACTGGAAGGTTCCAGGATTACCAACCCCCCAATCGTAAGGTAGAATACAATAACAACAATAACGGACCAAACCGGAATGGAGGTGGAAACGGTAACAACCTAAATACAAATAACCAGAATAATAATACCCCACCGGAGTGATAATACTCAGGGTCCAAATAACCGCAACTATCCGGGACCAAACAGAGGTAATTACACCGGGAATAATTACGGTAGGAACTTCCACCAGGGAAACAGTTATCGCGGAAATAACTATAGGGGAAATAATTATGGTCAACGCAATAGTTATCGTAACGGGGGCGACCAAGGAGGAGGCGATAGGAGAAATCACGAATATAGGCCCCAGGTAAATTATACAATGGCCAATGACCGACGGCCATATCCACCCAATGTACCCACTTACATGTTTTACCCACAACAGGCGCCAGGTAGCCAGGGTAACACGACGAATAGCCAACCTATTAATGGTAATCCCGAGGTCAGGCAGGAAACACAGACGGGTCAGCAACCCAATGTTCCGGGAGACCGGGCAAATGAGACCGTGGCTCATTTAAACTAAACGCGGCAGTGGAAAAGGAAAACCGCCCTTCACTGAACCAATATTATGGGGTGACTAGTTACGAACATAGACAGGACAAAGACGGGACTAGGACATTAAGAATAAATAATTATCTTAAGGATATTAGAGAGGAGTTATTAGAAGAGGGTGACAATATCATTAAAAATAGTAACCAAGGGAATAATAGTATCGTGCAGATCAAAGCAAATATCAATGGCATAGAAGCAATATTACTCATTGACACGGGGTCAAATGTATCACTTATCGATAGTGTTGAGTTAGAGAGGATCAAACAAAATAGTAATTTACCAATACCCACTCTGCCTATAAATAACATTATTTTAGTCGGAGCAACGGGGAGGCAAAATAAATCAATAAAGAAACAGGTGTCATTAGAGATGACTAGTAATGGGGTAACAATACCAATAGGGTTATTAGTGGCGAATAATTTACCCATGAGTATCCTAATAGGCTGCGATATACTTAGGCCATACAATGCTGTAATAGATTTGGAAGGTAAGGTGATAACTTTAAAAACTAACAAGGGAATTTGGACCAATAATTTAATTGATGTCCAAGGAAATAGTACAGACAATACACCTTATCAAGCGATAGTGAACCATTATTATTGTGCCGATCGTCCAATAAACATGCCTATATATCAGGAGGAAAACCCAGAGTTGTGGTTAGAAAAATTAGAAGAAATACGAGATTTCCAAAAGACGAAAGCAAGGGGCCTGATCAGCGAAACACAGGCGGAACAATTAATCAAGGTATACAACAATTATAAACACATATTCTCAAACGCTCCAGGTAAAGCCAGAGATTATCAATGCACCATAAAATTCAAAACTCCGGTGGAATTTAACAGGAAATCGTACCCGATCGCATACTCGCTAAAGAACGAAGTCAGGGAAGAATTAAACAGGATGATAGAGGACGACATAATCGAGTATAGTCATTCGCCCTTTACCAGCCCAATCATAGCGGTGCCAAAAAAGAACGGAAAGGTACGTATATGTCTCGATGCTAGGGAGATTAACAAGATGATTGTTAACGACCGCACATCACCTGGGGAGATAGAGGAGATATTGAAAAAGTTTCACGGAACCAAGTATATAAGCTCATGGGATACGGTATGCGGTTACTGGCAGGTAGAACTCCACCCTGATAGTAGGAAATATATGGCATTCATATTCGAGGGCAGAAACTATCAGTTTAAGCGGTTACCTTTTGGCTTAATAAATTCTGTGGCGGTGTTTGTAAAGATAATGGACAGAATATTGGGGCAGGAAGTACTGAAGTTTACGACAGTATACGTCGACGACCTACTGGTAACTTCAGCGAATTGGGACGACCACTGTAATAGGGTTGAACAGGTGTTAGAGAAATTATCAGAGAATAATATCACCCTCAAATTAGACAAGTCCCAATTCATTGCAAATGAGGTGAAATTTTTAGGCTTTAATTTAACAGAACAAGGGATTACTCCATCCAAAGAGAAGGTAGAGGCCATACAGAAGTTCCCCACCCCAAAGAACAGGAAACAGCTGCAGTCATTTTTAGGAATCTGTAACTATTACAGAAAGTTTCGGTCCAATTACTCAGAACTAACTGCCAGGTTCCAAAAGCAGTTATCAGCTAAAGACAAATGGACTTGGGGACCAGAGCAAGATGGAGTGCTCAATATCATAAAGGAAAAGTTTTTAGAAACAGTAATGTTGCATCACCCCGACTTTACAAAACCATTTTTTCTGAACTGCGATGCCAGTAACGTGAGTTTAGGTGCAGCCCTATATCAGGAAGATCAGGACGGTAACCATTTAGTAATTACCTTTGCTAGCCGCGTGCTGAACAGTTGCGAACGAAACTACAATACTACCGAAAAAGAATTGTTGAGTGTAGTTTTCGCATGCGGTAAATTTAGGACATATATATTAGGGTACCCCATAACAGTTAGAAGTGACCACAAATCTATATCATTTTTAAAGCATTGTAAACTGAACCACGGAAGGCTGACGAGATGGATTTTGGCCTTGCAAGAATATAATATCACATGGGAATATATACATGGCAAACAGAACGTAGCAGCCGACGTCCTATCTCGCGTCAATATACCAGACCAAACCTTCTACGGCGAAAAGGAACAATTAGCAAAAGTTTACCATATTATTAAGAGCAGGGAAGATTTAAAAAATGTTTTAAACGATATAAAGTCACAACAAGAGGCCGATCCAAAATTAGGAGATATCAGGAAAAGGGTACAGGAAGGCGATGAGGTCATAAATAGATATTACTGCATACACAACGACACTTTGTTTATAAGGAATACCCCGCACCAAGAGAATTGGAAATTAGTGATTCCACCAGCGATAGAGAGACCGCTAATAATCGACTATCACGATAGGTACGGACACATGGGTGCCCTCAAAGTAAGGAAGGCATTGGAAGAGCAAACATACATCAAAGGGATGAATAAGAAGGTGCAACTGGCGATACGGTCGTGCGATATTTGTCAAAAAGTAAAGTGTGATAACGAGAGAAAAGAAGGGGTCATGATACCCATATCATCTACCGAAAAATTGGAAAAGGTATTTCTCGATATCTGCGGACCATTTCCACGCAGCGGTGGGAGACACCGATATAAATTTATCGTAATCATCTTCGACCACTTTAGCAAATATACCAAGCTATACCCAATAACTAGGGCAACGACCAGGAAAATAATAGACATCATTATAGAGTGATACATAATGGAGGTGGGCCGACCGTATTCTATAATTACGGACCACGGTACTCAGTTTAGGGGAAAACTTTGGAAGGAAAACCTGGGAGAACACGGAATGAAAACGTACAAGACGTCTGTATATCACCCGAATAGTAACCCAGCCGAGAGAGTGTTAAGGGAGGTAGGATGGTTACTGAGAACATACTGCCATAACGAACAGAAAAGATGGCATGAATACGTAGCATCAACCGAGGATTTTCTCAATTTCTCATATCACAATACCATCGAGGTGTCGCCATACACAGTTATGTTCGAAAGACCCCCACCACGAGAGATAAAAGAAATTATTAGTTTTCCCGACGAACCCGCATACTGATTTCAGAGAACCAAATTTTATAACAAGGTGTTAGAAAAAACGGAACAGCAGCGGAAAAAATATGTCAAATCACAGCCCAAGGCAATTAAATATGAGGTAGGAGAAAAGGTGTTAGTTAAAAATAGAGAATTGCCCAGTGCTATACAAGGCATAACGAGGAAATTGCTACTCTTGTATACAGGGCCTTTCACGATCACCAGAGACAATAAAAACAATACCTATGAGGTAACTGACACGGTTAGTAACAAAGTAAAAGGTACGTATAACCAAACATCATTGAAAAAGTACCATGATTAAAAATCACAAGTCAAATACTCAATCAGTGACCAAGTACCATGACCAACAACCCAAGTCAAATACAGCATCATTGAGAAGGTACCTTGACTAAACATGTTAACGTGAATCTTTTAACTTACCCAGAATTAGAAAGGAGGTAGAGATTATTAAATAAATATAAATATTATTGTATAAAGATTATTATTAATAAATATTACGAGATGGACACATTCCACTAAAGGCAAGATTTATTTCCAATAGCCATGTCAACGTATATTTACCAGCTTACCCGTACTTAGAGAAGGAGAGAGATTATTATTAATAAATATTACGAGATGGACACTTAGTAAAGGAGAAAAGAAGGAGAAATACTGTCATATATTTGATACTAAATGGAAATGATAAATGAAAAAAAAAAAGGAAGAACAGTGTGTTACATAAGGAGGTAATGATGAATATGAATATAGCTATTAACATTGAATGATTTTAAACGATAATTTTACCTGCGGAGAACGATATATTAATATAATTGCGAATTAATCAGAAGAGTTTAAGAAAGGGAATTTATGTGTAGGAGCCTATGATCTTTGAATATTGTATTTTTTATTATTATTATTATTATTATTTGTTGCGAAGGTGCAATTATTATTTTCTGGACAGGGATGTGTTGCCTCTGATTTCAGTAGTTATAGATAGGGAAGGACAGAGAATGTATGCCATAGCGAGCCACTCTGACTCCCAACCCTCTATGAAAGTTAGGGAATTGATAGGGAATTATATCAAAGATTAATTAATTAACATCAAGGTAAAAAGGAAAGGAATAGGTGATACGACAAAGAACGAAATAGGAATATTGAGTTGGATTAATATATTAAAGGAGTAGTACAGGAATTTAATTATAAGATAAAAGAATGAAATAAAGAAGCTAATAAAGGGTTAATATAGAAATGATAATTTCATCAAAACCAAAGACATGTTTTTCAAAAATTATCAACTTTAACGGATAGGCATATGTAACGTCACAGAACGTTCCATAAAGGAAACCATTTACATAGCAATTATCATAAGAGGAAAGTGAGGTGAACAGTATCGAACCCAAGTAGTCCTAAAAAATTTGTGTAATATTGTCTAATAATCATTACCACTAACATGAAAAAACGACCAAACTATGACTAAGACACAAACCCCATATGTATTATTAAAGTGAATAACAGTGAACAAACCATAAGACACTATAAGAGAGACGAATAATGTCAGAATCAACCAAAACGAAGTCATTAATTATTAAGTTTTATAACTCTGAATAGAGTATTAAGAACTATTTTTTGTGAATGAATGGACATGATCCATTATTATATTATGTAATGTAGATAAAATAAATGTATTAAATGATTTAAATACATTATTAGAAAGAATTTAAGTTAAAATAAAAATTATATATTTGTTATGACAAAAAATACTAAGTGTTGGATTTGAGACCAAACACCCAGATTTCATGAAAAATTAATTATTATCAGATTGAAATAAAAACTATATGTAATTGTCAAGCAGACAAAAGTGAACAATTTATCTTAAATAAAGAAAGCTGTCAAATGAATAAAAATCAGTCAAAATAGCCAAAAACAGTATTGACTATAAACATGTGGTAGGCATATAATATTGTATAATTTATGGATTTAATGTTGCCAAAATGCAACCAAATTGCATTAGAAAGTTGAAATATGATATAAAGCGACTATACTAATATATCTGACTAACTTTAACGTTGTAATAGTCAAGTTAGCAAAATATTTACCTATACCATGTATGGCTGGGGCCAATCAACCAGTACAAAAATAATCATATCTGGCTAAATATTTACAAAATGCTAACAAAAATAAAATAGAATGGTACAATACTTCAGTATACCTTAAAAACGAACAAACTCAGTTGACAATCAGATCAATTATAAAAGAATTTAACTTATAAGAGTAATTAATGCTTGATACCTTTACATGGTGAAAATCCATTGTAAATTATAGTAAAAAATAAAACCATAATGGTTTTATGGTTTTATTTTTTACTATAACTTATAAGAGTGAGATTTGTCACACCATGAAAAGGGCATCTCAAGACCAATCAATGATGCTATGTCATCCTGTAATAAAAATAATATATGTAAAGAGTAACCAGGTATCACAAAAGACAGACAATATAATAAACTCTGAGTGTACACTAGTGAAATACTACATATGTTAAAGAAAGAGACTAATCATTGTGTTATAACACTGACAAAAATCTAGGCCATGGACAGAGGCCAGGTAAAATTGTAATTATCTAGGTGTTATATATGTTAAAATTTGTTTGTTTTGTTATAGGAAGATAGTAATGTTGTATGTTCAGATTGTGGAAGAGACATAATAGTTCCACAACAATTTTTGTTCTAAAAAAATTGAATTTTAATGACAACAACCTAAGGTGAGAGTTGTATATTGTGTTACTTATTAGACTTAATTTAATTAAAAACCAATCATAATTAGTATCACTAGATTCAGTTGAAAACAGAGAATCTAAATGTAATAATGGCATACAAATTGTGAGTACTAATGTAAAACTGTTTGATAAATACCAGAGTAATTTTTGAAATAACCTTAGTATGAAGAATAAGAAATTTGTTCTAAAAGCTTCGACGGAAATGAATTTTGTTCCATAATGTTCCATTTCGTTTATTCTCGAACAATCTAGAAAGAATTTTTACACAAATATACCGGAAGTCGATGGAAACAATCAGCCTGAATTAGTATAAAAGAGAGACCAAATTCGACCCAAAAACACTTGAAGCTTGAACTTCAAAACAGATGCATCACCCACGACACTGATCGACGCAACTAAGGCGAAACCGAGAGGCGAGAAATCGACAAGACTCGAAGAAAGGCTTTTCCCGTACATTGACAGACTGACTTAACCTCTACAAGAATCTACGCCAATGTGTTGCTGAAATAGAGCAGCACGGAAAATTTTAATAGAAATCACGCAGCCAGAACGTCAACGGCCCAGGAGGGACCAAAACTTTAAATAGAGAACCAATTCTGCTGTGTTCGCATAGACAGACTAACTTGACAATAACCCCGTAACGTAAACAAACAAACACAAAGCCTTTCTCTCGACACTGCATGGGAATCAGCGCTGTGGCGGCCAATTTCTGAATCAACGCGGAGCAGATGATTTGTCTTGGCGGGGTTTGAACGAGAATCTACTGCCAAACGTTTTTACAAAAAGTGCGGAAATAGTAAATGATCACAATTTTGACTTAAAATAGATTCAGTGCACACATGAAGAGGCAAGATTGAAAAAACTACCCGAGAGGAGTGTCCTGTGCGAGATTAATTAATCATTGGAACGTGAGTTACCAAAATTAAAATCATTTTTTTACCTGGTTACATTTATCACACAGTTGTACTACACATGCCACACACACCTTCAAATCACTTAATTTTTCTTGTAAAGCATCTTATTGATATGTCTTGGTAGTTCAAAGGAGTCACGTCCTGAGAGTAAAGATTTTTTCACGTATTAAACTCATGCTTTTCAACTGAGTAAAAAATTGAAAAATACTAGCCGATACTTGATTGGATAAATAAAATTGTCAATAATAATAATAATAACTTGGTGAAATTTTTTTCTCTGCAATTTTATAATTTTTATATGAATGTTAGTCCTTCAGACGATTTGTTTGTTTTTTGAAGAATCATTAAACTTACCTGATTTTTTCAAGCTAAACTGACTTGTTTATACTTTTTCATAGATTTTAAATTCTTTAACAATCACATTTTATTCTTGGAACAAACGATTCCAAGTGGCGCCCACAAAAAACATAGTATTAAGTTGTGTTACAGGACTACATCACCGCAGAGGATCCAGTCAACAGTAAGTAACAAAAGTGCGCGGAGGTAACGCCCGACATAATACAACACTTTTACATTACACTCAACTATTTCTTTTCGTTATAAATTGACGACTCCAACGTGAGGCGGTTGAAGAAGGTATTACGACCCCACAATCCCACACCACTATATTTCTTTTGTTATAGTATACATGTACTTAGATAGTAGGATGATTATAATTGTAAACTTGGCCAAAAAGGCTATAATTGTTAACGAGATACAAAAGGGTTTAGTATAATCATGTCATAAACAAATGAAGGATTCTATAATAATGCAGATAGTAACAAATTAAAATCAGAAGTAGATAAAAGTATAATGATAGGCCTAACAACCAGTAACATTATACAGTAAGTCAGATCAGAAAGGTTAGGTAAAGAAATTTGTAACAAATACTAAATAAAATCTAATGAGTTAGGAGAAGTTAACAATAATTGCTAATAACAAATAAATAAATTCAATTTAAATAAATTCTCATAATGCAATAGTGCAATGATACCGATAGATAATGTTTTGTAACAGAAAAATAATACTTGTTAAAGTAAGTAGATTAAGAGGAAACGACAGTAAAATATATAAAATTTAGTAACAACCAATAGGTAAAATTATAATAGGATATAATGGAAATTTCGTAAAGGATTATTTTGATGAGTGGAAGAACATTGTATGATAATGGTTATAGTATAAGATAATATCCAATAAGAGTAGAAAAAATGGTTGTCAGGGACGACGAGAGAGTGATAATTTGTTGATTCGATTATTGAATAAATTTACATGAACGAAGACGGTTTATTTATGTAATTATAGTGTGATAATTTTTATGGATAAAATAATAATTGCTGGTCGGTAAATGAACGTAACGGTAGCGTCGATCTTGAAGTGGAACTCCTCTTCTTGGTTAAATGTTGAATAAATTAACAGTTACAATGAGAGTCGAGTTCATTAATAAAACATAACCCTAAATCACGTTTATAGACTATGAGTTCGTGTGAAGAACCCTGCCATCTGAAAAGGTAAGATGAGTTTGTATTAATTATTATGTGGTAATTAATTGTACTATTACAACACTGTAGTTGACACGAGCACACGCCGTCCATCGGATTTAAAACGAAGTGAGAATTGAAGATCTTAACACAAATGTGTGTACAAAATTTTGCTGCTAACTTTGTAAAAGCTTTACAGAGCAATGTTCATTGCATTCTAAAGTTGTCATTACCATTTGCACAGTTTCTGACAAATTTCAAAACGGGTCTTTCAGATCGCCAGTCAACAAAAACAGTAAGAATTTTTCAGTGATACGATACATTTAAGTTATTCCATCAAAATTTAATCTTATGATCTTATATGGATCCGCATTCTCTGAGAAAGTCTCGGCAGTTAAATGATGATTTATATTACCACATCATGAGCTCTCTTGCCATGATCTTCGACATTGCTTTGATCTGCACTGACCATTGTTTTTGCCCTCTGTAATGTTTAAAATGTCATTCAGCTCATGCAGGCCTCCGCATATGCTTCATATCATGACCTTCCCTCTTAATATCATGATGGCTGGTTTGAATCATTAGGTATAGTGTGGGATTAGAATAAATATCGGTATGGAGAACCATACATGACTTCCATGTTCTAAGATTTATATTTAAAATCATTTTCGAAATGAAATATTTCTATTGTAACATAACAAGATTACGCCCTAGAATAAATATAATTTAATCATCAAAATTTGTTATGAATTATGCCTAAACGCAATCTTTCTTACAAATAGAATACAAAGAAATATAAAATCAATTTAACAAATAAAGAAATGAAAATAAAATGTAACTATTTAAAAATAAATAATAAGGTGAAGGAGTAAAAGGTAATAAAAAACAAAAGGGAAATATAATATGTACATACAATGGATATAGTAAATGAAAACTTATTAATTAATTAGTTTAATGACAATGATAAGACTATCAGACAACATGACTACGACTACTACACCCAAGAGGGAAGATCGAATGATAATAAAGATATAAATAGTTGTTAATAAATAGAAATATAGTTATATATATATATAAACTTTCATTATGAACTTACTTTATGGTTTATTTCCCAAACGTTTCAACGTGGTGTACGTCTTCTTCAGTGGGAGTGAATACTATCCCACCATCAACCCCCACCACACACACCTACAGTCCACAACCGTTACTCCGTGAAGACATTCAGTATTTACTCCCACTGAAGAAGACGTACACCACATTGAAACGTTTGGGAAATAAACCATAAAGTAAGTTCATAGTGAAAGTTTATATATATATATATATATATATATATATATATATAGTAACGTAACAGAGTTGAGGTCCCCCAACGTTACATAAAAATTGAATGAAACATGGTCAAGGACCATACCCTGAATTAAGGTTGTTCAGTAGTTAATGTGTCTGAGAAGTACCTCAAATCAAAAGAGGCAATGACTAATGTTAAATATTAAAAAAAAAGAACCAGACCAATGAATAGTTAAATATAATAACATGCTTGTGTTTATACTGTAACATGTTGAGGTTTACCGAATATTTATGTTATATTTTGAGTATGGTAAGAATGAACTGATGTGGTTAATAGGAATAATTCATCAATAATTATATTTATATTTATGTTAGATTTGTCTTTATACAATCAAGTATAGTTACCAATGTTAGGCATTATACTAAGTTCTAAGTATTGTCTAAAGTTGAATAATACTGTTGTTTTAATTAATGTTTATAAACTGGGCCAGGAGGATGACCAGTGTTTCATGTTTGACAAATAGTTCTGACAATTATATTATAAATTAATGAAGGGTTCAAGAACCAGTTAATTAATGTAATAAAGTAACCACCAGTAAATTAAAATTAATGTAATTAACCATGTAACCAATAATTAATTGTACAGTAGGTCAGGTAAAAGAAAATTAAGTTAAAGAACCAAATAATGTTATAACGGTTGTAAGAAAATCTATAGGCCTAAATTCCATATTAGTGAAAGGAAATTAATACCTTTTTAAGAAACCCAGTCCAACGAAACTATGGTAAAACATTTACTGTTTAAGATGGAAGGTTAGGGGAGAATTTTAGGTGATTTAATATTAATCCAAGCATGGAGTATTTTATTGGAAAAGAGTAGTAATATTCTATAATGCCGGCTCAAGGATATTTAGAAAACGTGGTTGTTAAGGCAACTGAATTGTACAGAAATTGTTTATATGAATTTATTCGTTCTGATTGTTACAAGCTATTAGGTTGAGATGGACCGATATATTTAAAAAATATGAATAATAAATCTGGAAGAAATATGAATCAAAATTGAAAAACCCTTTTTGAAAAATCATTGTAATTTAATGCTGATGAGTAATAAAAATTAAATAACCTTCCAAATTGTAAATGAATACATTTAAAAAGAATTGAAAGCCTCTCACCTCATTCACCAAATAATTCCGCTGGATTTGGTATTCAACCAATTCCTTCTATAAACAGAAGATCAGTTAAAAGAATTAAAGCCTGAACTAACGGAATTATTGAAAATACCAGAAGACCTAGAGTGGCAGAGATAACCTTCACTGGCAGCAGAAGAAGCTGGGATCCTAATTTCATTTCACCGGGACCGAGAATTAACGAGATCATAGAAGAAGATCAGAATTCCGAAGAATTTCTGAGAGCTTCCCATTCCTCTCCACAATCAATTTTATTAAAGGCAGAACACTTTTACTGGATGAAGACAAATTAATCTGAATCTTGGCAACTGTTTACGGACGCCCACAGCCAGTCGAAGTTTTCGTCAGCTTGGTAAAAAAACAACCTATTTTAATTTCACTATATTTAGAGTAAATAATTTTGTTTTGTAAATTGAGCAACCTTAATCATGCATTTTACCTGGCCTTACTAATGGTTCCAAGAACTTTATGAACCCTGGGATAAGAATTATTTATTATTATTTTTCATGTGTATATGTTTATAGAATTTGAGTAATTGATAATCGATATATTCCTGTGTGATCGATTTGATCGTATTATTTTTTGAGATAACGTAGACTGTGAATTAATAGAGAAAATAAATAAAGTATCTTTGTTGTATGAGATAACGTTTGAAGTTATTGCAGAATAAATACTATAGGTAGTGGTTGGAATAATTTACAAAAACGTTGATTCAAACTCAATGAATAACTAACCTATAAGTACGCTTCTTACAAGTAACAGCGCTCAACGTTTGCAGCTGGTGGGACGGAAGATTGCTGAACTAGCTTGTGTTTAGTACAAAATTTGAATGGAATTTTCTAACATCGAGTGACTAGGGTTGACACAAATACCCCTTACATTCAGTCAATACTCCATACATATCGCTAATATTACACAACCACTGAAAACTAAGTTAAATCTATAGAGTAGTATGATTATAAATTCAAGGAACATAATTATAATTTTGTTTGCTTAATAATCTATTTTCTGAAGGTTTCATCAGTCACAACCGAAAGATATATTTATTAATAACACATTAATTAAACCAGGTAACAACATTTTAATTGTTACGAATTGCCACCTGCAACGTATTACTTGGCGTTTGATACACAGGAATCTCATATAACTAATTACACCCATAGACAAGATTTCTTTACAATTTGACGCTTCCAGCGTGCAGCATATAATATAATATACGTCCTCACATAATTAGTTCTTTACAAAATTGACGACTCCAACGTGGGGCTGAATTAAGAAGGACTCTTCATTAGTATTTCTTTACAAATTGGCGCTCAACGAGTGGGCTTTAGTTAAGCAAAAAATCATCTTAATTGTTACTTAACTTGAGCAGGCAACCATTAGAGGCACAGGAATGCATAATACCAGAAGCAGATCGAAGAAGAGGGCAGAAGAGAAGGAGAAGGAAGAAGGTGGACAGGAACGAGAGATAGAAATATTTACGGACAGTGAAATGGAACAAACAATGGGTGATAAAGAAGAAACTGAAGCAATTATCACAGAGAAGGAAATAGTTGAAGAGGATGCCCAAGGGGACCAACCAGATAAAGCGGGAGCCAGAAGAGAACCAGATTGGCAAGAAATAATGAAATTTATGGCAGAACAAAGCCGACAAAACAATGAAACTTTAATAAGACAGATGAAAGAGGAAATTAAGGAAAATTCAAGGAAAACAAATGAGGAAAATAAGGAGAATTTTAAGAAACAGGAGGAAAACTTAAGGCAGACCAAGGAAGAATTAAATAAAAAATTTGAAGAAAACTCTGAAAAAATAGACAGTATTAAGGAAAGTACTAGTGAACTTTTGAGGCAAACCATAAATGAAAATAATGAACAATTGAAGGCCGATTTTAGACAAATCAATGAAAGGCTGGAAAATAAAATAGACAGTATTAATGAAAACTCAAAAAAACAAAACGAAATTTTTAAACGGGAATTTAATCAAACAAATGAATGAAAGGTTTGACAGGAATGACAAGAGTTTGAGACAGATTCAGGACGATAACAAACTAATGAACGAAAAACTTGAGGAAAACAATAGACGAATGAAAGCAGATCTTGAGAAAATCAATAAGGAAATATGGAAAACTTTCGGAGAGAAGTTTGAAAATGTTAATACACTTATCCAAAAGGCAGATACATACAAGGAGGAGACAAATAAGCAAATGGATGAAGGTTTTAATAATTTGGATGAAACATTAGACAGCACTTCTGAAAGTATTATAGTAAGTCCAAACACAGAAGAGAGTAGCAAGAAAACAGAAATTAGAGAAGACCAGAATGCATTGCTATCTGAAAATAAGAATAGAAAGGACAAGGAGAAGATCCAAACCATGGAAGAGAATATCAAGAAAATAAGGAAAATATGGAGAAAGAAAATATTCAATACCAAAGAAGAAATGGAGATTAGGAAGGGTGGATTAATTAATATATTTAACCCTCCCATTAATAAACAAATGGAGTTAAATAAAGTTAGAAATTGTAGACAAAACTCAACAAAAATATCAAAGGTAAACCACCATAGAATAATAACAAAAACCTTGAATAAATTTAAATATCAGTTAAAAATGTCGACGACTGAAGTGCATCAGAAGATATCAGTCATATCATCAAGACGGAATATATCATTAAAAAATTTGGTAAATAATCCAGAGGAAAACGGGAACGGAATGATATTAAAAATGAGTGAGTACATTAAAATAGAGGAGATACAATACCTATTAATTAAGAAGGATCTAAATATGACCGAAAACCGTGACTTAAATGAAGACTTTATATCAGCCAAGTTACAGTACCAGATACACGAGAGATATTTAACAAGGACAAAAATCATTATGGACAATGCAGTAATCCGAGAACATGTAGTACCTGAGTTAATGGACCATGGTTAACCTAAATAATAACAAACCAGAAAAGGGGACTGAAATTCTGAAAACCGATCCAGCAACCCATTGAATAGCGGAAGAAATACCCCAAAATTCCAAAAGACGTAAGGACAACTAATTTAATTTATTTCGGAACAATATAATTTAAAATAAAGAGAACAAAACCCCAAAATTCAAAAAAAAAATGAAGTAAGCTCAACTTACAAACAAGTATCTAAGAAAACAATTTATGAGGTATATAAGAAAGAGAATTTTGAAGATAAAAAAACAACCAAATTCGAAAAATAAGTAAGGACACATTACTATATAATTCAGGAGAAATTACTTTAAACTAATATAAAAAAAAAAATAACACTGATTCAACCTAATAAAAATCATCAAAACCAAAAAACAAAATGAGTTTATCTGATGTTATATAATAGTAAGAAATGTAATTTAGAATGTAAAAGGAATAATAATGATTGTGCCAGAAGAATATAACTACATGATGTAATGTATAGTACTAACAAAAATCTCATAACCAGCTGTATTGATCATAAAGGAATATGAGCCAATGAAGATAAGAGAATGAAGAAGCCAAAATGGAACCGTCAAAAGGATCACAAGAAAAAAAAAACAAATGGTTAAGAATTATCCGTAAAAAAACCAATTAATAAATGTCAATAAAATAGCCAAGTATTGGAGAGGAGAAGTGTATAACAGAAGGAAGAATTAATATGAAGAAATAATATGATCTGAGTTAAAGTACAGTGAATAATCCCTAGAGTATGATTATCATTTATTATTTTATTGAAGGTCACATGATGACTACCTTACGAGGTTTATTAATGAAGATTGACTGTAGAATATTCCAGCAATCATTTAACTGGGCAGAGATGATGTTCCTCTGATCCCAGAAAGTATGTAACGGATGACGGTAATTGGTTAGCCAATAGAGCACCACCGATTCGATTCCAGTTATAATGTTAGGGAGGTTTAGGAAAATTAAATATTAGAGGAAAAACTCACAAATAAATATAGATGAATAAATAAAACCAGATCCAAAATGTATAATTAATAAAGAATGTCACAAGAATGATTATAGAAATAAGATTAAACTTGGGAAATAATTGATTTTAAGAAGGAACGAAGAAATGATAGTAATACAACGGATAATTCTGAAATATAAAAGTACTATGAATAGGAAACCAACTGGCCAGATACAAGTTGTGCGTTTATTTCTTGCTAAACTTTGTTTATACAAAATAAACTTATTTCGAAGGGGGGGTGTTATGTAACGTAACAGAGTTGAGGTCCCCCAACGTTACATAAAAATTGAATGAAACATGGTCAAGGACCATACCCTGAATTAAGGTTGTTCAGTAGTTAATGTGTCTGAGAAGTACCTCAAATCAAAAGAGGCAATGACTAATGTTAAATATAAAAAAAAAAGAACCAGACCAATGAATAGTTAAATATAATAACATGCTTGTGTTTATACTGTAACATGTTGAGGTTTACAGAATATTTATGTTATATTTTGAGTATGGTAAGAATGAACTGATGTGGTTAATAGGAATAATTCATCAATAATTATATTTATATTTATGTTAGATTTGTCTTTATACAATCAAGTATAGTTACCAATGTTAGGCATTATACTAAGTTCTAAGTATTGTCTAAAGTTGAATAATACTGTTGTTTTAATTAATGTTTATAAACTGGGCCAGGAGGATGACCAGTGTTTCATGTTTGGCAAGTAGTTCTGACAATTATATTATAAATTAATGAAGGGTTCAAGAACCAGTTAATTAATGTAATAAAGTAACCACCAGTAAATTAAAATTAATGTAATTAACCATGTAACCAATAATTAATTGTACAGTAGGTCAGGTAAAAGAAAATTAAGTTAAAGAACCAAATAATGTTATAACGGTTGTAAGAAAATCTATAGGCCTAAATTCCATATTAGTGAAAGGAAATTAATACCTTTTTAAGAAACCCAGTCCAACGAAACTATGGTAAAACATTTACTGTTTAAGAAGGAAGGTTAGGGGAGAATTTTAGGTGATTTAATATTAATCCAAGCATGGAGTATTTTATTGGAAAAGAGTAGTAATATTCTATAATGCCGGCTCAAGGATATTTAGAAAACATGGTTGTTAAGGCAACTGAAATGTACAGAAGTTGTTTATATGAATTTATTCGTTCTGATTGTTACAAGCTATTAGGTTGAGATGGACCGATATATTTAAAAAATATGAATAATAAATCTGGAAGAAATATGAATCAAAATTGAAAAACCCTTTTTGAAAAATCATTGTAATTTAATGCTGATGAGTAATAAAAATTAAATAACCTTCCAAATTGTAAATGAATACATTTAAAAAGAATTGAAAGCCTCTCACCTCATTCACCAAATAATTCCGCTGGATTTGGTATTCAACCAATTCCTTCTATAAACAGAAGATCAGTTAAAAGAATTAAAGCCTGAACTAACGGAATTATTGAAAATACCAGAAGACCTAGTGTGGCAGAGATAACCTTCACTGGCAGCAGAAGAAGCTGGGATCCTAATTTCATTTCACCGGGACCGAGAATTAACGAGATCATAGAAGAAGATCAGAATTCCGAAGAATTTCTGAGAGCTTCCCATTCCTCTCCACAATCAATTTTATTAAAGGCAGAACACTTTTACTGGATGAAGACAAATTAATCTGAATCTTGGCAACTGTTTACGGACGCCCACAGCCAGTCGAAGTTTTCGTCAGCTTGGTAAAAAAACAACCTATTTTAATTTCACTATATTTAGAGTAAATAATTTTGTTTTGTAAATTGAGCAACCTTAATCATGCATTTTACCTGGCCTTACTAATGGTTTCAAGAACTTTATGAACCCTGGGATAAGAATTATTTATTATTATTTTTCATGTGTATATGTTTATAGAATTTGAGTAATTGATAATCGATATATTCCTGTGTGATCGATTTGATCGTATTATTATTTTTTGAGATAACGTGGACTGTGAATTAATAGAGAAAATAAATAAAGTATCTTTGTTGTATGAGATAACGTTTGAAGTTATTGCAGAATAAATACTATAGGTAGTGGTTGGAATAATTTACAAAAACGTTGATTCAAACTCAATGAATAACTAACCTATAAGTACGCTTCTTACAAGTAACAGCGCTCAACGTTTGCAGCTGGTGGGACGGAAGATTGCTGAACTAGCTTGTGTTTAGTACAAAATTTGAATGGAATTTTCTAACATCGAGTGACTAGGGTTGACACAAATACCCCTTACATTCAGTCAATACTCCATACATATCGCTAATATTACACAACCACTGAAAACTAAGTTAAATCTATAGAGTAGTATGATTATAAATTCAAGGAACATAATTATAATTTTGTTTGCTTAATAATCTATTTTCTGAAGGTTTCATCAGTCACAACCGAAAGATATATTTATTAATAACACATTAATTAAACCAGGTAACAACATTTTAATTGTTACGAATTGCCACCTGCAACGTATTACTTGGCGTTTGATACACAGGAATCTCATATAACTAATTACACCCATAGACAAGATTTCTTTACAATTTGACGCTTCCAGCGTGCAGCATATAATATAATATACGTCCTCACATAATTAGTTCTTTACAAAATTGACGACTCCAACGTGGGGCTGAATTAAGAAGGACTCTTCATTAGTATTTCTTTACAAATTGGCGCTCAACGAGTGGGCTTTAGTTAAGCAAAAAATCATCTTAATTGTTACTTAACTTGAGCAGGCAACCATTAGAGGCACAGGAATGCATAATACCAGAAGCAGATCGAAGAAGAGGGCAGAAGAGAAGGAGAAGGAAGAAGGTGGACAGGAACGAGAGATAGAAATATTTACGGACAGTGAAATGGAACAAACAATGGGTGATAAAGAAGAAACTGAAGCAATTATCACAGAGAAGGAAATAGTTGAAGAGGATGCCCAAGGGGACCAACCAGATAAAGCGGGAGCCAGAAGAGAACCAGATTGGCAAGAAATAATGAAATTTATGGCAGAACAAAGCCGACAAAACAATGAAACTTAATAAGACAGATGAAAGAGGAAATTAAGGAAAATTCAAGGAAAACAAATGAGGAAAATAAGGAGAATTTTAAGAAACAGGAGGAAAACTTAAGGCAGACCAAGGAAGAATTAAATAAAAAATTTGAAGAAAACTCTGAAAAAATAGACAGTATTAAGGAAAGTACTAGTGAACTTTTGAGGCAAACCATAAATGAAAATAATGAACAATTGAAGGCCG
Organism: Magicicada septendecula; assembly: GCA_034769895.1. Lineage (NCBI taxonomy): Eukaryota > Metazoa > Arthropoda > Insecta > Hemiptera > Cicadidae > Magicicada > Magicicada septendecula. Next base: position 157,427,452 of record CM068371.1, on the reverse strand, counting down.
ATTTTAGACAAATCAATGAAAGGCTGGAAAATAAAATAGACAGTATTAATGAAAACTCAAAAAAACAAAACGAAATTTTGAACGGGAATTTAATCAAACAAATGAATGAAAGGTTTGACAGGAATGACAAGAGTTTGAGACAGATTCAGGACGATAACAAACTAATGAACGAAAAACTTGAGGAAAACAATAGACGAATGAAAGCAGATCTTGAGAAAATCAATAAGGAAATATGGAAAACTTTCGGAGAGAAGTTTGAAAATGTTAATACGCTTATCCAAAAGGCAGATACATACAAGGAGGAGACAAATAAGCAAATGGATGAAGGTTTTAATAATTTGGATGAAACATTAGACAGCACTTCCGAAAGTATTATAGTAAGTCCAAACACAGAAGAGAGTAGCAAGAAAACAGAAATTAGAGAAGACCAGAATGCATTGCTATCTGAAAATAAGAATAGAAAGGACAAGGAGAAGATCCAAACCATGGAAGAGAATATCAAGAAAATAAGGAAAATATGGAGAAAGAAAATATTCAATACCAAAGAAGAAATGGAGATTAGGAAGGGTGGATTAATTAATATATTTAACCCTCCCATTAATAAACAAAAACTAGAGATAACATACTTCTCTTCACAGGTCATCATTTTATTTATAACTTGACATATTTGCTATATTATTTATCAGCCTTGTTGCTATTCTTCGATACTAGTTCGTTGTTTTGGTTATTTCACTGGTTTTAATTTACACACTTAAATCTATCACTATATAATGATGCAGTTGGTCTTTAAATTCTTCCTTAGTTTCACCATAGTTCACTCTTAACACTGTTTATACACTGGGTTTTTAACACTTTGTTCGTTATCTTCTTTGATTATCAGGGGTTTACAATACTCATTTGGTAAACATTTTGTTGTATACAATATTTGATAAACATTCTTGTTGTATACAATATGATAAACATTTTTCTTTATCATTTAATTACTTTTCTCATTCCTTGTTATAGCCTTCTTCTGTATTACTCGCTTTGTTGTTTTGCTTCTCTGCTCCTTCAAGTGATAGATGTTTACCACTTATTCTGGATGTTTAATTTCATTTGTTGAAATTAATGTTGAAGGATGAAGCATATTGTGTTTGGTTTGTTCAATAGTGGTTTTTTATTCACATTTATCTTTATTATCTCAACTCCTTTTTGGTGGTTCGCTCCTCATATTATTATTTTCATCATTCTCATTCCTTGTTATAGCCTTCTTCTGTATTACTCGCTTTGTTGGTTTTGCTTCTCTGCTCCTTCAAGTGATAGATGTTTACCACTTATTCTGGATGTTTATATTTCATTTGTGGAAATTAATGTTGAAGGATGAAGCATATTGTGTTTGGTTTGTTCAATATAATATATTCTATATATATTTCTATTTCTGTTGAAATTAATATTGAAGTATTAGAGTAATATTGTAGTATAAGTTTACTATTATAGTATGTTACGTTCATTCAATAGTATAATATGTTCATTCAATAGTATATTAGGGGGTCTTTGCGCTTTCACCATTCTATTGGGCTCATTATGGGTCAATTACATTTTCTTGGATTCATTTTTGATTTCTGCTTATAGTATTACATATCTGGGTACTGTAAACGTTATGACATTCTACATCTCATGATAAGTCTCATTATACATAATATTTTTTCAAGGATGCTTGGTTATATGTACCCTTGACCTTCTTACTTATTGGATCAGAAATTTCATAAGTATTGTTCTGATTGTTCTTTGTTATTGTATAAGGGCCTGTATACAGTACTAGCAGTTTCTTAGTGATACCCTCCATCATGCTGGGTAATTCTCTATTTCGCCAGGAGATGTTCGGTTATTAATCAGGTTTTTATTAATCTCCCTAGCATCTAGGCAGAGTCTCACCTTCCCGTTCTGCTTTTTTATTGCTACAATAGGGCTAGTCTAAGGTGACTGACTGCACTCAATGATATCATCCTTCAATAATTGGTTAATCTCAGTCCTAACTGCTTCTTTTAAAGAATAAGCAATTGGGTATGATTTCCGATTAAAATTTACGGGTTCTTTAAATCTCAACTCACATTGATAATTGTTTACCTTCCCAGGGATGTCTGAGAATACATGCCGGTATCTGTTGTATATTCTGACCAACATTTCAATTTGGTCTGGGCTTGGTGAATGGTCTCTTATGGTTGACTTGAATTGTCGGATTTCTTGGATTTTTTCATCCCACAAACTGTCATTTTTTGGTTGATACTCAACTTCGTTAATAGGTGTTTGATACCTAGGATTTCTTACTTCTCTGATGTGGAAAATGGTGCGGTCTTGAGGAGATTCCTTACTCCCAATAATCTCAGCCGTCCATTCCAAATCTGGTGTACTTAGAGTTATTTTTGCTCTACTCATGTCGATAATTGCTGAATATTTCCGCAGGATGTCGCAGCCAATTAAACTGCGAAATGGTAATCCAGTAGCTACCAAAAATATCATTGGGATCTTGACTCCATGACTGGTCACTTCCAGACTGACCTGTTTCTTGACGGTTTTATTCTGTCGTCCAGTCGCTCCCACTAATATTATACTGTTAATCGGTAGGGTTGGTACTACCGATTTGCCTTCTTCCTGGATGCGGTTGATTTCCGTGCTATCCATTAACGAGACATTTGCACCCGTGTCAATCATCAATGTGGTGGCCACTCCGTTTATTTTGGCAGCCACATATGCTATGTCATTGTTGCACTGATGGTGGTCAATTTCTTCCTCTTCCAGCAGTTCTTGTCTGATATTTTTTAAATAGTGACTTCTTATTATTGTTATCGTTTTATTTGAAGTCGTTTCGTAATTGCACCCAATAGAATGGTTCAGCGAGGGGTCTATGTGGTTTCTCAATGCCGCGATGCATTTAAAGAGAGTTCATTCTCTTCATCGCGTCTGTCCGGTGTGTTTTCCTGACTCCTCTCTTCCATATCGGGCCGTCCTCCATGGTGATTCTGGTGTTGGTTTGCATGAAATGAACTTGTGGCCGATAATCGTTGTTGCGGCTGTCGCCTTCGATACTCCTACTCCTCCGTTGTCCGCCTCTTGCATTTCTCCTGTCTTCGCGCTGGTACTCCTCGTCATCGAGTCCGTTGAAACTACGGAGCCTTGGATAGTACTGCCTCCTTCCCTGCTCATTGTTGGCCCTTCGGTATTGCTGCGGTTGGTTGTTTCCACCCTGGTTCTGGGGTCGGTTGGGGTTGTTGTTATGATTTTGCGGACGTCTCGTATTATTATTATTATTATTATTATTATTATTACCAGCGTAATTATTATTATTACCCTGATTATTTGGCCGATAATTGTTCTCGTTATTTTGGTTCACATTATTATGATTATAATTGTTAAAATTACTCCGGTAACTCCGTAATTTAGTGTTATTATTTTCATTACCACTTCTGTCGTGGAAGTTCTCATTCCTCTTGCGGCTCCTTCTATAGTAGCCTTCGTGTTCGCTATCCTCAAGCAGAGCTGCCATGGCTTGGACCGCCTTGATTTGCCCCCATTGACGTGATCTGGATACTCCCTCCTCATAATGATAAGCGAGCTTGGTGACCAGGCACTCCTCTGGTATCCTTGGTTCGAGGTTTCGCGCCAGACATACCTTACCCAGGAAGTAAGAAGTTGGAGTGGTTCCTCGACTGGCATCATATTTGCCGTGACAGACATCATCTCGCACTATGTTCTGCGTAGACTCCGACCAGTATTTGGCCCTGAACAGTGTCTTGAACTCCTCATAGCTCTGGACCTCGTGGCGGGTTGCAGTCCACCAATTATCGTGGATTTCTTTGATGTATTCATCAACCAAACTGCGTATTACCGTCCATCTGCTTTCCCGGATTCTGGTCAGGGTTTCCTCCACTCGTTCCAGAAATTCAATCGGGTTCTTCTTGTAATTTTTAAAGTTGATAACATCACGGTTATCCATGGGTTGTAGGTAGTGACCCTGTGCTGGTCGGTTATGAATGATTTCGATTTCTTCGCGCATTTGTAGGATCTCCCGTTGACGTAGTTCCTCGATTTTTTCATTATTGGTAACAGTTAGGGTTCTTATGGTGTTCACTGATGCGTCTATTTCTTCACATCTTTCTCCTACGTCCGTTCTGACTCGTTTGATCTCGTCCTGGCTCATCTTCTTCAGAGACTCGATCCTGGCTTCATTAATTTCTTCTATATTGTTGATTCGTCCATCGACCTCTTCTCTAGTACGTTGTAAATCTTGGCTGTGTTGTTCACACCTCTTGTGTACTTCCGTGATCTCTCTTCTAACTACTGTTATTTCTCTGTCGATTTTGGTGTTTATTTTTTCGTTATTTTCCTCCATCTTCTTGCTGATATCGTCCATTTTCTCTTCCATTTTCTGGCTGTTGTCGTCGAATTTTTTATTTAAATCTTCCTTCAATGACTCGATATTTCTTTGACTATCTTCCTTCAATGCTTTGCTGTTGTCGTCTATTTTCTTCTCCATTTTCTGACTATTGTCGTCTAATTTTTTATGTAAATCTTCCATCACCCTCCTCATCCATTCCTGGAAGTCTGTACCTCCTGTTTGTGTGGGCTTCTCAGGTTGTCTGGGTTGCACGGGTTCTGCAGGAGGCCTTCCTTCTTGTTGATTTTCTACGGTATTGTTGGTTGCAACTTCCATTTCGGATGTTGGTTGCGTCTCCTGTACCTCCATATTTGCTTCGGTGTTCACTTGTGCACCTTCTCCTTGGCTGGCCTTGTACCTAGTATCGTGTCTATGTGTGTGAGGCATGATAGGTCTATTGTATTTGCCAGGCTAATTTAATATTAAAAATTTATTAATTTAATATTTTTAAAGCCGCACTCTGTTGGTCACCAATTTGTAACTAAAGGTTTATTGGGCTGTTTAAATCTTTTAGTTACAGGTTACAAAAAATGTTTAATGAAGTCTCTATTTTGTATGCAGTAATTTGCTTTTATGATAATTGGTAAATATTATTTATGTAATTATAGTGTGATAATTTTTATGGATAAAATAATAATTGCTGGTCGGTAAATGAAAGTAACGGTAGCGTCGACCTTGAAGTGGAACTCCTCTTCTTGGTTAAATGTCGTCAGTGTAAGTACCGTCACGTGTTGTCTGGGCAAATAAATTAACATAAAAAAACGCTTTCACATACCTGGTAGTAGTACTTGAAGTTCTGACGTTCACTTACCCAGAATAAACTGTCAAGATTCTCTTATGACCAGCTTATACTTTAGTAACAAGGTTTTACAACTCCTTGTATGTAAGGTGGGCGCCACATGGGTTTACTTCATGAAAGGCTCCCATGAAAAAACAAATTGCTAAATTTTAAAATTGTATATGTTCACTTTATATCTTGTCTAAATGCTTAGGGCATTTAAAATAATTCAGATATAGTACTGTAAGTTTTCTACTCAAAGGTATCTCAATGTACTCTATGCTGAGTATTGCTTATCTAAATGAAATAATTGGAACCAAAGTTTATGCTGTATAACATTACGGGTTTATTATACTCTTTAAAATCAACTCAAATGAAAAATACAATTGTTACAGTAATACAATTTGGATGGTACTATCTGGCCTAGCTCAATTTAAAGACATTATAAAACTCTTATAATTATTAACAAATATTAATTTTATTTTATAAGTTACCTCACGGGTAGGTTCTTGAAAATACAAATAGAACGTTATTAATTGCCTTGATAGACATTACTGTAATGATAATTCATATTTGGCCTCTTTTAAAAAAACTCGCAATTATTTTTTAGGTTAACGATCATTTCGTATCCTTATATCCTAACAAATATTATAATACTTAACTCTAACACAAATATTCTTACATTGGATTATTTAATCCTCTAAATAATTTGATACAGTGTTTGGTATTAAAAGTTTGGTTGTCTTTGCGTCAGTACAAGAGTGTTGATAATTATGATCAGTGAAAACAGATAAACAATAAAATTGGTCACTGTACTACCTTGCTTCTTTTTAATCTTATAGATTAAAAATTAAACACTTTAGTGATTGGATTATAATGATCACTATCTAACTGCACTTTATTCGCACTTAGAACGAGAAATATACCATCTTCTTAATGAAACTGGGTTGTTTACCTTACAGGTTAAAATGCTTTCGCTCGTTCCGAACACACGCACTAATTAAAAATATTCACTATTACTTGTCGATGCACTTTTCGTGTGATGAATCGCTGTACTGTTAATTATTTTGGTAAATTTTGAAGTATTTACTACTATTATATTGTATTAAGTCATTAAAATTTAAGATACTGTCGACCGGAAACTAGATGGCTCGAGATGAAGGTAGCGAATTAACGAATTTCTCAACGTCTCTGGTTATATACCCCTTGTCTTCATCGCCGTTAGAGACAAAAGTCGCTAAGTAAACTCTTTTTTGATTGGTACAACAAACCGTTACAATGACGTACGGTATTGTTTTATTTAACCGCCACCGGAGCGTTTCTTTCGCCTAACTGTCGTTGTTGTCCGTATTCACTGACAATTTCTTAATTGTGATAAAAAAATGATGCTAACACTCACTATTCACTTATTTTAATTCCGATCTCTAGGTTATTATTATCAAATTAAAGTTTAGTCTCTGCTCTTTAATTTTATATGGCTTAGTGCCGGTTTTAACCTCGCTTTCTCTGACAATACATACAAATAGTGTTTTGAAACATGGTTTCTTATTGTCGTCTGCTAATAATGCACAATGCGACTATTTCTTATCTTTTTACATTTTGTTATTTACACTGTGTTCTCTTTTGAACGTTATTATTTGAATAATAATACATATATTATGACAATTAAAAGCTGATTATAGCTGAACAATATTAAATCTTAATATAATTATGATAATACGTTATTATGAAAATTCCTTATTCTCTAAATACATTTTACTTGGCCTACTCAATTTAAAGGTATACAATAATAATTGAGTGGTGGTATTTCACATCTCATTTAATTATATTTATTGTTCAGTAAATTTAATGTTCACTAGGAGTCCTGTTTCCCTATTAACTTACTGACATAAATTCGTTTATGTATGGTCTAGATACATTCATAGCACCATGTTTATTCCTTAATTATTATTACTAATTACATTTCGTTTAATCAGGAAGTTGCTTATACACATAAGACTTCCTTTTATAATTACCTTTATCCAATAATGTTACATCTGGGTTTGTAAAGCTAGTCTTTATATATCCTTGTGGCTATAGCTAGTATAGTCATAGGCTTTGTTATTTATTTATCATAGTTCTTTTAATTTCAGCCAAAATGCTGTTATTGTTATTACTTTATTTCAGTCATTTGTTATTTAGTTTCTATTTACATGACTCTACACATTAATGTCATGAACTGGTTCGCTTGACAGCTTATTGTGAACTTTGCATGTCCATTAGTTAAAGTCAATCATTGTGTTTGTTGTAGTGTCATGCAGTGTATTCGTCACTGCTTCTTGGGATCCTTCCTCTTCTTTCTTCTCTGCTGGTCCCTCTCTTCTTTGCTACATTCATTACAAATGATTCATTTTATAACTTTAGTGTCATAATTTACCCTTCTGGTGTGTGTCTTTGTTATGTAACATTTTGTGGTGTTACAATATATATATATATATATATATATATATATATATTAAACTTTCACTGTGGACACTTATGTTTTGGTTTTGTTTCCCAGACGTTTCGACGTGGTGTTCGTTTTCCTCAGTGGGTTTTAAATACTGAATGTCTGTACAAAGTAACGGTTATGGGTTGTAGGTGTGTGTGGTGGGGGTTGTTGGTGGGAGGGTATTGGCGCTGGGATTCAAAGTTTGTGTAGGAATCAGTGTATCGAAAAGTATGTGTGATCTATAATGTAATTGTTCATTTAATATGTTGTTTGGTTGTAGTGTGTGATATCTGTATATTTCAAATTGTTCTGCTGTGTTTAGTGTTCTACTTTTATGTAAGTAGTGTAGTATTTCCATGTTGTGCTCTATGTTTGTGTAACTGTGGTTTTCATTTTGTAAATGTGTGGCAAATGTGGAATGTATGTAGTTTGTGGTGAGGGCTTTTAAATGTTCAGAATTAAACTAGTTATGTAGTTTGTTTATTTATTGTATGATTTATATTGTGCAGGCGACTAAAATTTAGTACCTATGTTTAATTTTATATTTAATAAAATAATTATGTTATTATATAAGATAACCCAGGGTTAAAAAATAAAAGAGTAAAAAAATAAGATGATAATAAAAAATAAAATAATACTGTATGAGGAAAATGGCAGAAGAAAATAGTGCAGTGTAAGAATACTATAAGAGATTAATAAATAATATATAAATTCATTTAAAGTTAATAATAATATTAAAGACTTATATCTAAAGATATAAGAAAATAAACGAAAAACTGTTATATAAATCAAATTGGGAAATAAACCAAAATTAAAAAGAATTATTTTTCTATAAATCAAAAATAAATTTATAATAATTAAAAACAGCCTATATACTCAAAAGTAAATAGCAGCACCAATAAAAAATGATATAGAAATTATGTGTTACTAACAGTAACAGAATAACTACATATTGTTTAATCGAAAAAGAGATTGAAAACTGTTCGGTTGAAAAACGTAATGAGACCAAAATTGTATTAAAAAACCTTTGAAAACATTTGGAAACAGTACAAAATTATAACAAAAATTAACTCACAGTATACACATTATGTCCCAATCCTTTAGATATCAAATATAACTGGCTTTACCCGATAACAAAGTGTTAAAAAACCTTCTCAAGATCAGGCCTAGCCAAGCCGTGCTTTGAGTTTTTAACGAGATGGTATCTGATAGACATTCATGAAATTACAAAACAATTAGGACCACCACACTAGAAACCGCTTCACGCAAGTAAGAACTTTGAGGAAAGAGGTAATATAAACATTTCTTTTAATATTTAACCAAGAAAACCTCAAATCAAAACGTTGTGCAGTACGGAAATTTCTAAAATGTTGTCATGTGTTTAATAAAAATATAATCTGCACTCTTGCGGACAAATCCGGAACTACGTACTACGAAAATAAACAAACATTCGAAATTGATTATTTTTATCTTGTAAAGCGTAGTATATAATTATCCATTTCTGACCATCTCATAACACAAAGAACTTACCCTTAACCCTGGGGAAATAAATAAAACGAATTATATGTTGATTGATGTTTAATTAAAGATAAAATTGTAAAATCATTAAAAACCAGATTTTATGATAATTTCATGTTTACCCAATTAAATCGATATAATGAATTAGTGATTGAAAGGATCGATTGTAATATTTGTATATTGGCAGAAGAGGAAATCAATATTATACAAATAAATACTATTAATAATTTATGTTGAATAATAAAATGTGTCTTTTTTATTGTAGAGGGTAGTTGTGGTAGATTTCAGTAAGCTAAGAAGAGGACTATCCATCAGGTAGTATTACGGAACAGTGTCGTTTGGTTAACCTAACATTTGGAGATTAATGTCAAAATCAGCTGATCTTATGAACGGCGAATATTTGAAAAAATAAGAAATTGTCTACTCCGGGTGTAAACAAATGGTACTCGCTCTCTCTTCCAAATAAGACTAAACAACTTCCTTAATCTTGACCAAATCACACACACTCGATTTCTGTTTCGTTTGGGTAACATTACAATAAAATTTATTTAAACATTAATACTTATAATTCATAAGTGGCGATCGCTAAGAGGTACTCTGACCGCTCCGAGACTGTCAAAAGACGGACATCACACCTTATTAAAGATTACGTTACAAAAATGACGTACTAACATTGGGGCTGAGTTAACTATAAACCCGTAATTGTAATACAATCTTAGAGAGGTCGAAACCTTTGATACCCACGGTACATTACAGAATGGCGCTTACAACAGTGGGGCTTAATTAAATAAGACGAGCACACAATAGGTCACGTCCAAAGACTCTGCGGAAAGAATACTTAAGCGGTACGTTACAGAATGGCGCCCAACGTGGGGCTGTAATTAGAAAAGAATTTTGAGATATTAAATAAATTAATATACCAAAAAACCTAATTATCGTCGGCAGTTATGAGAAAACAAGAAATGCATAATACCAGAGGCAGATCGAAGAAGAGGGCAGAAGAAAAGGAGATCGAAGAAGGTGGACAGGAACGAGAGATAGAAATATTTACGGACAGCGAAATGGAACAACCAATGGGTGATAAAGAAGAAACTGAAGCAATTATGAACACGGAAAGAGAAATAGTGGAAGAGGATGCCCAAGGGGACCAACCAGACAAAGCGGTAGCCAGAGAAGAACCTAATTGGCAAGACATGATGAAATTTATGGCTGAACAATTTAGAAAACAGGTGAAACTTCAAAGCAAACCAATAACAAAATAGATGAAAATTTTAGAAAACAGGAGGAAAACTTAAAACAAACCAATGAGGAAAATAAAGAAAATTTTAGGAGACAGGAGGAAAAATTGGATAAAATAATTGAAAACTCAAGGAAACAAAATGAAGCCTTGAGCGAAAAATTTGACAAAATGGATGAAAGTTTCAGAAAGTTAGAGGAAACAATGGACAGTGGTTTCAAGAAAATGAATGAAAGTTTTAGGAAACAGGAGGAAAACTTAAAGAGACACCATGAGACATTTATGAAGAAAATGGATAGTGGTTTCAATAATTTGAAAGGAACAACAGACAGCACATCCGAAGGTCTTAAAGTAAATCCGAATACAGAAGAAAGTAGCAAGGAAACAGAAATTAGAGAAGACCAGAATGCATTGCTATCTGAAAATAAGAATAGAAAGGACAAGGAGAAGATCCAAACCATGGAAGAGAATATCAAGAAAATAAGGAAAATATGGAGAAAGAAAATATTCAATACAAAAGAAGAAATGGAGATGAGGAAGGGTGGATTAATTAATATATTTAACCCTCCCATTAATAAACAAAGGGAGTTAAATAAAGTTAGAAATTGTAGACAAAACTCAATAAAAATATCAAAGGTAAACCACCATAGAATAATAACAAAAAACTTAAATAAATTTAAATATCATTTAAATATATCGACGATCAAAGAGTATCTGACCACATCAATTATATTTTCAAGACGGAGTATACCAACAGAACATTGTATAAATAATACAGAGGTCAAAGAGAATGGAATGATAGAATATATGAATGATTACGTTAGGTTAGAGGAGATACAATACTTGTCAATTAAGAAGGATCTAAATATGACCGAAAACCGTGACTTAAATGAAGACTTTGTATCAGCCGAGTTACAGTACCAGATACACGAGAGATATTTAACAAGTGTAAAAATTGGTATGAACACTGCAGTAATCCGGACGACGAGTGCAGACGAATTAATGGACCATGGTTAGAAGAAGAAGTAGTCAACCAGAAAAATGGGACTGATTTTCTGAAAACCGACCAGGCAACCAATTGGAAAAAGGAAACCCCAAAATTCAAAAAGCATGTAAGGACAACTTACTCAAGTTATTTCGAACAATATAATTTAAAATAAAGAGAATAAAACCCCAAAATTCCAAAAAACTGTAAGGTCAACTTACTAACAATTTATTCAGGAAAAGATGATTTAATAAAAAGTATGTAAGTACAACTTACTTCAGATATTTCGAAACCATTTAATTTAACAAAAAATAAGAACAGATTATTCAATAATATTTATAAAGAATGGATTTAAAATGAAATAATAGGAAAAAATAATATTTTATGGTAACAAACAGAAGAATAAATAAATAAATAAAAACAATTGATGGTAATGTGCTCAGTTAAGGAAGTCAAATAAGAAGAATAACGATTAATTTAATGACTACAGTGAAACTGAAGGAGGATAATAATTAATACAACAATAATTTAGAATCTCTCGGAATTGAAAATGATATAAGAAGAAATGATACGGAGAAAATATGTCACAAGAAGGAAAGTCAAAAGGATTTTAAAATAATGCCTATCAATAATGTTATATGCTATTAGTTAATGGAAAGGAAGAAGGAATCAAGAAGAAGAAGAAATATATAAATAAATGCAAACAGCTACAGTATGAAGAATCCCAAAGGTGTTTAGTATTAGTCACTAATTGACTACTTATAATCTTTTTATTTTTATGTATTGACCGTAGAAATGTTCCAGCAATAATTTTCCTGAGCAGGGATGATGTTCCCCTGGTCTCAGAAGGTGTAAGGATGGACAGCGGAGTTATGGACCCAAAAGTGGCCACCCGACTGGTACCACCGCACAAGATAGGGAAAAATGTTAGGGAAATTGAATATTTAAGGGATAATAATTATAAAATAGCTGAAAAGAGTGATATTAGATTCCAGAAGTATAGATGAAGAAAATAGAAGGAAGATAGCAGATCGAAGCTTAATTGATAAAGCGAATTTATAGAAGTAAATAGAAATGATTGTTAAAACAAGTTTAAGATGATTAGTGTGACCAGTCCTTATCAAGTAAAATGTGGAAGTACCACTACCCAGAGAAATAAATCATTAATGAATTTGCCTCCAAGAGAGAGAGAGAGTTGAGTAAGAAAACAGCAATTACCACCAGTCTGAAATACCAGTCAGTATATAACCAGTTTGAAATGAAGGAAGATATTATGAAGAATAAAACCAGGAATATTATGAAAATTGAAGCAATCAACAATTTATTTTAGTAAACCAGTAAAACAAAAATAAATTTGTTCTAGTGGGGGGGCTTTATGTAACGTTACATAACCCAGTCCCAATAAATGATAACTTAATTATACTACCATAAAGGTCAGAAATGGGTAAACTATAACTGGCTCTAAATTACGTTATATCACCAAACATTATAAACTATATTGATGTGATATACAGTGTAACAAGTGAGTTATAGTGTACCCAGTGCGTAAATAAGTGAATGTGAAGGGGATATCTTACAGACTTGTGCTGTAGATGTAGGAATTATGGATTATAATAGTAGACTGTGATGCTACTAACTAGTTATGTAGTTTGTTTATTTATTGTATGATTTATATTGTGCAGGCGACTAAAATTTAGTACCTATGTTTAATTTTATATTTAATAAAATAATTATGTTATTATATAAGATAACCCAGGGTTAAAAAATAAAAGAGTAAAAAATAAGATGATAATAAAAAATAAAATAATACTGTATGAGGAAAATGGCAGAAGAAAATAGTGCAGTGTAAGAATACTATAAGAGATTAATAAATAATATATAAATTCATTTAAAGTTAATAATAATATTAAAGACTTATATCTAAAGATATAAGAAAATAAACGAAAAACTGTTATATAAATCAAATTGGGAAATAAACCAAAATTAAAAAGAATTATTTTTCTATAAATCAAAAATAAATTTATAATAATTAAAAACAGCCTATATACTCAAAAGTAAATAGCAGCACCAATAAAAAATGATATAGAAATTATGTGTTACTAACAGTAACAGAATAACTACATATTGTTTAATCGAAAAAGAGATTGAAAACTGTTCGGTTGAAAAACGTAATGAGACCAAAATTGTATTAAAAAACCTTTGAAAACATTTGGAAACAGTACAAAATTATAACAAAAATTAACTCACAGTATACACATTATGTCCCAATCCTTTAGATATCAAATATAACTGGCTTTACCCGATAACAAAGTGTTAAAAAACCTTCTCAAGATCAGGCCTAGCCAAGCCGTGCTTCGAGTTTTTAAGGAGATGGTATCTGATAGACATTCATGAAATTACAAAACAATTAGGACCACCACACTAGAAACCGCTTCACGCAAGTAAGAACTTTGAGGAAAGAGGTAATATAAACATTTCTTTTAATATTTAACCAAGAAAACCTCAAATCAAAACGTTGTGCAGTACGGAAATTTCTAAAATGTTGTCATGTGTTTAATAAAAATATAATCTGCACTCTTGCGGACAAATCCGGAACTACGTACTACGAAAATAAACAAACATTCGAAATTGATTATTTTTATCTTGTAAAGCGTAGTATATAATTATCCATTTCTGACCATCTCATAACACAAAGAACTTACCCTTAACCCTGGGGAAATAAATAAAACGAATTATATGTTGATTGATGTTTAATTAAAGATAAAATTGTAAAATCATTAAAAACCAGATTTTATGATAATTTCATGTTTACCCAATTAAATCGATATAATGAATTAGTGATTGAAAGGATCGATTGTAATATTTGTATATTGGCAGAAGAGGAAATCAATATTATACAAATAAATACTATTAATAATTTATGTTGAATAATAAAATGTGTCTTTTTTATTGTAGAGGGTAGTTGTGGTAGATTTCGGTAAGCTAAGAAGAGGACTATCCATCAGGTAGTATTACGGAACAGTGTCGTTTGGTTAACCTAACATTTGGAGATTAATGTCAAAATCAGCTGATCTTATGAACGGCGAATATTTGAAAAAATAAGAAATTGTCTACTCCGGGTGTAAACAAATGGTACTCGCTCTCTCTTCCAAATAAGACTAAACAACTTCCTTAATCTTGACCAAATCACACACACTCGATTTCTGTTTCGTTTGGGTAACATTACAATAAAATTTATTTAAACATTAATACTTATAATTCATAAGTGGCGATCGCTAAGAGGTACTCTGACCGCTCCGAGACTGTCAAAAGACGGACATCACACCTTATTAAAGATTACGTTACAAAAATGACGTACTAACATTGGGGCTGAGTTAACTATAAACCCGTAATTGTAATACAATCTTAGAGAGGTCGAAACCTTTGATACCCACGGTACATTACAGAATGGCGCTTACAACAGTGGGGCTTAATTAAATAAGACGAGCACACAATAGGTCACGTCCAAAGACTCTGCGGAAAGAATACTTAAGCGGTACGTTACAGAATGGCGCCCAACGTGGGGCTGTAATTAGAAAAGAATTTTGAGATATTAAATAAATTAATATACCAAAAAACCTAATTATCGTCGGCAGTTATGAGAAAACAAGAAATGCATAATACCAGAGGCAGATCGAAGAAGAGGGCAGAAGAAAAGGAGATCGAAGAAGGTGGACAGGAACGAGAGATAGAAATATTTACGGACAGCGAAATGGAACAACCAATGGGTGATAAAGAAGAAACTGAAGCAATTATGAACACGGAAAGAGAAATAGTGGAAGAGGATGCCCAAGGGGACCAACCAGACAAAGCGGTAGCCAGAGAAGAACCTAATTGGCAAGACATGATGAAATTTATGGCTGAACAATTTAGAAAACAGGTGAAACTTCAAAGCAAACCAATAACAAAATAGATGAAAATTTTAGAAAACAGGAGGAAAACTTAAAACAAACCAATGAGGAAAATAAAGAAAATTTTAGGAGACAGGAGGAAAAATTGGATAAAATAATTGAAAACTCAAGGAAACAAAATGAAGCCTTGAGCGAAAAATTTGACAAAATGGATGAAAGTTTCAGAAAGTTAGAGGAAACAATGGACAGTGGTTTCAAGAAAATGAATGAAAGTTTTAGGAAACAGGAGGAAAACTTAAAGAGACACCATGAGACATTTATGAAGAAAATGGATAGTGGTTTCAATAATTTGAAAGGAACAACAGACAGCACATCCGAAGGTCTTAAAGTAAATCCGAATACAGAAGAAAGTAGCAAGGAAACAGAAATTAGAGAAGACCAGAATGCATTGCTATCTGAAAATAAGAATAGAAAGGACAAGGAGAAGATCCAAACCATGGAAGAGAATATCAAGAAAATAAGGAAAATATGGAGAAAGAAAATATTCAATACAAAAGAAGAAATGGAGATGAGGAAGGGTGGATTAATTAATATATTTAACCCTCCCATTAATAAACAAAGGGAGTTAAATAAAGTTAGAAATTGTAGACAAAACTCAATAAAAATATCAAAGGTAAACCACCATAGAATAATAACAAAAAACTTAAATAAATTTAAATATCATTTAAATATATCGACGATCAAAGAGTATCTGACCACATCAATTATATTTTCAAGACGGAGTATACCAACAGAACATTGTATAAATAATACAGAGGTCAAAGAGAATGGAATGATAGAATATATGAATGATTACGTTAGGTTAGAGGAGATACAATACTTGTCAATTAAGAAGGATCTAAATATGACCGAAAACCGTGACTTAAATGAAGACTTTGTATCAGCCGAGTTACAGTACCAGATACACGAGAGATATTTAACAAGTGTAAAAATTGGTATGA
This sequence comes from Magicicada septendecula, assembly GCA_034769895.1. Taxonomy (NCBI): domain Eukaryota; kingdom Metazoa; phylum Arthropoda; class Insecta; order Hemiptera; family Cicadidae; genus Magicicada; species Magicicada septendecula. The sequence continues at coordinate 157,411,159 of CM068371.1, read as the reverse complement.
ACACTGCAGTAATCCGGACGACGAGTGCAGACGAATTAATGGACCATGGTTAGAAGAAGAAGTAGTCAACCAGAAAAATGGGACTGATTTTCTGAAAACCGACCAGGCAACCAATTGGAAAAAGGAAACCCCAAAATTCAAAAAGCATGTAAGGACAACTTACTCAAGTTATTTCGAACAATATAATTTAAAATAAAGAGAATAAAACCCCAAAATTCCAAAAAACTGTAAGGTCAACTTACTAACAATTTATTCAGGAAAAGATGATTTAATAAAAAGTATGTAAGTACAACTTACTTCAGATATTTCGAAACCATTTAATTTAACAAAAAATAAGAACAGATTATTCAATAATATTTATAAAGAATGGATTTAAAATGAAATAATAGGAAAAAATAATATTTTATGGTAACAAACAGAAGAATAAATAAATAAATAAAAACAATTGATGGTAATGTGCTCAGTTAAGGAAGTCAAATAAGAAGAATAACGATTAATTTAATGACTACAGTGAAACTGAAGGAGGATAATAATTAATACAACAATAATTTAGAATCTCTCGGAATTGAAAATGATATAAGAAGAAATGATACGGAGAAAATATGTCACAAGAAGGAAAGTCAAAAGGATTTTAAAATAATGCCTATCAATAATGTTATATGCTATTAGTTAATGGAAAGGAAGAAGGAATCAAGAAGAAGAAGAAATATATAAATAAATGCAAACAGCTACAGTATGAAGAATCCCAAAGGTGTTTAGTATTAGTCGCTAATTGACTACTTATAATCTTTTTATTTTTATGTATTGACCGTAGAAATGTTCCAGCAATAATTTTCCTGAGCAGGGATGATGTTCCCCTGGTCTCAGAAGGTGTAAGGATGGACAGCGGAGTTATGGACCCAAAAGTGGCCACCCGACTGGTACCACCGCACAAGATAGGGAAAAATGTTAGGGAAATTGAATATTTAAGGGATAATAATTATAAAATAGCTGAAAAGAGTGATATTAGATTCCAGAAGTATAGATGAAGAAAATAGAAGGAAGATAGCAGATCGAAGCTTAATTGATAAAGCGAATTTATAGAAGTAAATAGAAATGATTGTTAAAACAAGTTTAAGATGATTAGTGTGACCAGTCCTTATCAAGTAAAATGTGGAAGTACCACTACCCAGAGAAATAAATCATTAATGAATTTGCCTCCAAGAGAGAGAGAGAGTTGAGTAAGAAAACAGCAATTACCACCAGTCTGAAATACCAGTCAGTATATAACCAGTTTGAAATGAAGGAAGATATTATGAAGAATAAAACCAGGAATATTATGAAAATTGAAGCAATCAACAATTTATTTTAGTAAACCAGTAAAACAAAAATAAATTTGTTCTAGTGGGGGGGCTTTATGTAACGTTACATAACCCAGTCCCAATAAATGATAACTTAATTATACTACCATAAAGGTCAGAAATGGGTAAACTATAACTGGCTCTAAATTACGTTATATCACCAAACATTATAAACTATATTGATGTGATATACAGTGTAACAAGTGAGTTATAGTGTACCCAGTGCGTAAATAAGTGAATGTGAAGGGGATATCTTACAGACTTGTGCTGTAGATGTAGGAATTATGGATTATAATAGTAGACTGTGATGCTACTAACTAGTTATGTAGTTTGTTTATTTATTGTATGATTTATATTGTGCAGGCGACTAAAATTTAGTACCTATTGTAGCGGGGCATTTTTGGGGTCTACCTGAGACAATGTAAAGAAGTTTATATTTTATTGATAATAAATAACATAATTTGTATTTTTTTTTATAAATAAATAATAATAACTTTATCCCTTGTTGAGTGATAGGGACAGAAATTATAGACTTGGGTAAATTTGTTATTTTGAAACGATCGCAACGTGGCTGCACTGCTGTTAACCTTATGAATACAGACTTGTTTAATAATATTCATATAAACAGTTTTAATAACCGGCAACTGTACCAAAATCAGTTCAAGGACAATGACGAACACAAAAAACGTTATGTAACAGTAAACACGTTACATAACCAGACATCAGGCGATGTGTTGCGTCAGCAAATTATATAACGATGTGTGTCACCAGTTTTGTCAACAAGCCAAAAACAGTCCACTGGCGCACGAATACAAAATGTAAGCCAATAAGAACTGAACGAACAACAGTTGCTTCACAAAATAGCGCCTATTTCTCAGCCCAGTCCAACGCCATCACCACTGGCGAGTGGTATCTGTATAAAAGTTTCGGCAGTAAGTGCGGGCCCGTACCTAAAATGTGAAGACCGAAAATACAACCAAATGTAACTTAAAGCATATCTAAATCAAGTAAAAGGAACAGTTTTCTTGGAATGATGACCGTGGTGGAAATATAAAACTGAGTGTTAATTAAAACAAACGCGTGTGCGTGGACTTAAAAAATCATGACTTCTTCTGGACTTAAAAAGCAGCTAAGTAACCTACAATAATATAAAGAAAACACAAATCTTCAACTATGGTTTAATATTCAAAATTTTAACACTTTCTAATTATGAGCTCTTAAAATCGGGGAATGATTATGTGTGTGTGTGTGTAAGCGCTGGTTTTCGGTATGTCTTAGTTGTAGAGAATTGTCTGTATTTATATTATATCTTAGTTTGAAAACTGCTTAAGCAAAATGATCATTTTTACGAATACTTAAACACACTTAAATTACGAAAATTAATAGGTATAAGGGAGAAAAGAAATTTTGTATTTTGACCGAAAAATTTATAACTTAATGGTGTTTCTTTTGAGAATCTAATAAAATAATATTGATCTGGATAGTTAAATGTGAATTAAATTAGTTATTGCAAATAAACCATTCTGATCTCCTGTTCGCCAAAAAAAGAACCCGAGGACCCAAGAAAAACGGTAAGTACGTATATTTTTTCATACGTAGTTGGTAACAAGATGGCGCTCGAAGAATTCAGTTAATAAATAGTGAACAGTAACCTATTATCGAGAAAGATAAATATCAATAATATGATATATCACATTTGGCTGCCGGCGAACAGGGACAATTTATATAATTATATTATATAAATATAGGCCTACGGGGAGAACAGGATGGTTGTTTGGAATGTGTATTTACGTATGTACGTAAATTAGACGCAAGTATGGGGTTATGTTTTGATAGGGTTATGTATGTAGTGCATTATTTGTTTATGTGTTTATGAGTATTGTGAGGGTAATTAGTGTGTATGAGATGAATTACATTATATAAAGAGTATTATAATAAAATCTTTTAAAATGGCTGAGATACAAGATAATGATTTAATCAAGATGATGAAATTGCTGTTTAATGAACAAAAAAACGAAATCAATGAGAAGTTAGATATTCAAAAGAATAGTTTTAAAGAGTTGAAACATGAAATACAAGAAATGAGTAAACAGTTAGAAAGCACTAACGAAATAATAAGAAACAGTTTAAATAAGTTAGAACAGAAGTTCGAGAAATTAGGTAACAATGTTTTAAATAAGACAAAATGTAAAAATGACGAAATAGTAGACAATTTTGAGAGTATAGTGGGGGTGAAGAATAATGATGAAAATATAAAGAATGAGAGTACTGATGAGTTGGTGGAAGGTAGTGATTATGAAATGTTAATGTGTGTCAGTGAGTTAGAGAGAGAGAGAAAAAATAATGTTGTAGTAGAGTGGGGACAGAGGGCAAATTTTCCCTTTATTATTTATGATGTTTATGATGATTTATTGAGTCCACAAGTGTTGTGGTTGAAGGGCAAGAGTCCCGTATTGGTAGATGAATTGAGGTGTTTATTTTTGTGGAGTAATTGTGTACCCTCTGTCCGGAATAATTGTGAGAGTGTGATGTGGTGTTATGAAGAGAGAGAGGTAAATAGAGAATGGTATGTAACAGAATTGTATAATTTGAATAGAAAGTATGATGAATGGAAAGAAGGCTTAGAAATATATTTGAATAATAATGATTACAATGATTTGATAAAAATAATTAGACCGATAGTGACTGAATGTAATGACGGAGACGTAACAAAAATACCTAACGTAGACTGGTTTAATGAGTATTCTGGTAAAATGAGTGAATTTGGTTGTTCTGGTTATGACACACAAAGTAACCATTTGTTTGTAAATAAAAAGCAACAGTGTTATATAAAACCAAGGTTGATTTGGGACGATGGAGGGTAGACTGTAAGACAATAAAAGACAATTAAACATTTTGTTTTATGGTTGTTTGACATGGCAGATGTGGACATGAAGTGAGATACACTTGAACAGTTTTGACGCATATTTTGTAAATAATATTGAATTCATGTGTGTATTGTGAAATGTTAGATAAGTAATGTGTATATGTTTTGGAAAATGTTGTGTTAATAATAAGAATATTATTAATATTTTTGCATTCTAGTTAAATAATAAAATAATAATGAAGACAATAATTAATGATTTGTAGAATGTTGATAATAATTGAAATATGTTATTTTAATAATCAAATGAAGTAAATAATTTGAGATGTTTAGATATTGTGATTGAATATTATGTGTTTGAATTTTATAAGGAATTTAAATTGTGTGATGAGATTTTAATTTAATAATCATGAATAAATAAATAAATGTTAAATGGTTTATTTTGTGGAATTTTGTGATAAATTCTGATAAATAAAAACAGTTAATGAAATTTTAAATAATAATGTTTATAAATTTTATATAAATTATTTAAAAGAGAATTGTTTGTTTGATGTATGCTAATAATCCAGGTGTATTGCTATTTGTGTATTGTGTTATGTGATGTATTATAACAGTGTAGTGTGGAACTGCTATGGTGGAAGGTTGTAGATGTTGTATTAATTATTTTATGTTAATAATGGTTAAGCTTCCATACAAGGTGGGTTAAAACCCCATCTAAATTAATATTGTCATTTAAATATAAATTCGTAAATTTAATTTTACTTGTGATTCCCCAACTTTTCGGGCGGTCACGGCCTCACCGAACCCTGACCGTGGAATTGGTTTAGCTTTAACAGCTATGGTTAGGGCACATTACGATTGCGCGCTGCCATAACTGGCCATAGCTGTTATCGTTGTAAAGGTGCATTTTGAAATTGATGGGGGGTAATAAAAGGGGAATCACCAAACTATGGAACAGCGGCTGCCACTCTGTTCGAGAAGGAACAGCAGAGCCAGGTGGTAGATCCGTTTAAGGGTGTATAATTATTAACGAGAACATGTTGATGTTCAACAATTTTAAACTTAACAGCGGAAGCAGAGACACGGAGAGGTAAAAACCTGCTCCAAAATATACAGTCTCTGTGGAAGCGAAAAGGCGCCACAGTCTTCCATAATTCTGAAATAGTGTGTGTGGCTGGGAGGTTATCCAAGGGGATAACGTATTAAAAATTTGATATATTTTAATTAATAATGATGATTTGCTACGCAATAATTTTGTTTGAATTTAAAAATTAGATGCACTAAATACTTCTTATATTGTGTTATTATGTCTTATTGTGTTGATTGCATTAGTATGTTAGGAATAAGTATTATAAAAATATAATAATTTGTTTTCAATGTGTTTACTGATTTTAAAATAAAATGAAAAATAGTTGTAATAAGTAAAATTTTCAATAGGTTGTAAAAGATAGAAGTGGGTGATAGTAATTGTTTGAATAAAATGTTTGAGTCAATTCAAGTTGAATTTTGTGGGACATAGATTTGTCCAAATCGAAGTAAAAGTTAAAGTAATAGTGGAAATGAAAATAATGCAATGTTGTTTTGAGTTAATGTAATGTTATAGAATTTGAGAAATAAGTGGAGACACAGTAGTTATGGAGATTTTATGTAGAGTTTGGAGCGATATATTGTTTATTTGTTGATGTTAATTTGTTGTAATTGTAGTGAGGTTATGAGATTGAGATTTTTTGGGGATGGTAATTTTGTAGTAGTGGTAGTGTAATGTGGGAGTCCGCAACATAAGGGTTGGGACGGGATAGGGACCGATTGGCGCCGGAAAGGGTTACCTAGGGTGAGTCCAGGGACCAACATAAGGGAATGAGTTTTGGGAAGGAAACACGTATCCTATGTACAAAGGGTTAGAGAGTATTTTTTTTTTATATAAGAGGAGAAGGTGGCGATTGGAGTTAAAATAGTAAGTAGTTAGAGGTAGATAAGGGTTAGTAAAATTTTGATAGAGGGGTGTCATACTAGTTAAAGATTTTGTAAGGGAGCATTAGAGTAATAAAAGGGGTAAGATTATGAGTAAATGCCAAATGGATGAAGTAAATTATAATGAAATAATGAATAACGTAGAATCACCCAAAGTAATGAAATGGAATAATGATGGCCAGAATTGAAAAAAAAAAAAAATAAATAAAATAAAAAATTTTGTAATTTTGAGAAACGCATTAATAAGAGTAAATCAAGTTTAAAAGTAATTTTTTGATTTTATATGTCAATTTAATGATGTAAAGTGTGTAACATTTTAATTGTAAGTTGTTTATTTTAAAATGAATTATTTATGTACTGTGTTTTCTTATGTTAAGTTATGTTAGGTATTCTGATATATACATGTTAGTAATAAGTGAGTAAAAACAAAACCAGTGCTTCTTAGCGCAAACCAGCACCGCTAGGGGGGAACAGATCAGTTGGGGATATGGTGTTGTATAAGGCCACTATTTAATATTTTGATTTGTTGTTTCAGTGTTTGGTGATGCTGTGGCGGCGGACCTGAGCTGGCCTGCGCGTCAGAGCAGGGGCGTGGAGTATCTGTCTGACTCTACGGTGTTGGGATCTCGAGAGAGAAGTCCAGTATTGTCATGCAGATGCGGTCACAGTCACCAGACCAAGGGTGAGTTGATTATTCTTTTTTGTAAACCATACAGGGGGTTGTGGCGACATATCCTGGCTGATCCCTTTAGCAAGTATGAATGTGTCAATGAGATTTTTTATGCTTCGGCATAAAATATCTCATTGAGGGGGTATTGTAGCGGGGCATTTTTGGGGTCTACCTGAGACAATGTAAAGAAGTTTATATTTTATTGATAATAAATAACATAATTTGTATTTTTTTTTTATAAATAAATAATAATAACTTTATCCCTTGTTGAGTGATAGGGACAGAAATTATAGACTTGGGTAAATTTGTTATTTTGAAACGATCGCAACGTGGCTGCACTGCTGTTAACCTTATGAATACAGACTTGTTTAATAATATTCATATAAACAGTTTTAATAACCGGCAACTGTACCAAAATCAGTTCAAGGACAATGACGAACACAAAAAACGTTATGTAACAGTAAACACGTTACATAACCAGACATCAGGCGATGTGTTGCGTCAGCAAATTATATAACGATGTGTGTCACCAGTTTTGTCAACAAGCCAAAAACAGTCCACTGGCGCACGAATACAAAATGTAAGCCAATAAGAACTGAACGAACAACAGTTGCTTCACAAAATAGCGCCTATTTCTCAGCCCAGTCCAACGCCATCACCACTGGCGAGTGGTATCTGTATAAAAGTTTCGGCAGTAAGTGCGGGCCCGTACCTAAAATGTGAAGACCGAAAATACAACCAAATGTAACTTAAAGCATATCTAAATCAAGTAAAAGGAACAGTTTTCTTGGAATGATGACCGTGGTGGAAATATAAAACTGAGTGTTAATTAAAACAAACGCGTGTGCGTGGACTTAAAAAATCATGACTTCTTCTGGACTTAAAAGCAGCTAAGTAACCTACAATAATATAAAGAAAACACAAATCTTCAACTATGGTTTAATATTCAAAATTTTAACACTTTCTAATTATGAGCTCTTAAAATCGGGGAATGATTATGTGTGTGTGTGTGTAAGCGCTGGTTTTCGGTATGTCTTAGTTGTAGAGAATTGTCTGTATTTATATTATATCTTAGTTTGAAAACTGCTTAAGCAAAATGATCATTTTTACGAATACTTAAACACACTTAAATTACGAAAATTAATAGGTATAAGGGAGAAAAGAAATTTTGTATTTTGACCGAAAAATTTATAACTTAATGGTGTTTCTTTTGAGAATCTAATAAAATAATATTGATCTGGATAGTTAAATGTGAATTAAATTAGTTATTGCAAATAAACCATTCTGATCTCCTGTTCGCCAAAAAAGAACCCGAGGACCCAAGAAAAACGGTAAGTACGTATATTTTTTCATACGTAGTTGGTAACAAGATGGCGCTCGAAGAATTCAGTTAATAAATAGTGAACAGTAACCTATTATCGAGAAAGATAAATATCAATAATATGATATATCACACTATGTTTAATTTTATATTTAATAAAATAATTATGTTATTATATAAGATAACCCAGGGTTAAAAAATAAAAGAGTAAAAAATAAGATGATAATAAAAAATAAAATAATACTGTATGAGGAAAATGGCAGAAGAAAATAGTGCAGTGTAAGAATACTATAAGAGATTAATAAATAATATATAAATTCATTTAAAGTTAATAATAATATTAAAGACTTATATCTAAAGATATAAGAAAATAAACGAAAAACTGTTATATAAATCAAATTGGGAAATAAACCAAAATTAAAAAGAATTATTTTTCTATAAATCAAAAATAAATTTATAATAATTAAAAACAGCCTATATACTCAAAAGTAAATAGCAGCACCAATAAAAAATGATATAGAAATTATGTGTTACTAACAGTAACAGAATAACTACATATTGTTTAATCGAAAAAGAGATTGAAAACTGTTCGGTTGAAAAACGTAATGAGACCAAAATTGTATTAAAAAACCTTTGAAAACATTTGGAAACAGTACAAAATTATAACAAAAATTAACTCACAGTATACACATTATGTCCCAATCCTTTAGATATCAAATATAACTGGCTTTACCCGATAACAAAGTGTTAAAAAACCTTCTCAAGATCAGGCCTAGCCAAGCCGTGCTTCGAGTTTTTAAGGAGATGGTATCTGATAGACATTCATGAAATTACAAAACAATTAGGACCACCACACTAGAAACCGCTTCACGCAAGTAAGAACTTTGAGGAAAGAGGTAATATAAACATTTCTTTTAATATTTAACCAAGAAAACCTCAAATCAAAACGTTGTGCAGTACGGAAATTTCTAAAATGTTGTCATGTGTTTAATAAAAATATAATCTGCACTCTTGCGGACAAATCCGGAACTACGTACTACGAAAATAAACAAACATTCGAAATTGATTATTTTTATCTTGTAAAGCGTAGTATATAATTATCCATTTCTGACCATCTCATAACACAAAGAACTTACCCTTAACCCTGGGGAAATAAATAAAACGAATTATATGTTGATTGATGTTTAATTAAAGATAAAATTGTAAAATCATTAAAAACCAGATTTTATGATAATTTCATGTTTACCCAATTAAATCGATATAATGAATTAGTGATTGAAAGGATCGATTGTAATATTTGTATATTGGCAGAAGAGGAAATCAATATTATACAAATAAATACTATTAATAATTTATGTTGAATAATAAAATGTGTCTTTTTTATTGTAGAGGGTAGTTGTGGTAGATTTCAGTAAGCTAAGAAGAGGACTATCCATCAGGTAGTATTACGGAACAGTGTCGTTTGGTTAACCTAACATTTGGAGATTAATGTCAAAATCAGCTGATCTTATGAACGGCGAATATTTGAAAAAATAAGAAATTGTCTACTCCGGGTGTAAACAAATGGTACTCGCTCTCTCTTCCAAATAAGACTAAACAACTTCCTTAATCTTGACCAAATCACACACACTCGATTTCTGTTTCGTTTGGGTAACATTACAATAAAATTTATTTAAACATTAATACTTATAATTCATAAGTGGCGATCGCTAAGAGGTACTCTGACCGCTCCGAGACTGTCAAAAGACGGACATCACACCTTATTAAAGATTACGTTACAAAAATGACGTACTAACATTGGGGCTGAGTTAACTATAAACCCGTAATTGTAATACAATCTTAGAGAGGTCGAAACCTTTGATACCCACGGTACATTACAGAATGGCGCTTACAACAGTGGGGCTTAATTAAATAAGACGAGCACACAATAGGTCACGTCCAAAGACTCTGCGGAAAGAATACTTAAGCGGTACGTTACAGAATGGCGCCCAACGTGGGGCTGTAATTAGAAAAGAATTTTGAGATATTAAATAAATTAATATACCAAAAAACCTAATTATCGTCGGCAGTTATGAGAAAACAAGAAATGCATAATACCAGAGGCAGATCGAAGAAGAGGGCAGAAGAAAAGGAGATCGAAGAAGGTGGACAGGAACGAGAGATAGAAATATTTACGGACAGCGAAATGGAACAACCAATGGGTGATAAAGAAGAAACTGAAGCAATTATGAACACGGAAAGAGAAATAGTGGAAGAGGATGCCCAAGGGGACCAACCAGACAAAGCGGTAGCCAGAGAAGAACCTAATTGGCAAGACATGATGAAATTTATGGCTGAACAATTTAGAAAACAGGTGAAACTTCAAAGCAAACCAATAACAAAATAGATGAAAATTTTAGAAAACAGGAGGAAAACTTAAAACAAACCAATGAGGAAAATAAAGAAAATTTTAGGAGACAGGAGGAAAAATTGGATAAAATAATTGAAAACTCAAGGAAACAAAATGAAGCCTTGAGCGAAAAATTTGACAAAATGGATGAAAGTTTCAGAAAGTTAGAGGAAACAATGGACAGTGGTTTCAAGAAAATGAATGAAAGTTTTAGGAAACAGGAGGAAAACTTAAAGAGACACCATGAGACATTTATGAAGAAAATGGATAGTGGTTTCAATAATTTGAAAGGAACAACAGACAGCACATCCGAAGGTCTTAAAGTAAATCCGAATACAGAAGAAAGTAGCAAGGAAACAGAAATTAGAGAAGACCAGAATGCATTGCTATCTGAAAATAAGAATAGAAAGGACAAGGAGAAGATCCAAACCATGGAAGAGAATATCAAGAAAATAAGGAAAATATGGAGAAAGAAAATATTCAATACAAAAGAAGAAATGGAGATGAGGAAGGGTGGATTAATTAATATATTTAACCCTCCCATTAATAAACAAAGGGAGTTAAATAAAGTTAGAAATTGTAGACAAAACTCAATAAAAATATCAAAGGTAAACCACCATAGAATAATAACAAAAAACTTAAATAAATTTAAATATCATTTAAATATATCGACGATCAAAGAGTATCTGACCACATCAATTATATTTTCAAGACGGAGTATACCAACAGAACATTGTATAAATAATACAGAGGTCAAAGAGAATGGAATGATAGAATATATGAATGATTACGTTAGGTTAGAGGAGATACAATACTTGTCAATTAAGAAGGATCTAAATATGACCGAAAACCGTGACTTAAATGAAGACTTTGTATCAGCCGAGTTACAGTACCAGATACACGAGAGATATTTAACAAGTGTAAAAATTGGTATGAACACTGCAGTAATCCGGACGACGAGTGCAGACGAATTAATGGACCATGGTTAGAAGAAGAAGTAGTCAACCAGAAAAATGGGACTGATTTTCTGAAAACCGACCAGGCAACCAATTGGAAAAAGGAAACCCCAAAATTCAAAAAGCATGTAAGGACAACTTACTCAAGTTATTTCGAACAATATAATTTAAAATAAAGAGAATAAAACCCCAAAATTCCAAAAAACTGTAAGGTCAACTTACTAACAATTTATTCAGGAAAAGATGATTTAATAAAAAGTATGTAAGTACAACTTACTTCAGATATTTCGAAACCATTTAATTTAACAAAAAATAAGAACAGATTATTCAATAATATTTATAAAGAATGGATTTAAAATGAAATAATAGGAAAAAATAATATTTTATGGTAACAAACAGAAGAATAAATAAATAAATAAAAACAATTGATGGTAATGTGCTCAGTTAAGGAAGTCAAATAAGAAGAATAACGATTAATTTAATGACTACAGTGAAACTGAAGGAGGATAATAATTAATACAACAATAATTTAGAATCTCTCGGAATTGAAAATGATATAAGAAGAAATGATACGGAGAAAATATGTCACAAGAAGGAAAGTCAAAAGGATTTTAAAATAATGCCTATCAATAATGTTATATGCTATTAGTTAATGGAAAGGAAGAAGGAATCAAGAAGAAGAAGAAATATATAAATAAATGCAAACAGCTACAGTATGAAGAATCCCAAAGGTGTTTAGTATTAGTCGCTAATTGACTACTTATAATCTTTTTATTTTTATGTATTGACCGTAGAAATGTTCCAGCAATAATTTTCCTGAGCAGGGATGATGTTCCCCTGGTCTCAGAAGGTGTAAGGATGGACAGCGGAGTTATGGACCCAAAAGTGGCCACCCGACTGGTACCACCGCACAAGATAGGGAAAAATGTTAGGGAAATTGAATATTTAAGGGATAATAATTATAAAATAGCTGAAAAGAGTGATATTAGATTCCAGAAGTATAGATGAAGAAAATAGAAGGAAGATAGCAGATCGAAGCTTAATTGATAAAGCGAATTTATAGAAGTAAATAGAAATGATTGTTAAAACAAGTTTAAGATGATTAGTGTGACCAGTCCTTATCAAGTAAAATGTGGAAGTACCACTACCCAGAGAAATAAATCATTAATGAATTTGCCTCCAAGAGAGAGAGAGAGTTGAGTAAGAAAACAGCAATTACCACCAGTCTGAAATACCAGTCAGTATATAACCAGTTTGAAATGAAGGAAGATATTATGAAGAATAAAACCAGGAATATTATGAAAATTGAAGCAATCAACAATTTATTTTAGTAAACCAGTAAAACAAAAATAAATTTGTTCTAGTGGGGGGGCTTTATGTAACGTTACATAACCCAGTCCCAATAAATGATAACTTAATTATACTACCATAAAGGTCAGAAATGGGTAAACTATAACTGGCTCTAAATTACGTTATATCACCAAACATTATAAACTATATTGATGTGATATACAGTGTAACAAGTGAGTTATAGTGTACCCAGTGCGTAAATAAGTGAATGTGAAGGGGATATCTTACAGACTTGTGCTGTAGATGTAGGAATTATGGATTATAATAGTAGACTGTGATGCTACTAACTAGTTATGTAGTTTGTTTATTTATTGTATGATTTATATTGTGCAGGCGACTAAAATTTAGTACCTATGTTTAATTTTATATTTAATAAAATAATTATGTTATTATATAAGATAACCCAGGGTTAAAAAATAAAAGAGTAAAAAATAAGATGATAATAAAAAATAAAATAATACTGTATGAGGAAAATGGCAGAAGAAAATAGTGCAGTGTAAGAATACTATAAGAGATTAATAAATAATATATAAATTCATTTAAAGTTAATAATAATATTAAAGACTTATATCTAAAGATATAAGAAAATAAACGAAAAACTGTTATATAAATCAAATTGGGAAATAAACCAAAATTAAAAAGAATTATTTTTCTATAAATCAAAAATAAATTTATAATAATTAAAAACAGCCTATATACTCAAAAGTAAATAGCAGCACCAATAAAAAATGATATAGAAATTATGTGTTACTAACAGTAACAGAATAACTACATATTGTTTAATCGAAAAAGAGATTGAAAACTGTTCGGTTGAAAAACGTAATGAGACCAAAATTGTATTAAAAAACCTTTGAAAACATTTGGAAACAGTACAAAATTATAACAAAAATTAACTCACAGTATACACATTATGTCCCAATCCTTTAGATATCAAATATAACTGGCTTTACCCGATAACAAAGTGTTAAAAAACCTTCTCAAGATCAGGCCTAGCCAAGCCGTGCTTCGAGTTTTTAAGGAGATGGTATCTGATAGACATTCATGAAATTACAAAACAATTAGGACCACCACACTAGAAACCGCTTCATGCAAGTAAGAACTTCGAGGAAAGAGGTAATATAAACATTTCTTTTAATATTTAACCAAGAAAACCTCAAATCAAATCGTTGTGCAGTACAGAAATTTCTAAAATGTTGTCATGTGTTTAATAAAAACATAATCTGCACTCTCGCTGACAAATCCGGAACTACGTACTACGAAAATAAACAAACATTCGAAATTGATTATTTTTATCTTGTAAAGCATAGTATATAATTATCCATTTCTGACCATCTCATAACACAAAGAACTTACCCTTAACCCTGGGGAAATAAATAAAACGAATTATATGTTGATTGATGTTTAATTAAAGATAAAATTGTAAAATCATTAAAAACCAGATTTTATGATAATTTCATGTTTACACAATTAAATCGATATAATGAATTAGTGATTGAAAGGATCGATTGTAATATTTGTATATTGGCAGAAGAGGAAATCAATATTATACAAATAAATACTATTAATAATTTAGGTTGAATAATAAAATGTGTCTTTTTTATTGTAGAGGGTAGTTGTGGTAGATTTCAGTAAGCTAAGAAGAGGACTATCCATCAGGTAGTATTACGGAACAGTGTCGTTTGGTTAACCTAACATTTGGAGATTAATGTCAAACTCGGCTGACCTTATGAACGGCGAATATTTGAAAAAATAAGAAACTGTCTACTCCGGGTGTAAACAAATGGTACTCGCTCTCTCTTCCAAATAAGACTAAACAACTTCCTTAATCTCGACCAAATCACACACACTCGATTTCTGTTTCGTTTGGGTAACATTACAATAAAATTTATTTAAACATTAATACTTATAATTCATAAGTGGCGATCGCTAAGAGGTACTCTGACCGCTCCGAGACTGTCAAAAGACGGACATCACACCTTATTAAAGATTACGTTACAAAAATGACGTACTAACATTGGGGCTGAATTAACTATAAACCCGTAATTGTAATACAATCTTAGAGAGGTCGAAACCTTTGATACCCGCGGTACGTTACAGAATGGCGCTTACAACAGTGGGGCTTAATTAAATAAGACGAGCACACAATAGGTCACGTCCAAAGACTCTGCGGAAAGAATACTTAAGCGGTACATTACAATATATAAGATATTTCATCTACATTTCTACAGTGGATTATTATGATCTTCTTATCAAGATACTTTATTTATCAAATTTAAGTACTTTACTCTTGTTAAAACATAAAATGTTGCAGGTAAACTACCCCTTTCCCTTAACCGATCTTCACCAAAATCAATAGGCCTTGAGTCCTCTACAATTCAGGGACCTATGCAAAAAATTATTTAATTCTGTTTGAATTTGCTGCTGTTATTGTTTGCCATAGAAAAAATTAACACACACACACACACAGACACTTGTCGAAAAATGACTTTTCTTGATGTTTTGAGGGTAGTACAATCAGAATCAGCTGTTATCTAGAACACGATTTTTTTTGCCGTGACCATACTTCCATTTCCTTATGGAACATGGAAGTAATTAAAAATTGTTACAGTTCCAACTTAGTAACATGTAGGTGTCCAACAAAAAGGATATAAATTCAGTCATTAATAAAATAATAACAATAGTAAAACAAAAGATATTACAATTAACTTTAAGAACAATTTACTGTAATAAAAAAAGAAGCTGTGGCTTTTTGGCATTTGCACCTTCTTTTGACCTGTAGTGCATGTAGAAACACAAAAAAGTTGTTTCACAAATTTTCTTGGCTTCCAGAGAATAGGAAGTGACATCAAACTATATAATTTCTTATACTTTTAACCCTATAAGGCAATTTTAGTAAAATTTATTGCTGTAGTGCTCTAAGTGACATTGCAATTTTTTCACAAACTTTGCCTACTAGTATGCAAAAAAGTGGTTATTCCACAAATTTCTTGACTGTCAAGTTAATTATTTCCTGTTTCAAAACTTCAGTTAAACTTAAGGTCTCACTGTGTGCAAACTTACACTGAATATTTAGATTTACTTCACCTTAAAACACAATTTATTGTAAACTTATTGTGAACAAAGTGGGATGTACTTCTTCCATCATAGGCAAATTGCGTGTTCCAGTCCTAAAAGAGTATATCCACTTGTTAATGATCAGTCCGCGTGGACCAGACAATGTTTAGTATCAGAATGTTAAGTGTGAAGTGTTCTATATACTTTAAGTTGATTCGCCAGGATGCAGAAATGATGAAGCGAGTGGACAGTAATTAATTCATTTATTCAATGTTCCCAATTACAATAGAAATTGTTAGGTACCATTTTGAGTGATAGATTGGCTAATAAGCATATGTGAATACAATTCGTATTGTATTAAATTGACTTGATGAAAGGGCCTAAAGGGCCATATATGAAGCGTTGGCCTAAGGCCTACATTAATGGTCGTAAAGAATACGATAGAGGCGCGAATACGCGACACTCGAATACTTGAGTGCAAGTATTAAAAATGTGACAGTAAGGCTGCGAGAGCGAGCCGAACGCTGCTGACGAGCGTCTGTGACGAACTGTGCGGAGCACTGACATGAATTGATCAGATTACACTAAAAATTAAAGCGCAGATTAGCCAACCTATAAAGTAAAAATTACCGCGCTACTGTACATAAGCTGCCCGTCAAAAATCAGTAGATTTTTTACTACATTTAGTAACTTATTATACATTTTGGTAACCTTTATATAACATACAGTGTTCTTATTAATGAAAGTTAATCGCAAGGCTGAATTGAACCTTGAGTTGTAATCTTAGATAACAGCTGTACATTAATGGTTTAGCGATAAGCATGAATAAAGATAAGCCTTAAAGATAAGCGTTTGGTAGGCCAAGGTTGGCGAGCAAACTAATTTCATGCATGAATAAAAATGTATGCGTTGGCAATGTATTGCCGACATATATTGTATGTGTACAATACTGAACGTTATGAAACATGAAAAATACATAATTCGACAATGTTTAATAATGTATGATCGGAAGCTCATCACATGATGGCCCGATAAATTGTAACCCTCTGCAAGTCATAGATGGTTACCGTGAAATAGTTAAGGCCTGTAGACCTGTACAGAGTATTGCTTACATGAACAAAATTGTCACAAATTATACATGTTTAAACGTAAATCTAGCATGGCGTCATATATTTGAACGAGTCATGCTATACCTGAAGTTTCAGGAACTTACAATATGTTGTTGTGTGAGAACAAGCTATAGATAGCTGACTGATTGCAAGCACCTATGTGATGACATGTATGTCATAATTTAAGCAGAAATAATAATTATGGAATGCCTAATCACAAAATACAATATAAAATAAATCTAGGCGTGGCATGGTTACATACAGTAGACGCAAAAACCAATATGTTTTACATAAATGCAAGTTATACAATAAATATAATAAACAACAATTTAGTTAATTACAATATGAATAATCGCAATGGCATAAGTAACAAATACGACACTGTGATTACAAATGTAATACATGAGTTGAACAATTGAAAAATAAATTCAGAGAATAACAAAATTTTTACACAATAGTAAGTAAGACATGAGGCATAAATCAAATGTTGCATATACGAAAATACAAAATAATAATTAAAGCTTTGCACATTAAATAAACTAATACTTGCTTGAGTAAAACAAACAGTTGCTGAATCAAAAATATACAAATGAAAGCTTATGCTAAAAACAAAGTGCTTATAACTAACAAGTCTTCTTGAACATCTGATTTATGTGTTTTTACAAATATATAAAGGAAAATAAAACCCTAATCTTTATTGTTCGTCCTAGTAGGGACCAAACATAATTTATGGATTGGTCTGCGCAAAACACCAGTGGGCGTGCGAATGTCTACGACTCTAATTAAGTTATCTGGGCCGGGAAATTTGGCGGTAATTACACCAAATTTCCAGGCTAATGGAGGTAGGTTATCCTCAATAAGTAAAACTACGTCCCCAATGGAAACATTATCCTTAGCGAATTTCCATTTGTGACGCTGTTGTAACTGGTGTAGATAGTCGCGAGACCATGCCTTCCAAATGACTTGGACAAACTTCTGGAGAAGTTGCCAACGTCCAAGACGAGAGATAGGAATATGAGATAAGTCTGGGTCCGGTATCGCCGTTAATGGTGCGCAAATCAAAAAATGGCCAGGTGTAAGTGGCACCGGATCATTTACATCCGAAGAGATAACAAATAAAGGGCGAGAGTTTAGACATGCCTCATATCTGAGACAAAACTGTCGTAAACTCCTCGAAGGTGAGTATAGACTTGCCTACCACGCGGCGCAGATGAAACTTCAAACTCTTTATGCCGCTCTCCCAAAGGCCACCAAAATGAGGTGAAGAGGGCGGAATAAATGACCATGATATACCCTGAGAGGACGTGAATGATTTGAGTGATGAGGTGGCATCCTTATTATGCCAAAGGTTGTAGAGATCATGTAAAATATTGCTGGCCTTCCTAAAGTTTGTGCGGGTCTTGGGGAATAGTCAGCGGCAAAATGTAACTTCCGGCGCCGCGCGTGTACTATATTTCGGTGTCCGATGTGTACATCCAACTGTTTTCTTCACTAGTAACTAATGCCAGCTTATGGAGGTTATGTACGACAATGTAACTTAAATAAAATTTACTTTGTCAGTGTACATTAAAAGGGTGTATTTATTGGAAGTACAGAAATTAGTTTATATTTATCGCACATAATTACGGTACAGAGACGATTTTGGGAGGTTGTTGCTAAGTTTAACAATATAACTTAACCTTGTACATTTTTAAAATTAATTAGACTTAACAAACGTTTCCTTAGTTAGTGTACATTCAAAGGCTGTATTTATTGTATGGATAAAAGGCTGTATACAACATTAACGGCTGTATTTATTCGAAGTAAGTAATGCCAGCTTATGGAGGTTATGTACGACAATGTAACTTAAATAAAATTTACTTTGTTCGTGTACATTAAAAGGGTGTATTTATTGGAAGTACAGAAATTAGTTTATCGCACATAATTACGGTACAGAGACGATTTTGGCAGGTTGTGGCTACGTTTAATTATTTAACTTAACCTTTTAGATTTTTAAAATTAATTAGACTTAACAGACATTTCCTTAGTTAGTGTACATTCAAAGGCTGTATATAACATTAAAGGCTGTCTTTATTCAAAGTACCGGAATTAAAACGTACTTCCAATTTAGAACCTAGTACAATCTAATGTATAACCAAACAAGTACATTAAAATCCTTTTTTCAACATAATGCAATAAAAAGCAATGTGTAGTTTCTGTTAACATGCAAATGATTAAGTATTAATAATGGGTTACAGTGGAATTTAATGTCACTACGGTCTGAATTAATGCAAATAAAATTGGGAGAATCTCGTAAACATATTAAAGAATGCTTGTATATTACACACAAAATTACAGTACGGACCTTTGTTAATGAATAGAAACAAATTTGACTCTATACTTTAGTATGTACCAATAAAATTCACCTTTTTTCAAATACCAATATCTGTTGTTTTTTTTCATACCCTTAAAAAAAGGTCATTAACAACATACATTATGAGAAAACGTGATTACAAATAACCAGCCATTAGTTACTTAGAAGAAAATAGATATAACATTTACAAACATCAAATCTTCAATTCTCTCCCTATTTGTTTTATAAAAACTGGAGTTTCTACTGCAGGTTTTAAGTCCACTAACTACTTAATTAAATATACATAATTGTTCCTGTATCTTGTTGGGTAACATTATATTAATACATCTGCTTCCTACTCATATGTGCAAACAATGTTTTTAATGTACGGTCCTAAAGTCTTTATCAACACTTTATATCTTTAAAATTTAGACAAAGTCTAATGAGCAACTTGGCCTAACCTGAATTTACATGACCTGGCTCAGAACAACTTTATTTTGGCAAATACAAAGATGAAGACTGGTTGCAATTTCTTCAGGGCTCACACCTGCTGCCAGGCCTAGTTCTATAACATGATAAGGAAGAAATAAATCAGCCCAAACCTGCAACCGCTGTGGGAAGGCTTTTACACCATTACCAATAAGATTAATGATGTCATCTAAGAATAACTCATTAGCTTTATTTATACATTTAATGCATCTTAATTAGTACACTAACAGCACTGCTCTGTCTTATAGTAACAAAACACGTTACCGTACACTAACTCAAAAGAATTTCTTATTTTCAGTTTAAGAAAGTTGAAATTGTGTATTCATTTTCTTTTCCATTCACTATTTGTAAAACGTGCTTAAAATTAATATGTGTATGCTTACTATATTGAAATCCAATGTTCACTATCCAATAATTACAAATTTTTTGGAATTGTGAAATTAGTAACACTATGTACTAAATGTGTGATTATCAGTTGAATTTCTGAATTCCTTTGATTCATTAATAAATCTTACTAATTTGTTTCTTTATGTCTTTAATGATTTCTTATTAGTTTTTAATCTTTGTGTTTTCATTATTCATTTGTAAATTTTTGCATTTTGTTGTCCATGACATGATAATTAACTAATTATCATTAAAACACACAGAGGACTGATCCTTTTTTGCAAGATCACAAGTATGTTTCAAGTATGTTTTTAATTGTATCCAATGTGGACACATACAGAGGAGTGTCAGTTTTTTTATGTTTTATCAATAAATAACAATGAGAGGGGGAGGGAGAGAGAGATACCAAAAATAACACGTACAGAAATTACATCAGAACTTTTCCTGACAGTAAACAAATAACTAAATAATGAATGACAAAGAACATTAACAAAATTAATGGAAATTATAGTTATCATTTGTTGTCTAATGAACAGGTACTAGTAAAGGCTTCACATACTTCACATCTTAAATTATAAACCTATTACAAACATATTTGGTATACTCAGCTTGAAACAAAAGTTCAGACCAATAAAAATGGTTTAAATTTTGCCATGCTGCATTATTAGTACTGTTGAAACAGCAGTTTGATTATAATTGTTTTTAGAACAGACTTCTGGAATGATGTGTGCAAAATGATTAAAACATACCTCCTTACAGTGTGCCTTAATAAGTTGTTGATTATTCTAACTGATACACTGTCATCCCATTATCATATGACAGTTCTTAGAGCTTCAGTAATAGTCATCTTTGCTGTTAACATGGACACAAGTCTCTTTTTTAAAAAGACTTTTCATTAGTAAAGTTACTTATAAGTAGGCATACATTTGTACTCATAATATGAGGTTAAGAATTAAGAAAATTAAAGAATGATATTTACTTACTAACCATTGAGTGTAACATTATTTACAGTAATTAATAATGTCCCAATTTATAAAAGTCATGTTTGGCTAACTAGGCATAACCCAACCTGTGTTCCTGACATCCTAATTCTCTTTCTTCTAATAATATTACTTAACTTTATTGTGATATAACTGATCACAATTGTTCCTTATAACTCCCTACAACTTTTACAACAATACTAATGACAAAAATCAATAATAATTTCTTACAATTAACATACATAATTTGTCTAGGCATATTGGCCTATTATAGTTTGAACATTATTTTTTCATATTTTAACAATTCTTGTTTTTAATACAAGACAACTATTCTAAATTGTTCTTGATCCTTGGCTTTCACTTTTGTTACACTAATAATGACAATTATTAGCAATAATTGTTTACAAATAGTAGAAATAAGTTATTCAGGTATAGGGGCTACTGGCCCATTGTAGTGGACACCTTAGTTTCTTTCGTACGTTTAAAATAATTACTTTTGCTATCAGACAATTACTTTACATTGTTCTTGATACCCTTATTCAACTTTCACTACAATAATAATGACATAACTTAACAATTATTTACTATGAATAACATACAAATGTTCTAGGCTCATTTGCCTATGATATTGACCCTTAATTTCATTCATACCTTGAAAATACATGTTTCTTCCTATTACATCATTATTCTAAAACATTCTTCACAATTTACTGAAGCTTTGACAACATAGTTTGTCCTTTAATATTGTTTTTCTTACTTATTCTAGTTGTTATTATCTTCAGTATCAGTATTCTGAAGGTTTAGTCCATGTATCTTGTTTCATTATTTACTTTGTTTATACTTATTGGTTAATCATATCTTCCTTACTAGAATATTATTCTAATAATAACGATTCTAGTATTATTTATACAGTATAGTTTGTTTAATAAGTTTACATTAAAACTGTTCTTTTTACATACAATTATTGACAAGTTTTAGTTTCTCATATTTCTTCTTCTTCATGTTATAATTCAAATTATAACCATTATTATCTAGCTATTATAAGCTTATTTACTACTTCATCAGTAGTTTTCACCTTCTGTTTACAATTCATAGATTTTACAATGCTTTTTTGTTCTTTCTGTTGTTTCAAACATTATAATGTTACATAACCTTACTTGTAGGCTTACATTTAGCTCTTTTGTTTTATTATTACATTTTTGTAATACTCTTTTTGATTTACATTATTCTATTCATAATCATAAATAAAATTTGATTTCATTATTTTAATACTTAGAAACTAATTATTGAATTAATAATTTTCTTTATTGAGTATCCAGTTTATTACTGCAGTATGGAGTATATAGGTTTTATCTTTTTTAACAATTTTTAATGCAGTTTACTGGAGTAAAATCTTCTTATTGATAATGTTCTTATCAGTTTCATTACATTATTCTTATCTCTTTTTATTACCGTATCTCAGACAATATTTATAGTATACAATTTAGTTAATGACTTAGTATTTTGTTCTTCATGTCTCATGGTCATGAAATGGTTTAAGTTGAGGCCTATTTTATGTAAGGGGAAAACATAACGTTACAATATTGTAATTACTTTTATTTCTATAACTTTTTATAAGTATTACTTGTACAAACAAAACTGGCTTAGAAATGGGTCTACTTAGGAAATTATGGAATTCTGCTGAAATTTCGAATAGTTCTGGAGGGGAATTGATCCCCTGATAACCCCCCTCCACAAGTTACTCCACTGATCCCACTCTACACAGTTCCAAGAAATCCTGTATTTAGTAGAGCTTCCCTTATGTGCCTGGTAAGTGAAGGAGAAGGGATCTATTTAACGTGCAAGTTGAAGAATATATTTAATTATTGCACTTAACTTGATATAAGTACTGATTACATTTCAGGATTATTATTTTCAGAAATAATGTATGTAAACCAGTTTTCCCCATATAAAGTTAATTAAAATTCTTTAATGCATAGCATTCCAGGCATTTACAGTAGTAGATTCGTATTACTAAATTTGAATTTACACAAATAATTCTCTTTGATTAACCAGAGTTACACACACAAACTAAATGCTGAGTGTCCTCCTAGTGTATAAATTCAGCTAAAACGGTATTCCAAAAACTTACCTTGTTACTAGAATATGTGACATGATGAACTTTTCATCATGTGTTCAACTTTGTGTTGGGAGTTAAGCATTTTAATAATTTATATTTATGCAGGCGTATAGCAAAATCTGATCATCATGGAAAAGGAATAAGGCATTTTGTAATAGCAATTAACTGATTAGTTCCTGCTGTATTACCGAATCATATTACAAGACCAATTTTTTGTTTAATTGAAAAGATATAACTGTTTCTTTTGATGCAATCTGTAAATTCCATGACACACGTCCATAAAGGTTTGAAAATATGCTTACTCCAGTTTGATAGGAATAAATTTTCAAAAATCTAATACAAATTTGTTATGTCTGATCACACCAGCTATCCTGTCTATTGCCAATGAGACTTTTATCCAAATTTATCATATAGTATTGTGCTAAGATGTTACACTACATTTGTATACTGTAATACAGTGTATTATTTGCAGACTGACAGGGTTATAAAAAATTCTGAAAGAATTGTTGCTTTTACAACACCATCCTTTATCAAGTGACTACTCATATCTTCCAGTTTTTCACAGATCCCCTAGTGATGCTCCAAACTTTTCAAGGATTCTCCTGGCCTTAAAAAACTGGACTGGCCTCATTGATTGACATGACTAATGTTAAATTTACTTTGGGATACTTCCAAACATAATACAGTTTACAATAAACAAACAAAATATTATGCCTGTCTAATTTTTTCCAGAACTGTATACACATAATTTGATCTGGATAGAACATTTATTAAACAATAATACTATTTGATGCAAATAATTAAAATATCGGTATGGAGAACCACACATGACTACCATGTTCTAAGATTTATATTTGAAATCATTTTAGAAATGAAATATTTCTATAGAAACTACTTCTATCTTCAGCCTCAACCACAGAATTGTGATCACTAACATATACCACCTCATGTTCATAAAACAGTATTCCAAACACTTACCTTGTTACTATGGTGTCTTCAACAGGTACATTGGTGTATAAATTCGTTATGTCAAATGATGCTAATGTTGAGTTGTGTGGTATATGGATGTGTTCTAGTTTTTTGACAAGTTCTATGTTGTTTTTAACAGAAGTGTTGTTTGTTGGTTAGATTTATATGTTTTCTGATTAGTTTATCTAGGTGTCTGGCGATTTTGTGGGAGGGTGCTTGTGTGTTATTTATCAAAGGTCAAATGGGTATATTGGGTTTGTGTATTTTTGGTAATGCGTTTAGTTTTGGGGGGTTAGGTTTAATTTCTTTTTAGGTATTTTATGTTTTCTGTTTGGATTATGTATTTTGCATTATTTATGAATTTGTTTTTTGTATTTTATTGTGGGATCTTTGGTTATTTGAGTTATATTGTTTTTGGAGGAGAATTTCTCAGTTTTATTGTTTATTTCTTAAATATTAGAATTACCTTGGTTCCTTCTTTGCAATTATGTTTATTTCTTGTTTGTTCATTATGACTGTTGTAATTTCTATAGGTACTTTTGGTGTGTTTGTTGTAATTTTGTGTTTTACATAATCTTTTGTGATTAAATCATTTGGTGTAAAATGTTCCAGATTATAAAATACACCTAACAGTTTTAACATACAATATATATAGTAACACCTCTATACATAGTAACAGGTATATCAATATACCTGTAATCACAGGTATGGGAAAGTAATGGCAAATCTTGCATAATCTTGTTATCAGTTATTGTTATTATTCGGCTAGTGCTATTAAATTCATATTGGCCCAAAGTGATCACAAAAGGAATTTATTATATTTGTTTACAGTCATCGGTGTTGATTCCAAGTGGATTTGAAATTTATATAAATTAATTTCACTCACATGAATGAAGTTGCAACTGTAAAGAAATACAGAATATATTTTCTATGACAGCAGACAAGACAGGACACTTGTATTTTGCCTTTTATGTGTGTACATACATACAGACATCATTTATTTGGATTGACTTCTGCAAGCTTGAAATCAGATACTAATAATGTTTTATGAATATTAATTACTACACTTTCACATGTGAAACTTACTTTGTTTATTTTCCTCGTACGACATTTCAGTGTGGTGTTCGCCTTCCTCAGCGAGGTATGATACAGAATGTCCGGAACTTGTAATGGTTTGTTTAGTTGGTAGGTTGCGTGGGGGAGTGTGGAGGTGGAAGGGGTTATGTAAAATTATAATCCTCAAAGTATAATATTGAATTAATTGGGATGTTTTGTTAAATTGTTACGACGGTCTCACCGATCGTCACATAGTACAGTGGAAACCAAAATAAAACACACTTATGAATTTGCAAATTACATTTATTATATTTTTAATTGGTGTTGTTACATGCTTGTTCACTTCTTTTGTTACATTTTAAATCAGTGTTGTGTTGTGATTAGCTACGATGGTAGTGTTATTAGTACAGACGAGGATGCTGCAGTTTCTTTTCTTAAAGAAAAAGATTTGGTTCACAATCCTCGTCAATGTGGTAATGGACATGATATGATTTTAGCGCTTGGGCAGCAACAGCGTTGGTGTTGTAATAAGAAGACTTGCCGTGAGTATAAGCCAGTTTGCAAGGACACATTTTTAGAGGGGTCCAGATTACCCCTGAGAACAATAATAAATTTATTTATGACTGGTGTGAAGGCCGTAGTAGTGTGAAAAACAGTAAAAATCAACTGAAAATCGACAACAAAACACACACACATTGGACGGCTTACTTAAGACATATCTGTGCTGAAGACATCATGAGCAACCCACAGAAAATTGGAGGACCGAATTTAACAGTTGAAATTGACGAGAGTCTCTTTGCCAAGAGAAAAAATAATGTTGGCCGGGTGTATCCACAACAGTGGGTTTTCGGAGGATTCTGTCGAGAAACAAAGGAATGTTTCTTGTGTCGTATCGAAGATCGTACAGCAGCTACCCTCCTACCTCTCATAGTGGCAAATATTGAACCAGGGTCCATTATAATGTCAGATGAGTGGCGTTCATACCGTCAAATTGTTAATTTGCCACAACAGTACACTCATTTGACTGTAAACCATAGTTATAACTTTGTGGATCCTCAAACGGGAGCACATACACAAGGCGTAGAAAGCATGTGGCGGTCCTGTAAATGCCGAAACGTGATTGAATGTGGTGTGAGAAGGGAACGCTTAGATTCGTATTTAAGTGAGTTCATGTGGCGAACAAGAAATGCAAACCAGGATTTGTTCGAGTTCATGTGGAGGTCCGCAGAGGTCCAGAATATCTTTCCAGGTGATGTATCGACAATAATTGTGTAGTTACTGGAACAATCTGGGGATTCACAGACACTTAACTCGCTGTATTAATGTAGAAGTGTGTAGAGTCACCTCCTTACCACTCACGACTACCTGTAACAATATTGTAAATAATTATAAGCTGAACACTGTGGGAAAAAGTGCTAAGTGAAGGAAGAAAAAGTGTAATATAATGAGTGATCAGTAATAACAGAAAAGACTGTTAAAATTAATGATTCACCCCAAATGTATGAAACAAATGAAACATAGACTATAAGTAAGATTAAGGGAGACATGATTTATATTATTCTGAATGTTCAGCAACATTGTATTAATTAGGATTTAAACCCAAGTCCCATATTTGTTTCAAGGGAAAAGACTACAATTAGAAGGTTCAATTTGTTTAATTAATTGTATTAAGAGTTAGTTATGTTTAAATATGTTTTGTGTGTAATAATGTTAGTAATGTTGCTATTAAGAATATTATGCTATTATGGCTATTATGAATTGTCAAAGAAGAAAAAGGTTGTAAGAAAATAGACACACTGTTATGTATAAAATACCATAGATACCTAAACTAGGCTCAGACACACTAAATAGAATTAATCAGTCAACAAAATTTGGCAAACTAAGGAAAAAATTACTACTATGGAATGTAAACCAGTTTGTAATAAGTAATAATCCCATCAATCAATGTAATCCCAGCCATAAAGACACAACTCTAAAGTAGCATGTCTATAATTCCTGTTTTAAGGTAATATTAGTGTTGGAAGGTAATAGAAGCATTAATTTCAGATAATCAAACCACAATCACAAGCATTAATCAAATCACATAATCAAACTACTCCTTTCCCTTAACCGATCTTCACAAAGAACAATACGTCTTGAGTACTCTACACAGGGCTGTACGCAGAAAATTATTTTATTCAGTTTGAATTTGCGGCTCTTATCGTTTGCCACAGAAAATACCCTTGTTAAAATGTTGCAGGTAAACTACCCCTTTCCATTAACCGATCTTCACCAAAACCAATAGGTCTTGAGTACTATACAAATCAGGGCTGTATGTAAAAAAATATTTGATTCTAAATATAATTATTACACTACTATTGTGTTCCGAGTCGTAGTGTAATAATTATATTTAGTTAATTAATGGACACGTCATGGAAAACGAAATCCAAGTATTCGATTCTGTTTGAATTTTTGGCTGTTATCGTTTGCCATAGAAAAAATCTACACACAAACACACACTTTTCGAAAAATGACTTTTCATGTTTTGAGGGTAGTACAATCAGAATCTGCAAAAATCTCGAACACGATTTTTTTTTGCCATCACCATACTTCCATTTCCTTAAGGACATGGAAGTAAAAGGTAAGGGGCTTAACAATATCTACCACTTTTTAGATAAAGAAGGAGTATGCACTACGGTTAATAGCTTATGCTACAAGATACATAAGTGTTTATTTTAAAAATTAGTACAGTAACATACAAGACAGGTTACATGAACAATCGCTGGAAGAAACGGAGAATAAACAGTTACAGTGAGGTCGAAAGACGTAGAATTGAGCACTACAGAGTCAATTGGGTTTGTAAAGAAACATCAAACCCAATGTACTATCATTACACACAACAATGTACTATCATTACCTAACCAACCACAACACTCATGTAGAGTAGATGTATTATTTAGGAAGTATCTGTGCCTCAACCCAGTATACTGTAACAGGATCTACTGTTCCACACTGTAAATAAAGAAGACGGGCAATAATATATATTGTAACGTTTATCCCTTTTTCTTACCTTTAAATCTGTAGTATCTTGTAGTTACCTTGTAGTATTCTATATTATAATAGATGTATTGGTATTGTTTTTGTATTCGTCAGTCTCACCTAACGTTATAGTTAAATTGTGTACCTTTAATTCAATTGTAAAGAAGACTGTTTGCATTAAATGTAATGTAATAATGTAACAATATGTATGTGTGGGCTGATTAGAATGGAATGGCTGTTTACTTACCACTTTACCTAGTATTTTGGTCACTTAACCAAAAATTTGTCCATTTTAAGTACAGACTCTAACCTATCAGATTGCAATGTAACTGGAATTTGTTGAAAACAAGATTAAACTATCACTCATATATTCAACCCCCCCCCACAGAGAGTGGGAGGGGGAAGAGAGAGAGTTATATATCATTGTTGAATAATTAAGATATTCAAAATTTTAACAAAAATATACTTTTTAATTAAATTATTACAACTATTTATTTTTACTTTAATTATATTTATGTTTCTGAATAATTGAATACAATACAATAATTAAAATAAAAGTATATTGTTGTTAAAAAGTATTTTATTTTTTATTGAATAATAATAATAACATAAGAATATAAAATAAAGTAATTTGTAAATATATCGTTATACTTCTGACATGTAAAGTAGTATACATCAATAGTATACTCTCATACAGTATACGAATTTGTTGGAAAATATCATGCACACTACTTGGCAAAGGTTCAACACTGATTTAAAAATGTTTTGTTTAATGCAAACACTGAAACACATTATACACAAGAAATAGAACTCATCATGAACATAACGTGATTATATTACTTCTTATGGTATACGAATATGATATCGGTTTTTTATTTAATACCCACTTGTAAAGGAAAAAATACAGTTATTATTTTATAAATAACTTTGTTACAGCTGCTGTGAAGTTGTTTAGATTAAATAATGTAACCTAACCAACTTTTAAGTATTTAATATTAAGTATAAGTATATTTAATCCTCAGAGAAAATGAACAATTAACACCAGTTTTTGAAAGAACCATGAAAGGAGAGAAGATGAGCTTGTGTACGAAATGCAAAGTGGAGTATCTTATGTAGAGATGAAAGCTCAACAGTTCAAGCCAAATACATATGAATGGAGATGATTGGTAATATCTGGGACCTGTCACACAACAGAACACCATACAATGATGATAGTGTGTATCACTTATTTCATCACATCTCTTACCATGTAATGTGCCTGGTTTTAATAATATTCTCAAAGGATTTTAATACTTTGTTTTGACTGGTTTCACTGTGTAAATTACAAACCTGAATATAGTCCTGGAATACATACGGTAATCAATTTTTCCATTCACAGCCACGTTTCGCATTAAATCACGAATGCCTGCAAAGAAAAATAAATTACATCACCGGACACACCAAGTACTGACATATGAACATTAATCAATTATTTTGTTTAATCATTCAACATTCTAAGAGACCAATATTAAAGGGTTTACAGATTATTGACGCATCCACCAAAACACACACACACAGGTTGTGGTATGTGTTACAATTGTGTCTTATTTTCAGCTAACCGTTCTTTTACAGGTGAAATCAGTACAATTGTACCTTGTGAGTATAAGGTTAGTTTAAGCTGTACCTATGATATTAAACATAATAATACACTGAACATGATTATTACACTTTATATGATATCAGCTTTTTGGCTTAATATCCACTTGTAAAAGAAAAAATACAAAATGATTATTATTTTATAATTAACTTTGTTACAGCTGTTGTGAAGTTATTTAGAATAATAATGTAACCTAACCTACTTTTAAGTACTGAATACTTTTAATGTGTCATGTACTGTGTTCAATAAGGAAACGAAATACTTTTACAGAGTACTTAAAATCCTTGAAAATGGTATTGGATTAAGCTTGAGCAATGAATAATTAAACTAAGCACATGATTTCAAAGTCAATATCATAATTAACTACGTATTCTAAATAGAACTTACCAAATTGATAATACTTACCAAAATCATGTAAAACAAGAATCATAAAGGGGCTTCATATTTTTTTATATCTTCAAGCATTTTCTCGAGCAAATCCTGGTTTGCATTTCTTGTTCGCCACATGAACTCACTTAAATAGGAATCTAAGCGATCCCTTCTCGTACCACATTCAATCACGTTTCGGCGTTTACAGGACCACCACATGCTTTCTATGCTTTGTGTATGCGCTCCAGTTTGAGGATCCACAAAGTTATAACTATGGTTTACAGTCAAATGAGTGTACTGTTGTGGCAAATTAACAATTTGACGGTATGAACGCCACTCATCTGACATTATAATGGACCCTGGTTCAATATTTGCCACTATGAGAGGTAGGAGAGTACCTGCTGATCGATCTTCGACAGGACACAAGAAACATTCCTTTGTTTCTCGACAGAATCCTCCGAAAACCCACTGTTGTGGATACACCCGGCCAACATTATTTTTTCTCTTGGCAAAGAGACTCTCGTCAATTTCAACTGTTAAATTCGGTCCTCCAATTTTCTGTGGGTTGCTCATGATGTCTTCAGCACAGATATGTCTTAAGTACGCCGTCCAATGTGCGTGTGTTTTGTTGTCGATTTTCAGTTGATTTTTACTGTTTTTCACACTACTACGGCCTTCACACCAATCATAAATAAATTTTATTATTGTTCTCAGGGGTAATCTGGACCCCTCTAAAAATGTGTCCTTGCAAACTGGCTTATACTCACGGCAAGTCTTCTTATTGCAACACCAATGCTGTTGCTGCCCAAGCCCTAAAATCATATCATGTCCATTACCACACTGACGAGGATTGTGAACCAAACCTTTTTCTCGAAGAAAAGAAAGTGCATCCTCTTCTGTACCAATAACACTTGACAGTTCATCGTAGCTAATCATAATTAATTAATAATTAATGTGAAACTCCCAACACAACACTGATTTAAAATGTAACAAATTCGGTGAACAAGCATGATAACTTTTTCAGTTACCGCCATCGTAACAACACAATTTTACCACGTGCTGTACAAATGGCATTTGGTCTTTGACTATTCTAAGCAAAATTCAAGACCTTTAGGAAAAAACGGGTAACTTTTAAAACAAATTTAAAGACTCTCTGTATTAAATTTAAAGTCTACTAAAATTAACGACACATGTTATTTCAAAAGGACAGTGAATAACTCTAAAGGATACTAAATCATTCTTACTACTGTTCAGGTGCAGTATGTACTCCAGAGGCAGATTTATGCATAGGCAAAGTAGGGAACTGGCGGCAAATTTTGTGAATACCGGAGAGATGTGGACACGGAGATTTGCGAAAACAAGCTATTTCCGGAGATTTGCGGACACTAGGCCTTTTGCTACCTGAGAGAGGGATGACAAAATTCCAAAAGTATTTCTATACTGGAGGTTTGCGGACAGGTCGTATCTGAGGTGCACCCACTTGTAAAATTTTATGACGGGGTCATAGTCCGAGATGCGCCCATTTTACTTCGAGTCCCCCACGTAGCTGTGACCCCCCCTGCGTTTTATTATTTCTAGCCTAACGTATCTACCAACACTTTGTGACAAACTTTGTTTTATGGTTTTATATAATAAATTCGCTTCGATTTTATATATAAAGTTTCTGGTCATTTGCTCAATTCGAGTGTTTGGGTTTCGAGTGGTCAGGTATAGAATAAGGGATTATTCTCTTATGCACACACGCACATCGACCATTTTCAGGTACACCGGGCGCAACTCGTCTCGGCCCTGCAGACACTACCCTTTCGGGTGTGATAGAATGTGGAACCATGTCAATGAACCCGCCCACCAGTTTACCAGTACGAATCCACTCCAAGTATTTGTCACTTTGAGTTTGACATTCATAGAGTGAAGACGAGTATGAAAGTTGTTACAACTACTAAGGGTAAACCTTGTGCCCATTACAACGGTTATGCGTATCGTAAATTTCGGGAGTCGAAAGAAGGTGTTGTTACGTGGATGTGTTTACGGGAGAAGTCCAATCGCTGTAAAGGAAAGATGCGGTCGAAGAAAGAAGATGTTTCCGAACTTTTGTGTGGACCACCTGATGACACGTCCTTAGAAGTGAGGAGCGTGTGGAGAAGGTGAAGAAGAGGGCATGTGAATAAAATACTCAGTTATCTGCGATATACACAGATGAAATTGGAGATCTTCATAATAGAGGTTATGATTTTGTCACAGTAATGCCCCATGCAGAAACACTGAAGAGAGCCATTCGGGATCATTGGTGTAAAGCCCAAGGAAACCAGCATGAACCAAAGAATTGCGAAGATATTGTTCTTTCAGAAGACATTCTAAAAATGAGCGATGGCAGCAGTTTCCTTCTTAAAGATGACGCATTAGAAGAGAGAATTATCGTTTTTAGTGGCAGCAAAGGAAAGGAATGTCTAGGAAACTCTTCGCATTTTTTAATGGACGGTACATTCAAGAGCTGTTGTAAGGAATTTACACAAATCTACACAATCCATGCAGATTTGTTTGGCGTCCAAGTGTGGTAAATGTAGACTTCGAGGCTTCTGCGATTGCGCCCCTTCGTCAAGTTTTTTCCACAGCTGAAATAAGTGGATGTTACTTCCACATGAAAAAGTGTTTGTGGAGGAAGGTCCAAGATGTAGGCCTAACAGAGGACTATCGCCAGAATGAAGAAATAAGGCTTCACGTCAGTATGTGTGCAGCGTTGATGTTTTTAAATTTATTCCTATCAAATTGGAGTAAGCATATTTTCAAACCTTTATGGACGTGTGTCATGGAATTTACAGATTGCATCAAAAGAAACAGTTATATCTTTTCAATTAAACAAAAAATTGGTCTTGTAATATGATTCGGTAATACAGCAGGAACTAATCAGTTAATTGCTATTACAAAATGCCTTATTCCTTTTCCATGATGATCAGATTTTGCTATACGCCTGCATAAATATAAATTATTAAAATGCTTAACTCCCAACACAAAGTTGAACACATGATGAAAAGTTCATCATGTCACATATTCTAGTAACAAGGTAAGTTTTTGGAATACTGTTTTAGCTGAATTTATACACTAGGAGGACACTCAGCATTTAGTTTGTGTGTGTAACTCTGGTTAATCAAAGAGAATTATTTGTGTAAATTCAAATTTAGTAATACGAATCTACTACTGTAAATGCCTGGAATGCTATGCATTAAAGAATTTTAATTAACTTTATATGGGGAAAACTGGTTTACATACATTATTTCTGAAAATAATAATCCTGAAATGTAATCAGTACTTATATCAAGTTAAGTGCAATAATTAAATATATTCTTCAACTTGCACGTTAAATAGATCCCTTCTCCTTCACTTACCAGGCACATAAGGGAAGCTCTACTAAATACAGGATTTCTTGGAACTGTGTAGAGTGGGATCAGTGGAGTAACTTGCGGAGGGGGGTTATCAGGGGATCAATTCCCCTCCAGAACTATTCGAAATTTCAGCAGAATTCCATAATTTCCTAAGTAGACCCATTTCTAAGCCAGTTTTGTTTGTACAAGTAATACTTATAAAAAGTTATAGAAATAAAAGTAATTACAATATTGTAACGTTATGTTTTCCCCTTACATAAAATAGGCCTCAACTTAAACCATTTCATGACCATGAGACATGAAGAACAAAATACTAAGTCATTAACTAAATTGTATACTATAAATATTGTCTGAGATACGGTAATAAAAAGAGATAAGAATAATGTAATGAAACTGATAAGAACATTATCAATAAGAAGATTTTACTCCAGTAAACTGCATTAAAAATTGTTAAAAAAGATAAAACCTATATACTCCATACTGCAGTAATAAACTGGATACTCAATAAAGAAAATTATTAATTCAATAATTAGTTTCTAAGTATTAAAATAATGAAATCAAATTTTATTTATGATTATGAATAGAATAATGTAAATCAAAAAGAGTATTACAAAAATGTAATAATAAAACAAAAGAGCTAAATGTAAGCCTACAAGTAAGGTTATGTAACATTATAATGTTTGAAACAACAGAAAGAACAAAAAAGCATTGTAAAATCTATGAATTGTAAACAGAAGGTGAAAACTACTGATGAAGTAGTAAATAAGCTTATAATAGCTAGATAATAATGGTTATAATTTGAATTATAACATGAAGAAGAAGAAATATGAGAAACTAAAACTTGTCAATAATTGTATGTAAAAAGAACAGTTTTAATGTAAACTTATTAAACAAACTATACTGTATAAATAATACTAGAATCGTTAGTATTAGAATAATATTCTAGTAAGGAAGATATGATTAACCAATAAGTATAAACAAAGTAAATAATGAAACAAGATACATGGACTAAACCTTCAGAATACTGATACTGAAGATAATAACAACTAGAATAAGTAAGAAAAACAATATTAAAGGACAAACTATGTTGTCAAAGCTTCAGTAAATTGTGAAGAATGTTTTAGAATAATGATGTAATAGGAAGAAACATGTATTTTCAAGGTATGAATGAAATTAAGGGTCAATATCATAGGCAAATGAGCCTAGAACATTTGTATGTTATTCATAGTAAATAATTGTTAAGTTATGTCATTATTATTGTAGTGAAAGTTGAATAAGGGTATCAAGAACAATGTAAAGTAATTGTCTGATAGCAAAAGTAATTATTTTAAACGTATGAAAGAAACTAAGGTGTCCACTACAATGGGCCAGTATCCCCTATACCTGAATAACTTATTTCTACTATTTGTAAACAATTATTGCTAATAATTGTCATTATTAGTGTAACAAAAGTGAAAGCCAAGGATCAAGAACAATTTAGAATAGTTGTCTTGTATTAAAAACAAGAATTGTTAAAATATGAAAAAATAATGTTCAAACTATAATAGGCCAATATGCCTAGACAAATTATGTATGTTAACTGTAAGAAATTATTATTGATTTTTGTCATTAGTATTGTTGTAAAAGTTGTAGGGAGTTATAAGGAACAATTGTGATCAGTTATATCACAATAAAGTTAAGTAATATTATTAGAAGAAAGAGAATTAGGATGTCAGGAACACAGGTTGGGTTATGCCTAGTTAGCCAAACATGACTTTTATAAATTGGGACATTATTAATTACTGTAAATAATGTTACACTCAATGGTTAGTAAGTAAATATCATTCTTTAATTTTCTTAATTCTTAACCTCATATTATGAGTACAAATGTATGCCTACTTATAAGTAACTTTACTAATGAAAAGTCTTTTTAAAAAAGAGACTTGTGTCCATGTTAACAGCAAAGATGACTATTACTGAAGCTCTGAGAACTGTCATATGATAATGGGATGACAGTGTATCAGTTAGAATAATCAACAACTTATTAAGGCACACTGTAAGGAGGATGTTTTAATCATTTTGCACACATCATTCCAGAAGTCTGTTCTAAAAACAATTATAATCAAACTGCTGTTTCAACAGTACTAATAATGCAGCATGGCAAAATTTAAACCATTTTTATTGGTCTGAACGTTTGTTTCAAGCTGAGTATACCAAATATGTTTGTAATAGGTTTATAATTTAAGATGTGAAGTATGTGAAGCCTTTACTAGTACCTGTTCATTAGACAACAAATAATAACTATAATTTCCATTAATTTTGTTAATGTTCTTTGTCATTCATTATTTAGTTATTTTTTTACTGTCAGGAAAAGTTCTGATGTAATTTCTGTACGTGTTATTTTTGGTATCTCTCTCTCCCTCCCCCTCTCATTGTTATTTATTGATAAAACATAAAAAAACTGACACTCCTCTGTATGTGTCCACATTGGATACAATTAAAAACATACTTGAAACATACTTGTGATCTTGCAAAAAAGGATCAGTCCTCTGTGTGTTTTAATGATAATTAGTTAATTATCATGTCATGGACAACAAAATGCAAAAATTTACAAATGAATAATGAAAACACAAAGATTAAAAACTAATAAGAAATCATTAAAGACATAAAGAAACAAATTAGTAAGATTTATTAATGAATCAAAGGAATTCAGAAATTCAACTGATAATTACACATTAGTACATAGTGTTACTAATTTCACAATTCCAAAAAATTTGTAATTATTGGATAGTGAACATTGGA
Source organism: Magicicada septendecula (assembly GCA_034769895.1). Lineage (NCBI taxonomy): Eukaryota > Metazoa > Arthropoda > Insecta > Hemiptera > Cicadidae > Magicicada > Magicicada septendecula. The sequence continues at coordinate 157,374,623 of CM068371.1, read as the reverse complement.
TTTCAATATAGTAAGCATACACATATTAATTTTAAGCACGTTTTACAAATAGTGAATGGAAAAGAAAATGAATACACAATTTCAACTTTCTTAAACTGAAAATAAGAAATTCTTTTGAGTTAGTGTACGGTAACGTGTTTTGTTACTATAAGACAGAGCAGTGCTGTTAGTGTACTAATTAAGATGCATTAAATGTATAAATAAAGCTAATGAGTTATTCTTGATGACATCATTAATCTTATTGGTAATGGTGTAAAAGCCTTCCCACAGCGGTTGCAGGTTTGGGCTGATTTATTTCTTCCTTATCATGTTATAGAACTAGGCCTGGCAGCAGGTGTGAGCCCTGAAGAAATTGCAACCAGTCTTCATCTTTGTATTTGCCAAAATAAAGTTGTTCTGAGCCAGGTCATGTAAATTCAGGTTAGGCCAAGTTGCTCATTAGACTTTGTCTAAATTTTAAAGATATAAAGTGTTGATAAAGACTTTAGGACCGTACATTAAAAACATTGTTTGCACATATGAGTAGGAAGCAGATGTATTAATATAATGTTACCCAACAAGATACAGGAACAATTATGTATATTTAATTAAGTAGTTAGTGGACTTAAAACCTGCAGTAGAAACTCCAGTTTTTATAAAACAAATAGGGAGAGAATTGAAGATTTGATGTTTGTAAATGTTATATCTATTTTCTTCTAAGTAACTAATGGCTGGTTATTTGTAATCACGTTTTCTCATAATGTATGTTGTTAATGACCTTTTTTTAAGGGTATGAAAAAAAACAACAGATATTGGTATTTGAAAAAAGGTGAATTTTATTGGTACATACTAAAGTATAGAGTCAAATTTGTTTCTATTCATTAACAAAGGTCCGTACTGTAATTTTGTGTGTAATATACAAGCATTCTTTAATATGTTTACGAGATTCTCCCAATTTTATTTGCATTAATTCAGACCGTAGTAACATTAAATTCCACTGTAACCCATTATTAATACTTAATCATTTGCATGTTAACAGAAACTACACATTGCTTTTTATTGCATTATGTTGAAAAAAGGATTTTAATGTACTTGTTTGGTTATACATTAGATTGTACTAGGTTCTAAATTGGAAGTACGTTTTAATTCCGGTACTTTGAATAAAGACAGCCTTTAATGTTATATACAGCCTTTGAATGTACACTAACTAAGGAAATGTCTGTTAAGTCTAATTAATTTTAAAAATCTAAAAGGTTAAGTTAAATAATTAAACGTAGCCACAACCTGCCAAAATCGTCTCTGTACCGTAATTATGTGCGATAAACTAATTTCTGTACTTCCAATAAATACACCCTTTTAATGTACACGAACAAAGTAAATTTTATTTAAGTTACATTGTCGTACATAACCTCCATAAGCTGGCATTACTTACTTCGAATAAATACAGCCGTTAATGTTATATACAGCCTTTTATCCATACAATAAATACAGCCTTTGAATGTACACTAACTAAGGAAACGTTTGTTAAGTCTAATTAATTTTAAAAATGTAAAAGGTTAAGTTACATTGTTAAACTTAGCAACAACCTCCCAAAATCGTCTCTGTACCGTAATTATGTGCGATAAACTAATTTCTGTACTTCCAATTAATACACCCTTTTAATGTACACTGACAAAGTAAATTTTATTTAAGTTACATTGTCGTACATAACCTCCATAAGCTGGCATTAGTTACTAGTGAAGAAAACAGTTGGATGTACACATCGGACACCGAAATATAGTACACGTGCGGCGCCGCAAGTTACATTTTGCCGCTGACTATTCCCCAAGACCCGTTTGTGCCATTATCAGAGCATAACTGACTGGGTATGCCCCTGCGGGACATAAAACGACGTAAGGCAGCTATAAACGCACTGGCTGTAAGGTCGGAAACCAATTCCAAGTGAATGGCCCTGGTTGCTAAGCAAATGAACAAAGACACGTATGCCTTAGAGAGAGTTCTGGATTTCTGCCCGCCATGACGAATCATGAAGGGACCACCATAATCAACCGCGCAGAATAGAAACGGCCGTGATGGAGTGACTCTAGGAGATGGTAAAATACCAAGCCTCTGAACCTGCTGTTTGGCACTAAACCTGAGACACTTGACACATTTACGAATGATGGAGCGAATGACCATCCTGGCATTAACAATCCACCAACGTTGACGAAGTGAGTGATGCACGAGTTGAGCACCAGCGTGAAGTAGACGAATGTGTTCGCGTTCAATGATAAGGCGAGAAATATGAGCCGATGGATGTAAGACAATAGGATGTTTAGTGTCGTAAGGTAATTGCGACTGCTGTAATCGCCCGCCTACGCGTATCACTCCAGAATCATCAAGAAACGGGTCGAGAGAAGCCAACTTACTCTTAATAGAGACAGAAGACCCATTACGAAGACAATTAATTTCGGCTGCAAAGTGGATCGACTCAGATTGTTTTATGAAGAAATTAAGAGCATGATGAATTTCGACAGGGGTAAGATCGTCCGCTATTTTGTCAGCACTGGAGAGTCTAATATTTCTGATGAACCGAAAACAGTAAGCGTATACGCGTGTCAGACGATGCAACGAAGAAAAGTCCTTAGAAAGGTCGATAGCCAGGGTAGACATGAGAGAAAGGTTATGGGTTTGTTTCTCTTCCGCAGTGACTTCAGAAGACGACGGATTAGAAGGTAAAAAGGGTGGAAAAGATTGGACTCGGAAGATTGAGACAAACAAGTGGGACCGTGCCACCACAGCGAACAATCGCGCAAAACGTCAGGGAGACACCCCCTAGAGATAATATCAGCAGGATTGTGTCTAGAATTGATGTGATGCCATGTATAGGCTTGCGTAAGACGCTGAATTTCAGCAACACGATTAGCGACGTAGGTTTTCCACCTCGTTAACTGGGCGTGAATCCAGTAAAGAGACACCATAGAGTCAGAATATAAATGAACACTATTAATAAACGAATAAAGCGCAGGAACGACCTTAAATACGAGTCGCGATAGCAACAAGCAAGCGCAGAGTTCGATGCGAGGTAATGACACCTGACGTAGGGGAGCCACGCGAGATTTAGAACACAGGAGATGACAAGAGGCCGATGAATCTTGATAAATGACTCTGATATAAATACAGCACCCAAACCCCTTTTCAGAGGCATCCGAAAAACCATGTAACTCAACTGTACTTGCCTCAAACTTGCAACGAATAGAACGTGGGACCACAATTTTGCTAATCAGACACAATTTGTCGCACAATGAATGCCAATCCAAACGTGATTGGCCGGAGATCGGTTCATCCCAACCAAGATTGCAAAGCCAGAGTTGCTGCATAAACTGTTTGTACAAGAAAACAACGGGACCAATCAGTCCAAGAGGATCGTATATGCCTGCGATAATCGAAAGAATTCTCCTCTTGGAGATGCTTGATTAAACGGGGAAAGATTTAATGTCAAACAGAAATGAATCGGCAGTGTTATTCCAGAGAATGCCCAGGGTACGCACATTGTCCTGTTTGTTTAAGGGGAGTGATAAATTGTCATGACTTGCGACCACTCTGGGTTCATTAGATGCCCATTTATGCAACGTGAGACCGTATTGACTCAATAACGCACCTAAATCAGATTTCAACTTGGTCAGATCAGAGATGGTGTCAGCACCGGTAAGCAGATCGTCGACATAGAAATCATTTGTTATAGCTAACGCCGCATCAGGAAAGGAAGCTTGATGGTCCCTACCAATTTGAATAAGACAGCGAGTGGCCAAAAACGAAGCACTAGCCGTGCCGTAGGTTACCGTTCGCAATGCAAAGTGTTTAAATTGTTCGAGAGGAGAGTCACGCCACAGAATACGTTGATAGTGACAATCCTTTTCAGCTACGCGGATTTGTCGATACATCTTCTCGATGTCGGCGATGAGAACATATTTATGCATGCGGAAACGTAAAAGAATAGAAAAAAGGTCTTGTTGAACATTCGGGCCTACCAACAATATGTCATTGAGAGAAAGGCCATTGGTAGTTTTGGACGAACCATCAAAAACGACGCGCAGTTTTGTGGTCAAGCTAGACTGCTTAAACACGGCATGGTGAGGCAGATAGTAAGTATTTGACACTCCTGAATTGATAGAGCAATTATCAATAAGCGTCATGTGGCCAAGATCCTTATATTCCTTAATAAAGTCTGCGTAATCGCGCGCGAGCTTAGCATCACGCCTGAATCGACGCTCTAAATTCAAAAATCTTGCTTCAGCATTGGCGTAAGATTCCCCCAACTGGAGATGATCGGACTTAAATGGCAGTGAAACCACGAACCTACCCTCATGGTTGCGATGAGTAGAACACACGAAATGCTCCTCACAAGCTGACTCGTTATCAGGTATGTCGTCAGGGATAGTTTCTGCTTCCCAAAATTTTTCGAGAGACTGTAAAATTTGACTGTCGTTGTTCCTAGCTAGGAACGAAACAGCAGGACCCTTGTAGCGGCAGTGGTTGGGCAGATTGCCAGCCAAAATGTAGCCTAACTTTGTTTCATGAATGATGGGAAAATGAGGGCTGCGTACGAATTTGTTGGCTAAAATTAAATCCAGGTAAAATTGCGCCCCTAAGAGTATGTCGATTTCGGATGATATATTGAAATTTGGGTCAGCAAGAAAAATGTTGTCCGGAATGTTGAATTGATTTATGTCAAACGATTGTGCCGGTAGATTGTGGGTTAATGCAGATAAGATAGCACATTTTGCCTCGAAGCTAAATCTCTGATAACGAGAAATAATGCGTATAGACGCGAGATTAGAGGCATGACATGCTGTATTATTTATACCCGTAATTGGTATGCTGGATTTAGTCAAATTAAGCCGTAATTTCTTTGCAAATGATTTGGTGCAAAAATTTATTTGTGAACCGGCGTCTAAAAGAACTCTTGCCTTTTGTCTGTTGCCATCCTGGTCAATGACAAATACAATATTGCTGTTGATAGAAGAATATTGTTCGTGGATTGTAATTTAAATGAGCAATAGTTACTACTACTGGCAGAGATTGAGTTCGGCACATTGTTCGTGTGCAACAATGTGTGGTGTCGTTTTGAACAGATCTTACATGCCTGCTTATTCTTACAATTAGATACAAAATGATCTGATCTAAGACAATTGGTACAACATTTGTGATTTGATACAAATTGTCCCCGCTCAGCGGTGCTTAATGCACGAAATTTATCACATGCGTAAAGCGGATGATTAGATTTACAACACAAACATGAATAATTGCTTGACGCTGAGTGATAACTCTTAAATGTCGTACTGCCAGCAGCGTTTCTTGATTTATATTTATCAGATTTATTGTTGAGTCTTAAACTCGGCTTGTTGAGTTGCTGTCCGGCATCGATAGGCAGTGTATTTTCTAACAACTGTCTACGTGCGTTTAAAAAATGAGTGAAATCTTGAAAGTTAGGAAGATTATCAGGGTCTATAGACTCCTTCCATAATTTAAAAGTAGTAGGGTCGAGTTTAGTTGATAATAATTGTATAGTAATAAGTTCAAATGAATTCACTGACAGTTGCATTGCCGCCAGTGAATTAACGGAAGACGTTATCGTGTTTGTGAATTCTGCCAAACTTTGGACAGAGTCTTTAATTGTCGACTTGACTTGAAGTAAATTTTGAACGTAATATTTTGCTAGTATGAACTTGTTGTCATACCTTGCGGACAGCAAACTCAACGCTATTGAGTAATTTTCCTTACAAATAGGTAGTGATTTAATTAAGTCTAACGGTTCATTTTTTAAAGAAGAATGTAAATAATGCAGTTTCTGCACTGGCGTTAGATCGGATCTTGTATGCACCAAGTCCGTAAAAATTGAATGAAAATGCTGCCATTCCAAGATATTGCCTGTGAAGCAGGGCAAACTTATTGGTTTTAATTGCATATGGGTCGATAATACGGGAGGTACAGTCTGAACATTAAAGGTATCAATCAATTGCAAAATATTTGCTTCCGTAGAATATAGCATTTCTTCGACCTCAACTCGGTCTTCTTGAGCAGCGTTTATGTCTTTACAAATAAGTTCGATTTCAGATTGTACCTCGTCGTACTTCGATGCCAAGCTTTTCAAACTTTCAAGTCTTACTGTTAAAAAATGTTTTGTATTGGAATCAAAGTTACTGACAGCTGATTGTATGCGCACTATTGCGGACTTTAAGCCACCTCTCTTTCTGGTTAACACTTTGAGGCCTTCTTCAGCCATTGTACGCACCTTGATACGATGTTAGTGAGGTGATACCTTGTAGGCGATGTCCTGAAGCGTCGACGCCGTGAAGCAGATGGCAAACACAGCTCGGAGAGATGACAGCCTTGTCTGACGTACTGAAGCTAGCAGGCTCTTGCGATGATGTTGTCAGGAGGCTCAAAGGCGACGAGCGAAATGCTGATCGAATCACGCCACGGTCGTATCAGCGGATATGCTGATTCGCCCGTGATGGCCAGAAATAGGGGCAGAAAAATAATAAGTGAATAATATATCCGGAAATCCAGGCCCGGAGCAACCAAAAAATGTTAATGATCAGTCCGCGTGGACCAGACAATGTTTAGTATCAGAATGTTAAGTGTGAAGTGTTCTATATACTTTAAGTTGATTCGCCAGGATGCAGAAATGATGAAGCGAGTGGACTGTAATTAATTCATTTATTCAATGTTCCCAATTACAATAGAAATGTTAGGTACCATTTTGAGTGATAGATTGGCTAATAAGCATATGTGAATACAATTCGTATTGTATTAAATTGACTTGATGAAAGGGCCATATATGAAGCGTTGGCCTAAGGCCTACATTAATGGTCGTAAAGAATACGATAGAGGCGCGAATACGCGACACTCGAATACTTGAGTGCAAGTATTAGAAATGTGACAGTAAAGCTGTGAGAGCGAGCCGAACGCTGCTGACGAACTGTGCGGAGCACTGATCAGATTACACTAAAAATTAAAGCGCAGATTAGCCAACCTATAAAGTAAAAATTACCGCGCTACTGTACACCACTTAACCAATGTTTCCTAAGTCTTCCTATATTTCTTTGCTCAATAGGCTTATATTACAAAACTTTCTTAGGTAACCTGCCATCTGGCATCCTATTCAGATGAGCAAATCATCTCTCTTTGTTTTCCACAATTTGATCTTGTATATTAAAAGTGTTCAAGTCTTTGTGTACGTCAACTCTTTGTATAAGTGGGAAGTTATATGTTTATAAACTACCACTAACTCTCCTTACAGTTTCGGGTACAGAAAATTAAACTTTGTACTCATAAAGTGTAATTCTTCTATTGTACATCACTAAACTGAGTAGGCCTACTAAAACTAATTAATTTTGGAAACAGGGATTATTACATAATTGTATCACTATCACAAACACAAATCGAATGGACGTGCAAATTTGCGTTACTTCAGCTTTTAAAAATGATCATAGCCCTAATTGGGTTGAATTAAGCTATGTTGTATCATCACAGCATCAGTTAGTTCATTTTTTGCCCAGTTTATAGTTATGAAAGCTGCTTATCATTATCTATTTCAGAAAATCTATTTTTGTTAATAATACTGGTATAACTTCTTAAAAGTGATAAATTTCTGTCTACATTGACATTTAACACATTACATATTATAACTTTGCTTTCTGTGGGAAGTAGAAGATGGACCAAGAAAAGTTTAGAGATCCCAGGCCTACCTTGGCCACCCATGCATCTGATATATTACGAAGAACGAAGCTTGTAGTAACCTACCAGTAGTCTGAATAACTAATAAACAGACAGACAGAAGATACACAAGGCATCTTGCACCCTGGTTTGTGTGTGTGTGTTGTCCAGGCCGAAGCCCAATGAACTCTTAAGTTCAAATAGTGCAGCATGATCGTTTTCTTGGGACAAGTAATTGCAGCGCGGGCCTGCTATACATGCTTTACTTCAGACTATCTCCATGCTAAAGACATAGCTCCGTGACTCCTTAAGGAATCACCAGCAGAAGTTCAGAGCGTTGAGATGATTGATAGGCTTGACTGTCCATAGGCAAGTCAGTCGTAATATAGTGGATTGCCATGCCAGGGCGGACGGCTTCTGCAGCAAGGCACTTGCACACCTCGCGGTTTCTCATGCCCAAGGATTCAGCCCAGCCAATGTGGCATAGCAGGTGCTGGCTGTTTGCAAACCCAGTAACCCAGTGTTGACAAGCTGCCACCTAAGGGAGTTGCCTGGCTTGTACCAGGCGGGGTTCAAGGATGATCAGGATGGTGGTGGTCAGTTCTATGGGCTCCTTGTGAAGCTTCTTGACAAAGCCTGGGGGAACATGTAGCTATTCCCAAGGGCATCTGACTCAAACGGTACTGGAGGCAGTGCATTGTCCATACTCTTCAGTTGACAGAGGTGCTGGAAGGAGGATTCGGTCACCATTGTAAACAAAGTAGTTGCCAGGGACCAAACGGAAATTTCCATAGTAGGAACTCAAAGGCCCCATGGAGACTGCCATTTCTGACATACCATGGGGTCCACGAGAGGAACCGGAGGTTGTGATTTTGGAAGGCTGAAGCTTACACCCATTGGTGGGCAACAAGAGAAGCCACCAAGCAACCGCTGCATATGTGTGTACTGTTTGAAGGAACAGCAGATACAATATCAGTTTAGTGCAGACAGCCAGGCAGCTGTTCTGTGGAAGCATCTGAATAATGAGTGGCAACAAAAAAGTTGAGCAACTTAGGCAGGCCTCAAGGAGACTTGGTGACTGTAGTTTTCATTATAAATAGGTAACCTTGGAATGAGGATTTCACATTAAAATAAAAAGTCAGGTTAATGTCTGTATCAGATTTATTTAATCCAAATCTATTTACCAAAATAATACAGATACTTTAAGAAAAACTAATAATATTGTTATGGAACTTTTAAAATATTCCAATTCCAACTTTTATTGTTGGAATTGTTAATTATAAATATAACTGCTGACTCAGAACACTTATATTTATAATTAAGTGATACATAGATAATATATTTACAATTATATATAGAATCTACATAATATATACATAGAGTTATATTTATAATTAATTAATCATGGCCAACAAAATCCAGGAATGTTAATCTCATTTCTGGGCAGTGAAAATTGAAAGCAGTTATTTAAATTATATTGAAATTGAGTACAGACAAGTTCGTCAGTGCCTCTGCATATAAATTCTTCTGGTGGCATTTATCTTTTTAAAAACTTGAAGTAAGTGGAATTCTAATATTATGTTTGTCACAATTAAAACATAGGCAAACACATACACACATGGGGGAGGGGCGCGAATATTACATGCCTATGCATGAGAGACTGCGAGTTGGTGTTGGCGTCCTTGCAATGCCCTCAGGTTCGCATTTCCATACGTATATGCATGTAACATGGGGGGTACATGCTGGGTCAATTTGGACACAAGTTATACATGTGTATGTGTGTAAGACTGCAATGTTGAGGGCAATGCAAGGTGCACGCTTTTGTTCCTCCCAACTTCACATTCTTGCACACATACATATGTAATGTGGGGCACACACACATTGCTCTATAGTTTTAATTCAATTGTGGGAAGCATAATATGAAAATTTTCCACTTCAGCATTTTCACACTGGACACACAGCCTTGAATGAATTTATTTCAAAGACACAAAAAAACTTAATTCATGTTATTGATGTCATAATTTAATATTAATAATACATAAAATACTGTTTACAATACTTATAACAATGAAGTCTTACATTAACTACTACAATAAACGTTTCATCCTCCTCATATGCGTCTTCTCTTTATGGCTGTTGCCGCCTCTTGCATCCTAGCTTCCTATCTATATTCTAATGTGTTCCAACTCTTCCTCAGGGTGCCACTTATCCTTCTGAATACGAGAGTTGATTTGATTAATCATTTAGCCCACCTCTCTTCATCCATCCTCTGCACTGGCCGTACCACCTCTAATTCTGGCATTCGATTGTGTCAAGTATATCAATATTGATTCTCAATGCTCCTTCTTATTTCTGAATTACTTTTTCTGCCAGTTGAGAACTTGTAAATTAGCAGCTTCTATGGTAGTAGTTCATTTCCATAGCTTGTATCTTAGATTAATCTTTTTTATTAATTATCCATAATTCACTATGTATGTAGCAATACTTTCTATGATGGTTTTGTAGATCCTTTATTTTTTAGTATTGTTACTCCAGAGTATCCCATTTCATTGACCTATATCACCCCATCAAATAAATCAAATTTATTTGATTGACTCTGCTATCATTTCCCTCCATATTACGACCATCATTTATTTCTTTACTCCAAGATATTTATAACACTCTCTATGTTCAAATACTTTCCTTAATTTATTTGAAGCCAATGGTTTCTCTCTTGTGTGATGGTTAATACCAACCTCCGTTTCAGAAGATATTGCTTAAGAATATTACCCCCCCCCCCCCGAAACACACCAGAGAGTGTTGAGAAAGAGAAATGGTCATTCCCACATTTCTGTAAATTATTCAATAGCATCCTGTCTCTACAAAAACAAATGTACTGCATCTTTATAATTCTAGAAGATACTGAATAAAAACAAAAAATCGGAAGTTACAATGTATATAAAATGTTTATAAACACAACACAATAAACGTGGCAGGTTTTATATTATAGTATATTAATGATCGGGGGGGGATTATATAATGTTGTTTGTAGATACATAAGATACAGTTATTTAAATAAAGAATTTCAATTTACATATTCGAGTTTTAATTAGGTACGTATTTTTTATTCGCATTAATGATTGATTTACCAACAGATTCAAGGGGATGGAGCAAGACAATATGGTTCACACACTAGAAAACAGGGGGAAAAAGAGACTTCTACAATTCACATAGATCATAACTTTCTGTCGTCAGTGTTAAAAGTGTAAAAAAAAAGATCTTGTTTCTTGTCTGATTCGATATATATAGTATTTTTTTTGAAGTATAGTTTTTATGGTTAATTGAAGTATCGAAAAGGTTTTGACAGGCGTGACAATCGATATATAAAGTCGATATGTTTTGTTTATGAATGCTGCGTGAGCAAGGTGGGAGTTTGAGTTGTAGAATTGCTGTAGGGAGTTATTATGTTGTATCTCGTGCGGTGAAATTATAAAATGAGCTTCATGGATAAGGTGAAAGTAAAGAAAGAAGTAAGTTCAAAGAATTCGAGTAGCAAAAGTGACAAAACTCCACCGAGTAAAAAAACAGAGAAAAGAAGTGAACCTAGTACGAAAAGATATGCTGTGTTGTCACCAGAATCAGTTTCAACAATTGGTGAAACAATAGGTATCTCAGATTTACCAGATGATGTGTGTTATGGTCTTGCAGAGGACGTTTCGTATAAACTTCGTGAAGTAGTGAATGTAAGTTTTGCGTAGGTTAGGATTTTCGATCATTTGTAGGTTAGAGTTTAAAAAGATAAGAATGTGCGAAAAATGGGATTTTTAAAATTATAGTAATCAGGTAATTTAGAAGTTTTAAGTAAATTCGAGTAGAGCAATTCACATTACAATTAGATGATTAAGAAAATTTTATTAAATAAATTTTTACGTGAACATTTAGATTAAATTTACTTATGCAATTATGAAATATCGTAATTTCTGTAACGATCGTCCACTCGGAATTGTTTTAAATACAATTTAAGAGAGTAATATGTAATTTAAGAGGATTAGGTAAAAGTAGAGACTACACCAAATATACCTAGTGTGCGTCTAGTTAATGTTGGGTTATATAAAATCAGTTCAATCAAACCATATCAACCTTGATCTCAGACTTTAATGAAACTTTTTAAGATTATTTTTTATTATGAATTTAATTTTGCAACATTTGAGAGGTATTTGCTCAAAATTTATTGCTAGATGAATGTAAAAACAATTTGGTGACTTATAAAAATAAAACACAGGGGTTAATAAAATATACCAGTAAGGTTGAAAAAAGGGTGATCATTTGTACATTCTACTCTCATAAATAATCATGAAGATACATTACATGTACAAAACAACAATAAAAATAAATTTTTTAGTGGATGGTTAGTGAGGATCGGTCAAAAATAACACAAATTTAACTATTTTGCGTTGACATTTCGACAGTATTTATTGTCATCGTCAGGGCCTGTGTATGAAATATTGTCGAAACGTCGATGCAAAATAGTTAAAATTTGTGTTATTTTTGACCGATCATCACTAACCATCCACTAAAAAATTCATTGACGGTCACTAAAAATTTAAGGATTTAATAAAAATAAAAGTATTAAGTATTTTAAATTGTATAGCTTTTAGTATTGTATTAACCATATAATAACTTATAGAATAATAACTGTGTACTGGTAGTACATTAACAGTTACAGATTTTTATGCAATTTAATAAAAGCCATATATCTTATTCCTGAAGTTGATACAGCACACATTTAGGATTATTAGGTAAAAAGGGTCTATTTAATTACACCATTGCATTTGATGAATAATTCTTCTTGAACCAAATGAAACCTTGTTTGTCATTACAAAATTTAATAAAATTTTTTGTTATAGGTTAATGAAAAACTCATGTGTATATTTGAAAATGTATGTTTTTGAAATTCCCACACTTTAGTTGATAACACAGAAATTGTTGGTGAAGATTAAGTAGTTCAGTATATACTCATTTAGTATTAGGAAGGTACAAATTGCATCCAGAACATGAAAAAATGAGAATGAAAAAAAAACATAATTTAAAAAAAATAAACTTTAATTGGCCGTTAAGTGAAATTATGTAAGTTAGGCAGAAAAACAGTATTAGAGTTGTTTATCCGTGTAAAAGGATAAAATCTAGCAAGTTTTATTAAACTGTGAGATGATGTGTGACATAACATTTTTGTGTGGTTTGCTTTCATATTGAGTGGCCTGGTGTTAAATATTTTGACTTTTCAATATTATGGTCATGAATTATAGACAAAACAGAAAATAAATATTTTCAGGAGATCTAGGAGAATTTAGGATATTTGTCCATTCAGAAGCTTTAACATTGTACAACTTGGTTGAAGCGCTTGTGGTAAGTTGTAACCTAAGTTGTCTGTACAGAAGACATTTAATTTTATTAAATAAATTTTTACGTGAACATTTAGATTAAATTTACTTATGCAATTATGAAATATTGTAATTTCTGTAACGATCGTCCACTCGGAATTGTTTTAAATACAATTTAAGAGAGTAATATGTAATTTAAGGGGATTAGGTAAAAGTAGAGACTACACCAAATATACCTAGTGTGCGTCTAGTTAATGTTGGGTTATATAAAATCAGTTCAATCAAACCATATCAACCTTGATCTCAGACTTTAATGAAACTTTTTAAGATTATTTTTTATTATGAATTTAATTTTGCAACATTTGAGAGGTATTTGCTCAAAATTTATTGCTAGATGAATGTAAAAACAATTTGGTGACTTATAAAAATAAAACACAGGGGTTAATAAAATATACCAGTAAGGTTGAAAAAAGGGTGATCATTTGTACATTCTACTCTCATAAATAATCATGAAGATACATTACATGTACAAAACAAGAATAAAAATAAATTTTTTAGTGGATGGTTAGTGAGGATCGGTCAAAAATAACACAAATTTAACTATTTTGCGTTGACATTTCGACAGTATTTATTGTCATCGTCAGGGCCTGTGTATGAAATATTGTCGAAACGCCGATGCAAAATAGTTAAAATTTGTGTTATTTTTGACCGATCATCACTAACCATCCACTAAAAAATTCATTGACGGTCACTAAAAATTTAAGGATTTAATAAAAATAAAAGTATTAAGTATTTTAAATTGTATAGCTTTTAGTATTGTATTAACCATATAATAACTTATAGAATAATAACTGTGTACTGGTAGTACATTAACAGTTACAGATTTTTATGCAATTTAATAAAAGCCATATATCTTATTCCTGAAGTTGATACAGCACACATTTAGGATTATTAGGTAAAAAGGATCTATTTAATTACACCATTGTATTTGATGAATAATTCTTCTTGAACCAAATGAAACCTTGTTTGTCATTACAAAATTTAATAAAATTTTTTGTTATAGGTTAATGAAAAACTCATGTGTATATTTGAAAATGTATGTTTTTGAAATTCCCACACTTTAGTTGATAAACACAGAAATTGTTGGTGAAGATTAAGTAGTTCAGTATATACTCATTTAGTATTAGGAAGGTACAAATTGCATCCAGAACATGAAAAAATGAGAATGAAAAAAAAACATAATTTAAAAAAAAATAAACTTTAATTGGCCGTTAAGTGAAATTATGTAAGTTAGGCAGAAAAACAGTATTAGAGTTGTTTATCCGTATAAAAGGATAAAATCTAGTAAGTTTTATTAAACTCTGAGATGATGTGTGACATAACATTTTTGTGTGGTTTGCTTTCATATTGAGTGGCCTGGTGTTAAATATTTTGACTTTTCAATATTATGGTCATGAATTATAGACAAAACAGAAAATAAATATTTTCAGGAGATCTAGGAGAATTTAGGATATTTGTCCATTCAGAAGCTTTAACATTGTACAACTTGGTTGAAGCGCTTGTGGTAAGTTGTAACCTAAGTTGTCTGTACAGAAGACATTTAATTTTATTAAATAAATTTTTACGTGAACATTTAGATTAAATTTACTTATGCAATTATGAAATATTGTAATTTCTGTAACGATCGTCCACTCGGAATTGTTTTAAATACAATTTAAGAGAGTAATATGTAATTTAAGGGGATTAGGTAAAAGTAGAGACTACACCAAATTGTGACTTACCGATCAATCACATATATTATTATTATTATTATATTTCCAATTAATTGTTACTTACCGTTACGAAAACTTACAGGGTCACAGGATTCGTTCACATGTACCTAGATACAAACATGGTCTATGGGTTATGCAAAGTACTGACACTACTCATGTTAGAAGAGAATTCACCTTTTATTTTTTATTTTAAAATTATTTGACAGATTTGAATATTTTACTTTTCCTCCAAATATAGATTTTGCACACTTGAAAATATTATGATTTTACAGATTGCGTACTCATTACGTCTATTCTTATTTTCTATTACTTACAAGAGAGCCCAGCCTGCATCACACACTCTCACATTATTAACAAACCTTTAACACATTGAATCTAATAATATAAAAATACCCCTCCCCAGCCAGCACGCGGTTTTAGTTCGCACTGTTCGTTTTTCTCATTTTTGACTTTGTGATGAGTTCCGGATTTCACGGTTGTTGCTAATTGATAACTATTGGTTTCACTGCCGCATAATAGTTCACAAAATAGAGTTTTAAGACTGAAACGTGGAAAAATCTGAAGAGCCCCTTTAGGGCGGTGTCTGGCCAGACACGATCAGTGACGAACTGCTGCTTGTGGACTCCCCTTGGAACTTGTAATGTAACAGGTACTTTTTACTTTTTGCCGGGAATCAGTGTTTCACTGCCACTACGCTTTCGTCGCTCCGGCTGCATTTGTTGGGTTGGAGCGGATATGTGTGGATGACCAGAGCTTAATATTAGGCTTGGCTCTGCTGATGTCATTGGAAAGACCGGATTTTGCCATGACTTCCTGCCGCTCAAAAAGCACATTGTGGAATTTTATTCGTCCTAGGGCATCCGGTTTTGTGGCTGGCTGCGTCACTCAGATGTGTAGTGATACAGTTGCGTCTGTGTGCTGTTTACACAAGTACAGAGTTCTTAGAATTTTGGTGGAGGTAAATGCTTCGCTTGCCGGCTTACACAATAACACCTGCGTATCGCTTTTGTCTCACTGTTGCTCAACATCGTGCTGTTGCGTGGAAAATAACGTTGCACAATAATGCAGCTTTACAATACTTTATCCAAACCCACCCGAAATTGAAATGAATAAAAATATAATTACCCCATACTGTTAAAAATAAAACACCCAAAATTTGACCCGCTACAATACCCCCTCGATGAGAATTCTGCTGTCCATGACAGAAGAAATCTCATCGACAAACCCCGAAGAGGACCGGTGAGGAACTGGTGCCAACAACCCCCTGGTTCTTAATCTCCTGGGTACACGACCCCCCTGGCTCAGCGACTATGGACTCATCTGAACGAGATCACTGGACTTCTCCGTAAGAGATCCCAACACCGAGAAATCGATCAGACTCGCACCACGGCGCACCTCGCCTTCTCGCATGCTACCCCCAAAAATCCTCAACCCCTGGCTAAAATTACTCCAGCTCCTCCGCCGATATGGTTCCCCTTTTTGCAAGCTGGGCTGCCTTCAGCAGATACTGGGCTCACACACACTCACGTTACATGATACCCTAACACATTAAAAATAAAAATTTTCTTTTAAAATTTATTATAAATTTAAAAAATTTAAAATTCAAAAAAATCTTTTACCAAAAAATTCTCTTCCTCTTTTTCTAATTTTTTGTTTCAAATGACTTAACCTAGACATTTCTAATAATATAAACACATCCTTACTCTAACATGAGAACCACTTATATTCTACCAATACAATGCAATACAATAAAATAAACCTGGTTAATGCACACATAATAAACGAATAATTATCTAACATATTCATTCGCTGGCAGGCGGAAATCAAGTTTTTTTTTTCCCATAAAAAATTAAAATTTTCAAAAATTTTAAAATTCAAAAAAAATTTAAATTTATTCATTAAAAAAAATTTTATTACATTTATTTATTAAATAACATTTATTAAAATTATTCAAATATTGGTTTGAATTAATCAAACAAACAAATTAAAATTGGATTCCTACTATACAAGCTTAGTAGGTGTATGAACTCATCAGCTGATCATAACTAGGTCAAGTCCAAGATCCTTGACCTACATATGTTATATATAAGTTCTGAAAACACATTGAACATCTGTAATATTCTAACTTGAAATACAAAACATAATAAAACAAAATATTTAAAATAAACAAAATATTAATATAATAATCAAGTTGACATTTAAATTATTTAAAACAAACAATTCTTAACTTTACATTATTTTCAAATTTTATCAAAATTCTGTCACTGGTTGAGAAAAAAAATAAACAATTGTATAATCTTGATTATAAATTCCTCTCTTTAGTTAACAGTTTAATTCTACATTACTGTGGGTGTTGTAACTCATTTATTCTCAATACTGTACTAGATCTCTATATGCATATATAAACTTTCTCTAATATTCATAAACTTCAACTCCCCTGACACCCATCTCTACCAAAATCTCTACTAATCAGGACACTCTAAACCCCAACTTCCCATTTAACACAATTCGCCACCTTCTCCCCATATAAAATACTCTCTAACCCTTTGTATATAGGATACGTGTTTCCCCGCCCCCAAAAAACTCAATTCCCTTATTTGGCCCCTGGTCTTTACCTAAGGCGGCCCCTTCCCCACAAAAATCTATTCCTATCCCGTCCCAACCCTTGTTGCGGACTCCTACATTCCACTACCCTCTAATACAAAATTGCCATCCCCAAGAATCTCAATCTCATTACATCACTACAAATACACAAAATAACCTCATTAATTATAAACATATATCACTCAAAATCTACATAAAGTCTCCATTACTCCTGTGTCAACATTCAATTCTACTTACAATTCTACAACATACCTTACTTCAAAACAACATTACATCATATTCATCTCTACTATTTCAAATTCAACTTTGATTTTAACTTGGACAGATCTACATGTCCCATAAAACATTTATCACCCATGAATTATCTTTTATTAATTGGCATAAATTATTGTTATTTTATCTCTCATATTCTTTTTATCTTTACTTCAAAATATCTGTAGTACCCTAAACATTAATTACTTGTAACATTTACAAACCAATATACCAGTGACGTTATTGCTGATCAGCTGATATCCTAACATAATAAAAATACATCTCACAATTGAATAAATTATATGAAATAAACATATTTATTTATCATCACTCCTCACCCTCTGGTTTCCCATTTTCTCTAATTCTGATGCTTATGTTAACCTGCCAGACGATTTACTTATTAGCTTAAACAAATACACACATAATAAAATTACATATTCTTATCAATGCTTATCTAATAGACAACAATAACATAATACACTTAAACTTATAGCATGAACACCTTAATTTACGAGTCTGAGCATATAATTATGTGGACAGAGCACAAGCATTTTTGATTGGGTTAAACCTTGAAGAAGCAAAAAACTTTATGTCATAAAATTTAAATTCGTGACTCCTTTGCGTCACCTCCCAGCCACACATACTATTTCAGATTATGGAGGACTGTCTCGCCCTTTCGCTTCCACAGAGACGGTATATTTTGGAGTAGGTATGCCTCTCCGTGTCTCTGCTTCCGCTATTAAGTTTTAAAGTTAGTGAACATCATCATGTTCTTGTTATAAACTCATACACCCTTAAAACGGATCTGCCACCGGTCTTGCTGTTCCTCCTCGAACAGAGTGGCAGCCGCTGTTCCCTAGTTCCGGAGATTTCCTCTAATGTCCCCCCATTGAATTTCAAATATATACCAATTTCAAGTCAGCTATGGTCAAGGGACTTGGTATGACCATAGCTGGCCGCTAGCCAAAACCACGGTTAGTGCTGGTAAGGCAGTAACCGCCCGAAAAGTCGAGGAAATCTAACTTTAATTTAATTGCCTGTTACACATCACTACTGTGTGCGACACGGTAGTTGGCAGTGTGTACACTTTAATTTACACTGATAAGGTGTGCCGCACATTTATCGCCATTTTGGCCTCCGATGGAGGTAACACTCACTGTTACCCCCAACCCATTTCGCTATCTAAGAGAGCACAGGCCACCCCCTTAATAGCCACTTAATAACTAACTAATTACTTAACAATTGAAAATTAATCTTTCTACATTTGCAGTTCCACACTCCATTGTTCTGTCACTTCATTGAGCACCAATCTACCCCCCAAAATCATCCCCACTTCTTGTATTGACAACAAGTTTATATTTTATTACACATCGTTTCAAAACGTTCCCATATTCACTGATACTAAAACTTGACAATTATATTTGGTCACTTAATTCTAAAATTTATTTACATTTTACATTTATAACTTATAATTCATAACTAAGTGGTCAGTATCCCCGCCTGAAACGGGGGTTTTGCCGAGATGGAGTAGGGGACGGACAGACAACATACTTGAATTCACGTTCCCCTAATCTACCATTAACTCGCTTTTTTTTTTTTTTTTTTTTTTTTTTTTTTTTTTTTTTTTTTTTTTTTTAGTTAAAAGCCTTGTTTCTATTAATTTGATTAATTTAATGGTGTTTAATTTCTCAAACTGTAAGTTACAATAATTACCTCATTGTTATTTTATCAAAATTTTTCTTTAATTCTTTTATGTCACAATAGAGTTTTGTTATGGTCACCAAGTATGTCTGTCGGCATTAGTCACAACATACCACTCCAACACACCTGTTTACTGTTTACATGAACACAGTTGTGTGCTAGACTCGTTTTCATAAACAACAGTTATAAACATGCTCAGTTTCAGCATTCATAATCTAAACATTCTAGTTGCATCATATATTGCCATACCTGCTTGCTACATTTTTCAAGTTTTATTAATCTTTTAGATAACATATTTGTCTCTTACATTTTTATTCCAATTCGGATCAGATATATTTTTAATTCATTAATAAAATTGACCCTTTTAAATTATACATTTATTTAAAACAGTTTCCATGACTTTGATTACAGTTTCAAAATGATTCTACGTGATTAAAGGTTTGTTTTTCTTAATATGTCTCACTTTAAATTCCTCCACCATCACATGCTTAATACCATTATACCGTACTCATAACCTAACATAGCAGGTACCACAAAATAATAATTAAACCCTTTGGTTACAACTTTTACGGTGAAATATTTTCCAAAATTATTTTTTCTTAATTATTATAATATTTATTATAATATTTATACTTATTATTTTTTCTTAATTACCTGTAAATAGGTTATATGTTACATGTACATAATTATTGTTTATATGTTTACTCTAAGGGGAGGGTTAGGGAAATCGGGAAGATAAAAGGGATAAGGATTATTACAGGGTCAAAAACTAGGACTAAAGGTAGGGACAAAGCTTCCTCCGAAAATAAAGGTACATGGAGAAAACCAAGGCTCGCGTGGGCAGGGGCGCGTCCCTGAAATAGACGAACCCCACTGGGGCAAGTGGGGGTGAACACCTATCCGCTACCACTAACTGTTTTATGTTATTCATAGTTATTTATAATTATTTAACTATAGGTTTATTATAGTGGTTTAGTTATATTTAATTACAGGATTCAATGTATTATTTTGTTTTAAAATGCAAAATATTACTATTATTTTTGTTATCACAAGTTTTGCTACATACATACATTGTTTATCTAACGTTTTATAACACACAAATAAATTTACTAAACATGTATTTACAATCCTTCATCAATAATTATTCAGTTATATCACACTTCAATATCAAAATCAGCTAGGTCATTACCATATATTAACATATTTGAAATTGTTCATTTATGAATTTCAACCTCCATCGTCAAAAATTAATCGGGGTTTCACATAGCAATTTTCAATTTTATCACCACACAAATGACTGTTTTGTGTGTGGTAACCATACGAACTAAACTCATCCAATTTATCCACATAATCATTAAACAAGTCAACATTAAGTACATTGGTTAAGTCTCCATCAGTAATATTCGTTATCAACCCAGTTATTTTTTCTTCATAAAGTAAATTATTATTATTTAAACATGTATTATCAAAATAATCTTCACTCTCTATTTTAACAGGTAAGTATTTCATATCAACTAACATCTCTTTCAACTCATTATAATCTCTCATTAGTTTATATAATTCTATCTCTTTATCTATCAACAACTCTCTCTCAAAACATCTTTCATCATCATAACACCATATCGCACTTTCTCTCTCATTCCATGCAGAGGGTACAAAATTATTCAACAAAAATAAACAACTCAAATCTTTCATTAATAAGGGTCTCTTGCCCAAAAATAACACTTTTGAACACTCTGGTTCATCACAAATAAGGGGAAATTTTACCCTCTGCTCTACACATTCGCTTAAACTCTCCTTACACACACTCTCCATCTCATCAACAACTATTACCTCCTCATTAACCTCTAATCCCATTAAACTCTCATTATCACTACTATCTACACTTTCATTAATACTCTCATTACTTATTTTTTCCGTATCAGTCTCTGATACTAACTCTTCAAACACATTAACATTCTCAGTATTAAATTCATTATTTTCGACATTATTGTTATTATTTGTTAACTCTTTATCTGGCATTACATTTTTGTACTTGTCATTACAATTTTCATTTGTTTTATTTTTCTCGGTACTCATCACATGTACTCCCATTCGCTCAACACTCTGTTCTAACTTATTCAGACTAGTTCTTATCGTTTCATGGGTATTTTTACAACGTTTATTAATTTCTTGAATGTCATATTTCAACTCATTATTCTGATTTTTTAACTCCTCAAAACTATTCTTTTGAATATCGAACTTCTCATTCTGTATATTAAATTTAACGTCAGAATCACTTTTTATTTCGTTAATTTGGTTCTTTAACTCATTCAACTGGCTGCCAAAACTATTCTTTTGGACATCGAATTTCTCATTTATCTTATTGTATTTAACATTGGAATCAATTTGTTGTTCTTCAAATTTTGCATTTAAGTTGCTATTTATGTTTTCGGACATTGTTTTCATTAAATTAAACAGATCGTCCATCGACAACCCTTTAGTTCGTGTTGTCGACGGAGTAGATTGTGCTACTATGTTTCCGTCAGTGAAGCCGACTTCTTTACTATCAATTCTACTTTCCCTATCTAATTTCGGGGTTATTTGAATCCCTGAATCTTCATTTACTTTACTTCGATCTGTTATACTTATTTCTGCTTCACTCTGACTCACACTTGGAGTCGAGTTTGTTTCATAGTTACTAACGTTTGAGTCGTCGAAAACTTCGACACTCATTTTATTTACGTCATTTTCGTTATTTGACATTTTATATTATTGATATAAATTAAATTATATAAATTGCTTAAATAGAATAATTAATTAAATTAAATTAAATAAATACAGTAATTATTTAAATTTTGTAATCTACTGTTCGGTTACTAAGCTAACCTAGAACATGCTTGTATCCATGTCGATGCGGAATTCAATTAATTAATTGTAATTAATTCAATTCGTCCCTGTTCGGGCGCCAACTGTGACTTACCGATCAATCACATATATTATTATTATTATTATATTTCCAATTAATTGTTACTTACCGTTACGAAAACTTACAGGGTCACAGGATTCGTTCACATGTATCTAGATACAAACATGGTCTATGGGTTATGCAAAGTACTGACACAACTCATGTTAGAAGAGAATTCAACTTTTAATTTTTATTTTAAAATTATTTGACAGATTTGAATATTTTACTTTTCCTCCAAATATAGATTTTGCACACTTGAAAATATTATGATTTTACAGATTGCGTACTCATTACGTCTATTCTTATTTTCTATTACTTACAAGAGAGCCCAGCCTGCATCACACACTCTCACATTATTAACAAACCTTTAACACATTGAATCTAATAATATAAAAATACCCCTCCCCAGCCAGCACGCGGTTTTAGTTCGCACTGTTCGTTTTTCTCATTTTTGACTTTGTGATGAGTTCCGGATTTCACGGTTGTTGCTAATTGATAACTATTGGTTTCACTGCCGCATAATAGTTCACAAAATAGAGTTTTAAGACTGAAACGTGGAAAAATCTGAAGAGCCCCTTTAGGGCGGTGTCTGGCCAGACGCGATCAGTGACGAACTGCTGCTTGTGGACTCCCCTTGGAACTTGTAATGTAACAGGTACTTTTTACTTTTTGCCAGGAATCAGTGTTTCACTGCCACTACGCTTTCGTCGCTCCGGCTGCATTTGTTGGGAAGTAACCACTTTATATATGGATTGGAGCGGATATGTGTGGATGACCAGAGCTTAATATTAGGCTTGGCTCTGCTGATGTCATTGGAAAGACCGGATTTTGCCATGACTTCCTGCCGCTCAAAAAGCACACTGTGGAATTTTATTCGTCCTAGGGCATCCGGTTTTGTGGCTGGCTGCGTCACTCAGATGTGTAGTGATACAGTTGCGTCTGTGTGCTGTTTACACAAGTACAGAGTTCTTAGAATTTTGGTGGAGGTAAATGCTTCGCTTGCCGGCTTACACAATAACACCTGCGTATCGCTTTTGTCTCACTGTTGCTCAACATCGTGCTGTTGCGTGGAAAATAACGTTGCACAATAATGCAGCTTTACAATACTTTATCCAAACCCGCCCGAAATTGAAATGAATAAAAATATAATTACCCCATACTGTTAAAAATAAAACACCCAAAATTTGACCCGCTACAAAATATACCTAGTGTGCGTCTAGTTAATGTTGGGTTATATAAAATCAGTTCAATCAAACCATATCAACCTTGATCTCAGACTTTAATGAAACTTTTTAAGATTATTTTTTATTATGAATTTAATTTTGCAACATTTGAGAGGTATTTGCTCAAAATTTATTGCTAGATGAATGTAAAAACAATTTGGTGACTTATAAAAATAAAACACAGGGGTTAATAAAATATACCAGTAAGGTTGAAAAAAGGGTGATCATTTGTACATTCTACTCTCATAAATAATCATGAAGATACATTACATGTACAAAAAAACAATAAAAATAAATTTTTTAGTGGATGGTTAGTGAGGATCGGTCAAAAATAACACAAATTTAACTATTTTGCGTCGACATTTCGACAGTATTTATTGTCATCGTCAGGGCCTGTGTATGAAATATTGTCGAAACGTCGATGCAAAATAGTTAAAATTTGTGTTATTTTTGACCGATCATCACTAACCATCCACTAAAAAATTCATTGACGGTCACTAAAAATTTAAGGATTTAATAAAAATAAAAGTATTAAGTATTTTAAATTGTATAGCTTTTAGTATTGTATTAACCATATAATAACTTATAGAATAATAACTGTGTACTGGTAGTACATTAACAGTTACAGATTTTTATGCAATTTAATAAAAGCCATATATCTTATTCCTGAAGTTGATACAGCACACATTTAGGATTATTAGGTAAAAAGGGTCTATTTAATTACACCATTGCATTTGATGAATAATTCTTCTTGAACCAAATGAAACCTTGTTTGTCATTACAAAATTTAATAAAATTTTTTGTTATAGGTTAATGAAAAACTCATGTGTATATTTGAAAATGTATGTTTTTGAAATTCCCACACTTTAGTTGATAACACAGAAATTGTTGGTGAAGATAAGTAGTTCAGTATATACTCATTTAGTATTAGGAAGGTACAAATTGCATCCAGAACATGAAAAAATTAGAATGAAAAAAAAACATAATTAAAAAAAAAAAAAACTTTAATTGGCCGTTAAGTGAAATTATGTAAGTTAGGCAGAAAAACAGTATTAGAGTTGTTTATCCGTATAAAAGGATAAAATCTAGCAAGTTTTATTAAACTCTGAGATGATGTGTGACATAACATTTTTGTGTGGTTTGCTTTCATATTGAGTGGCCTGGTGTTAAATATTTTGACTTTTCAATATTATGGTCATGAATTATAGACAAAACAGAAAATAAATATTTTCGGGAGATCTAGGAGAATTTAGGATATTTGTCCATTCAGAAGCTTTAACATTGTACAACTTGGTTGAAGCGCTTGTGGTAAGTTGTAACCTAAGTTGTCTGTACAGAAGACATTTAATTTTATTAAATAAATTTTTACGTGAACATTTAGATTAAATTTACTTATGCAATTATGAAATATTGTAATTTCTGTAACGATCGTCCACTCGGAATTGTTTTAAATACAATTTAAGAGAGTAATATGTAATTTAAGGGGATTAGGTAAAAGTAGAGACTACACCAAATATACCTAGTGTGCGTCTAGTTAATGTTGGGTTATATAAAATCAGTTCAATCAAACCATATCAACCTTGATCTCAGACTTTAATGAAACTTTTTAAGATTATTTTTTATTATGAATTTAATTTTGCAACATTTGAGAGGTATTTGCTCAAAATTTATTGCTAGATGAATGTAAAAACAATTTGGTGACTTATAAAAATAAAACACAGGGGTTAATAAAATATACCAGTAAGGTTGAAAAAAGGGTGATCATTTGTACATTCTACTCTCATAAATAATCATGAAGATACATTACATGTACAAAAAAAACAATAAAAATAAATTTTTTAGTGGATGGTTAGTGAGGATCGGTCAAAAATAACACAAATTTAACTATTTTGCGTCGACATTTCGACAGTATTTATTGTCATCGTCAGGGCCTGTGTATGAAATATTGTCGAAACGTCGATGCAAAATAGTTAAAATTTGTGTTATTTTTGACCGATCATCACTAACCATCCACTAAAAAATTCATTGACGGTCACTAAAAATTTAAGGATTTAATAAAAATAAAAGTATTAAGTATTTTAAATTGTATAGCTTTTAGTATTGTATTAACCATATAATAACTTATAGAATAATAACTGTGTACTGGTAGTACATTAACAGTTACAGATTTTTATGCAATTTAATAAAAGCCATATATCTTATTCCTGAAGTTGATACAGCACACATTTAGGATTATTAGGTAAAAAGGATCTATTTAATTACACCATTGCATTTGATGAATAATTCTTCTTGAACCAAATGAAACCTTGTTTGTCATTACAAAATTTAATAAAATTTTTTGTTATAGGTTAATGAAAAACTCATGTGTATATTTGAAAATGTATGTTTTTGAAATTCCCACACTTTAGTTGATAACACAGAAATTGTTGGTGAAGATTAAGTAGTTCAGTATATACTCATTTAGTATTAGGAAGGTACAAATTGCATCCAGAACATGAAAAAATGAGAATGAAAAAAAAACATAATTTAAAAAAAATAAACTTTAATTGGCCGTTAAGTGAAATTATGTAAGTTAGGCAGAAAAACAGTATTAGAGTTGTTTATCCGTGTAAAAGGATAAAATCTAGCAAGTTTTATTAAAATCTGAGATGATGTGTGACATAACATTTTTGTGTGGTTTGCTTTCATATTGAGTGGCCTGGTGTTAAATATTTTGACTTTTCAATATTATGGTCATGAATTATAGACAAAACAGAAAATAAATATCTTCAGGAGATCTAGGAGAATTTAGGATATTTGTCCATTCAGAAGCTTTAACATTGTACAACTTGGTTGAAGCCCTTGTGGTAAGTTGTGACCTAAGTTGTCTGTACAGAAGACATGCCACTCTAGTAACAAAATGAAGTGTCT
This sequence comes from Magicicada septendecula, assembly GCA_034769895.1. Classification (NCBI taxonomy): domain Eukaryota; kingdom Metazoa; phylum Arthropoda; class Insecta; order Hemiptera; family Cicadidae; genus Magicicada; species Magicicada septendecula. Next base: position 157,348,174 of record CM068371.1, on the reverse strand, counting down.
TAAAAGCCATAGTTTCTGTGAGTTTATTTTTAGTATATATTCTTTTAATGTTGTAGACACTAGAACAGAACTATTAGATGTTGTTTACTTTTTTTTCAGTGAGTTGATATGATTGCTTACTGAGTTATAGCAAGATGGTAGTGAATTATTATTACTTTAGGGTTATTTGTTACACCATCAAAGGTAGAGTATGATGGAGTCACTCAGTATTTGGTGATAAATACTATAATGGTAGAAGAATAGAGTAACACAATAATACTGTTAAGAAATAATTAAAAGTAGAAGTAGACAAATTAATAGTATACTGCAATTGACATGGCATATGACAAAAATTGAAATAAGATTGAAGGGGAACATCTTTTCTAAGGCTACTGTAGAATTGTTGGATGGGAAAAGAAAAGCAAAAAGATGGTGGTGACAAACAGGGACCCAAAAGACAAAGTGATTTGAATAATTCACCCAACAGCTGAGAAAAGAAATTAAGGGCCTAAAAAATGAAACAGTCCCCGTATCTACGTAAAACTCTTTACTTTGGACAAAGGAAGTAAAATATATAGTATTAACTATTACATTGTAGGCTAATATTTGTACAAGAGTTTAAAATTTGAATATTTAATTTTTTAAATTTCTGTTGCATGTTATTTTTGTACAAATTCTAATAGTTTTGTCAACAAAAGACTGTTTGTGTTTAGTACTATATGGAATTTGTTTTTATACTTTGTATAGGTCATTTTTTAGAACTTATGGAATCATTGTTGTACTAAGAAAAGTCAGTAAAATGTGAAGTACAGATTAAATTTTGTGTACTTCACCTCTTTAAAGTATTATTTTGTGCACATATAGAATAATTCATCCTTTTGTAATACTTTTATTTGGTTGTTTTATGAGACTGAAAATTTTAACGGTTTAATATGAAACAAAATAATAGACATTAAAACATTTTCCAAAAATGTATGTTTTTAATTTTTGTAACTTTAAATATACAGATAATTACTCAACCTCAACAATTGTGTTTGTTTCAGAATTGTTGTATTCTTTTAAGAAATAATAAACGGAGAAAACTGCTAACACATGATGTGAATCAAGTTTTTGAAACATACAATAGTTTGCCAGTATATGGTCATTCATTTCCAAATGGATTGGAATTTCTTTATGTGCCTAATGCGGATGTTTTTATCCCAGAAGATGTTGAAGTGGATATTGTGACCCTGGCTTTGTCAGACATTGCAGTTACTACACCTGGTGATGAATATATAAAAGGTATTTGTTTCCTTTTCCTTCTCCTAGATGATGTTTGTATGTAAAATAACGCACGCACGCACGCACGCACGCACGCACGCACGCACGCACGCACGCACGCACGCACGTACGCACACACACACACACACACACCTTATTTTTCACATTCTCTTTATGTTTACATTTATTTATGATGAGAAACAAAAGGACAAACACTTAAAGAATTAGGTGTGTAATGTTATAAATACCAGCCACTACTATACAGATTTACTGAGACAATATAATATAGTATATAAGTCAGTTCTCAAGAAGCTATGAATACTTTTAGAGGTCAAGGAGTTGCTGTTTAATAATATCTGCAGATATATTAATAATAGATAGCAGAATCTAACGGATACGACAGAACAATAGTCAATACACTCCTACACAAAACAAACAACAGACAAAGACAGAAAACAACAAATTCATAACACTAACATACATCAACAAACAAACTGAAATATCGGTATGGAGAACCATACATGACTTCCATGTTCTAAGATTTATATTTAAAATCATATTCGAAATGAAATATTTCCATAGAAACTACTTCTTTCTACTTATTGCTTCAGCCTTAACCACAGTACTGTGGTCACTAACGTATACCACCTCACGTTTTCGCACTTGATTTTTACTGATGATGGCAGTCGATTGCACTGCCGAAAAGTCTGTTTTTTTTTTTCAGAAAACATTGGACTAAAGCTAAACAGCCCGGGAAGGAATTTTAACAAAGAACTACTTCTTTGTTGCCGATAACGTAGTACACATATACAAAATTCTCCCCTCTCCCTTCAACTATAATTTTCATTTATAGAAAATTACCCCCACCCGTTCACCTAACCTCTTCATTTATAGATATTTCATCTACGTTTCTACAGTGGATTATTATGAGCTTCTTATCAGGATACTTTATTTATCAAAATTAAGTACTTTACTCTTGTTAAAACATAAAACGTTGCAGGTAAAGTACCCCTATCTTGTAACCGATCTTCACCAAAATCAATAGACCTTCAGTCCCCTACAATGCAGGGCTGCATGCAAAAAAATATTTGATTCTGTTTGAATGTGCGGCAGTTATCATTCGTCATGGAAACATTTCTCTTGTTACAACATAAAATGTTGCAGGTAAACTACCCCTTTCCCTTAACCGATCTTCACCAAAATCAGTAGGCCTGAGTTCTCTACAATTCAGGAAAGTATGCAAAAAATTATTTGATTCTCTTTGAATTTACGGCAGTTATCTTTCGTCAAAAAAAAATTACCGTTCTTAAAACATAAAATGTTGCTGGTAAACTACCCCTTTCCCTTAACCGATCTTCAACAAAATCAACAAACCTTGAGTTCTCTTTAATTCAAAAAGGTATGCAAAAATGTAGTTGATTCTGTTTGAATTTACGGCAGTTATCGTTCGTCATATAAAAAATTACCCTTGTTAAAACATAAAATGTTGCTGGTAAACTACCCCTTTTCCTTAACCGATCTTCAACAAAATCAACAGACCTTGAGTTCTCTTTAATTCAAAAAGGTATGCAAAACATTATTTGATTCTGTTTGATTTTGCGGCTGTTATCGTTTGCCATAGAAAAAAATTACCCCTGATAAAAAATGTTGCAGGTAAACTACTCCTTTCCCTTAACCAATCTTCACCAAAGACAATAGGTCTTGAGTACTCTACAGTTCAGGGCTGTATGCAAAAAATTATTTGATTCTGTTTGAATTTGTGGCTCTTATCGTTTGCCATAGAAAATACCCTAGTTAAAATATAAAACGTTGCACGTAAACTACCCCATTCCCTTAACCGATCTTCAACAAAATCAACAAACCTTGAGTTCTGTATAATTCAAAAAGGTATGCAAAAGAGTAGTTGATTCTGTTTTAATTTACGGCAGTTATCGTTCGTCATAGAAAAAATTACCCTTGTTAAAACATAAAATGTTGCAGGTAACCTACCCTATTCCCTTAACCGATCTTCACCAAAACCAACAGGTCTTGAGAACTCTACAATTCTGGGCTGTATGCAAAACATTATTTGATTCTGTTTGAATTTGCGGCTGTTATCGTTTACCATAGAACAAAATATCGGTATGGAGAACCATACATGACTTCCATATTCTTAGATTTATATTTAAAATCATTTTCAGCCAAACAGCCAGGCTGTGTCTTACCTGCTTTTTTATTGCTGTATTAAATGAAAAATATTATATTACATTAAAATGAAAAAATTATAATTTTATTGCCTGGCAACAAAATTATTTTATTTTTAACAATTACCATTGTTTCAAAAAGTTTAAATAAATTTTCAAGTACTTTACTCTTGTTAAAACGTAAAAGGTTGCAGGTAAACTACCCCTTCCCCTTAACCGATCTTCACCAAAATCGAAAGTCATTGAGACCTCTACAATTCAGGGACGTATGCAAAAAATTATTTGATTCTGTTTGAATTTGCGGCTGTTATCGTTTGCCATAGAAAATACGCTTGATAAAAAAACGTTGCAGGTAAACTACCCCTTCCCCTTAACCGATCTTCACCAAAAACAATAGGTCTTGAGTACTCTACAAATCAGGGCTGTATGCAAAACATTATTTGATTCTGTTTGAATTTGCGGCTGTTATCGTTTGCCATAGAAAATACCCTTGTTAAAAAAACGTTGCAGGTAAACTACCCCTTTCCCTCAACCGATCTTCACCAAAAACAATAGGTCTTGAGAACTCTACAATTTAGGGCTGTATGCAAATAATCTTTTGATTCTGTTTGAATTTGCGGCTGTTATCGTTTGCCATAGGAAATACCCTTGTTAAAACATAAAACGTTACAGGTAAACTACCCCTTTCCCTTAACTGATCTTCACCAAAAACAATAGGTCTTGAGTACTCTACAAATCAGGGCTGTATGCAAAACATTATTTGATTCTGTTTGAATTTGCGGCTGTTATCGTTTGCCATAGAAAATACCCTTATTAAAAAAACGTTGCAGGTAAACTACCCCTTTCCCTCAACCGAACTTCACCAAAAACAATAGGTCTTGAGAACTCTACAATTTAGGGCTGTATGCAAATAATCTTTTGATTCTGTTTGAATTTGCGGCTGTTATCGTTTGCCATAGGAAATACCCTTGTTAAAACATAAAACGTTACAGGTAAACTACCCCTTTCCCTTAACCGATCTTCACCAAAATCAACAGATCTTGAGAACTCTACAATTCAGGGCTGTATGCGGAACATTATTTGATTCTGTTTGAATTTGCGGCTGTTATCGTTTGCCAAACAAACAAAATTACCCTTGCTAAAAAAAAACTGTTGCAGGTAAACTACCCCTTTCCCTCAACCGATCTTCACCAAAAACAATAGGTCGCGAGTACTCTGCAAATCAGGGCTGCATGCAAAAAATTATTTGATTCTGTTTGAATTTGCGGCAGTTATCGTTTGCCATAGAAAAAAAATCTACAGACAGACAGACAGACAGACAGACAGACAGACAGACAGACAGACAGACAGACACACAGACAGACAGACACACAGACACACACACAGACACTTTTCGGAAAACGACTTTTTTTCATGTTTTGAGTGTAGTAGAATCAGAATCTGCAATAATCTCGAACACGATTTTTTTTGCCATCACCATACTTCCATTCCTTAAGGAATATGGAAGTAATTACCCTTGATAAAAAACCGTTGCAGGTAAACTACCCCTTTCCCTTAACCGATCTTCACCAAAGACAATAGGTCTTGAGTACTCTACAAATCAGGGCTGTATGCAAAAAAATATTTGATTCTGTTTGAATTTGCGGCTGTTATCGTTTGCCATAGACAATACCCTTGTTAAAACATAAAACGTTGCAGGTAAACTACCCCTTTCCCATAACCGATCTTCACCAAAAACAAAAGGTCTTGAGAACTCTACAAGTCAGGCCTATATGCAAATAATCATTTGATTCTGTTTGAATTTACGGCTGTTATCGTTTGCCACAGAAAATACTCTTGTTAAAACAAAACATGTGGCAGGTAAACTACCCCTTTCCCTTAACCGATCTTCACCAAAAACAATAGGTCTTGAGTACTCTACAAATCAGGACTGCATGCAAAAAATTATTTGATTTTGTTTGAATTTGCGGCTGTTATCGTTTGCCATAGAAAAAAAATCTATAGACACACAGACAGACAGACACACACACTGACACTTTTCGAAAAACGACTTTTTTTCATGTTTTGAGTGTAGTACAATCAGAATCTGCAATAATCTCGAACACGATTTTTTTTTTTGCCATCACCATAGTTCCATTTCCTTAAGGAACATGGAAGTAAAAATAGCCCACAAATTCAAAAAAGCAGGATACAGAATCGCTTACAAAACTACTAACAAAACAGAACACACACTATCAAAACACACACACAAAGCACAAAACAAATTCGATCTACCTGGTGTTTACAAACTAAATTGCTCAAATTGCAACAAATTCTACATAGGCCAGACAGGACGTAGCTTCATACAGAGATACATTGAACACACAAAGGCACTCCACTCCACTACAGAATCCACCTTTGCAAACCACCTCATTGAAGCAAACCACCCATACAAAAACATCGACAATAATATGAACATTCTAAACGTACACACAAAAGGCCAAAATCTCGACACTCTAGAACAATTGGAAATATACAAACACATGAAAATAAATAAAAACGACATCCTAAATGAACAGACACAATTCAAATCGCACGCATTATTCGAACATATCTCACCCCACACACACAACTTCGATCTTTCGAAATTCGATTCCGTCGGCCATAACAGGACGGACAGCGCTACCAGCGGCAACATCTGAAGAAGCTTTTTGAAAGTGAAAACCGGTTCAGGTTGTAAGGTAAAACTTTGTTTTTACTCATAAAAAAATTTGTGTTCCAAGTCGTAATGAAATAGTTGTATTTAGTTAAGTAATGGACACGTCATGGGCAACGAAATCCAAGAATCTGCAGAGAGTTATGGTTTCAGAAAAATTGTCTTTTTAAAACACTTTGGTATATTTTAGTGAACTTGTAGTTCAGTTTTTTAAAATAAAAATAATTTGGTGGTATGGTTGTGTAAAGTCCTTTGGCTCCATTTACAAAATCCAGCATCACAAATGTCAGTAACGAAACCTGGATGGATGACTACATGGCGGCTTGGTGGCTGCGGACCTCGACCCTCACAAGGGTAAACAGAGGGAGACAATAAAACTGATGTGGTATTTTTAATAGAGGTGGTGTAGTCAGCTTTTTATAACATGGTTTAAGTCACAGCAGTTTATAAATAGCCAGTGTATTAACTTTTATTAGCACAATAATTTTATGTTCTAAATATTATTTTTTTTATATTGATAGTTATAACTTCTTCAGTTTATTTTACTGATGGATTAATTCATTAATACTACTTATTTGTATGGTCAAGCTGTATTAACCTATGTGATATTGTATGCCTGTCATAAGCCATAATGAAAAATGAACTTAACAATCATTTATTGGGCTTTTTAATAATTTTATGTGTATAGTATAAATAGAAAATTCTGTGACAAACAGCTGATAAAAATTTATTAAGTCATTCAGGCAACTAATATGAATGTAATAAATTCATCAAAATTAATTATATAAAATTATTTAAATTATGTGGGCAATTTGAATGACGTGATTGACAACTTAAAATTCAGTATTAAAAAAATCAAATTGAACTTCAAATTCACTAACTGACAGTGTACAGGATTATTGTTCAGACAAACTGTAACATATCCAGTTAATGGCACCTATATTTATAAGCCGTAGGTATTCTGTTTAGATAGATGTAAAGTATATTTGCAATAATGGATTCTGTTTTAGGCACATGGATCCTTCCAGATCCTATAGAAAAGCCAGATCCTCAAGCAGGTGCAAGTGGTAGTAGTAGTAATGTCACAAGTAGTACAGTCACTAGTACTTCAGCAACAAGTAGTACCACTACCAGTGTGGGTGCTGTTCCTCATAAAGATACTGGTAGTAGCACTAATGAGGACGGAGGAACAGGGACAGTGAAGGTAGAGTCAGCAGCAGCTGCAGCACAAGCCAAAGTAAACAAGCCAACTGTGACACCTGGCAAAGCAGAAGATTCGGTCACATTAAACAAGCCACCAGCTCACTTTGTTAATTATTATTTACAAATTGCTAGGGTAATAATCGTTTCCAGCAATGAGAATCACTTGAGGGTATGTAATTTGTTTTTTTTAAGATTTCATTTGTATGTAGCAAATATTTTGACCCGTCAACACTACGTTTTTGACTGTTAATTTCACAAAAAGTTAATGCCGTGTATTCCTTCCAGTTTTCATTAATTTGAGCATCCATCCATTATACGCAATTCTGAACTTAATTATTTCCTTTGTAAAAAGATGATGTTTCGGCTAGTGTCTACTTCAGATGTAGTATGTAAGGTAAAACTTTGTTTTACTCATAAAAGAATTTGTGTTCCAAGTCGTAATGAAATAGTTGTATTTAGTTAAGTAATGGACACGTCATGGGCAACGAAATCCAAGAATCTGCAGAGAGTTATGGTTTCAGAAAAATTGTCTTTTTAAAACACTTTGGTATATTTTAGTGAACTTGTGTTCAGCTTTTTAAAATAAAAATAATTTGGTGGTATGGTTGTGTAAAGTCCTTTGGCTCCATTTACAAAATCCAGCATCACAAATGTCAGTAACGAAACCTGGATGGATGACTACATGGCGGCTTGGTGGCTGCGGACCTCGACCCTCATAAGGGTAAACAGAGGGAGACAATTGTAACTGAAATTGTATTAATATTTAATTTACATATAAATTATGTGTGCGGTGTGTTGTCTTAATTTTATTATAGAACTGTTTCTGTATTAATTCAATAATTTTTGAGTGCAACAACTGATTTTTGTAAAACTTGGCATGCATATCCATACTTTTACCCTACTGAACTCTATTCTTTTTGTGATTGAGCCCTCCAAAAATACGGGGCTGTCAAAATTGTGAAAAAATCACTAAGTCTTTGTGAGTATCAAATTAAAGGCAATCTAAACCACAGTCAGTAGTATCCTTTTTTTAAAATTTTTTTGTCGGGTCAAAAAGTGGGAGAAAATTTTGATAAAATTGCAAAAATTCATGTGGTATCAAATTAAAGTGAATTTCAACTAATATCTGAATATAATGTTAAGTTTTGGAAATTTCAAAATTTTGGGATCAGAAACTTGAAAAAATTGTGAAAATCCAGTAGGTGTCAGACTGAAAAGGAACTGTAACCCAAATCCAATTGTTTCAAATTTTTAGCATTTATTGTGTGATCATGTGCTCTACAATATTGTTATATTACTAAAGAAATAGTAGAGAAATCATAATTTTTCCATATTTGAAAGATTATCTAATACCAGAAATTATATAGTAATAAATATACTTAGTTTAAAATAGTGAGCGAGTTCTGTAGCTCAGGGAGCATACTAGTTAGGATTTATATATATATTGAAGATCTAGTATTTATTTATTCATTACAATGTTAATTTTGGAAATTTTGTTTGTGTGTTGATTTATAATATTTATATTTATAACGTCATTTATATAATATTGTATATATTTTTATGAATTTTTTAATACAAGGTTTTAAACATTTGGTTTAAAATCTTAAAGAAATTATGAAGTTTTGTCTTAACTTACGTTTCCTTGTTTCTTACTAAATGTTAATTTTTTTCAACTTTTGAAGTATTTTTGATCAATTTTTTAGCTTAAATCCAGAAATTTATATGAATCGTTTATTATGTGCCACTAAATTTAATTTACATACATAAGGTTTAGTTTACATAAGCATTTCTATGTTGTTGACATCTCTTATTAATTTTTTGTGTGTGCTGTATAATACCTGGAACAGTTAGACAATTGAATCTTCCATACACCATTGAGGTTATAACTTAATTATGATTAGATTTAATTTTATTTAAAGTATTATCAATACATTTGTAATTTAATATTTTTGAATATTTTTGAAATTTAAAAGTTTATGGTTCCATAATTTATGAAAATTTCTGAGTTGTTTGTTTTATTAAGTTTTGAATTTAAAATACATTTTGTTCAATTTTATTTTCCATTTTACAAATGATTTTTGGAATATATCCATTGTAACTATATCCATATTCATTCATTGGAATTTTTAATATTCACTATAATATGGGATAAAATATTGCATTTTTAATTGAAGAAAATGGTTTGAATGATAAGGGATAATCAGATCTATTTATGTAGGTTTTCTATAAATTTAAACAAATTCTGTTTTATTGTTAATAATGGCAAAATCTAAAAAATTAAATGAACTATTACTTTATTCTTCCATTGTAAATTTTATTTTATGTAAATTGTTTATTGCTTTGATAAGATTATTTCTTTCATAAGATTATGTAGATGGTATCATCAACATGTTAAGTTTTATCTACTTTTTATTAATTTATTAATACACTTTGTTTACAACTATACTTTTGGCTAGTGCAGCCGCCATGTTGTCTAGTACCAACTCAAATTTTTACTCACCGTGTCTGGGGTATCGTTAGACGAGCTGAAAAATAACAAGATGGTTGCTTGGAAATGATTACTTCAATCTACGATATTCAAGCAAACTTGTGTTTATTCATGATTTAGTTTTACTGTTGCATATTACATGATTTAGTTTTACTGTTGCATATTAACGACAATGACAAAATTACTCCTCCCATCTTTTACACTTTTACTATTTTAACATTGACAGTGTACATGATTTATTTTGACAACAACTTTCAAGATATTACTGATAATTAAACCGTTGAACACTAAAACAAATGCTGTAAAAAATACTAAACTATCTTCTCTTAACGTAAACCAGTGCCTTTTTAATTACGTAATTCAAACTCACCCATACACTCACACATGCTTTCACATTAGACAAATTATATTCCCCTTAGAGCTCATATTTTAAATTTATTTTCCCCATCTGTTCTTGTACTTTATGAAAAATATTAACATTTGATAGTTTACTTCCCTTTTATCATGTTGAAGGTACTCTCTTACAATGTTTCCTCGTATACACGCACTAACTTATCGCCGAACTGTTATATTATTATTATTATTATTATTATTTCACTGCATCTACTCGGTTTATAAAATACTGTTTTAGATTATCAAATATCAAAATTTTTACATTTTATATGTTGCGGGTGCCCGCGATTTACGTTCCGGAACTTTTTAGGTGTCACTCGCGCGAGTGGTTCATTGTAACTGGGATGAGACGAACGGCACTATTTTGTGTAGTTGCCGCGGCTGTTTTACTAATTTCCATTGTGTTGAGTTCTGGTATCCCTACACCAGTATAAGGTTTGGTCTGGCGCACCCGCATTCCAACGCTGGGATTGTCTCTGACGTAAGATGTTATATAATCTGTTACACAACTTGTAAGTCACTGGAGCTGACCTTGACACATTTTCGCTTGTTTGTCTTCTACGTCTTTATAATTTATGAATAATATTTCCAATCACTCCTGCCAATTTCGTTACCCATAAAATTTACCTTTTTTTCTCAATTTATGTTTATATCTCCCAAAAATTATACAATAAAAATTTATTTCCTTTTCTATTAAACACAAATTTATTTATTACCCTGGGTAGGCCAAAATGTCCTGTTACAATACCCCCTCAATGCTTCGGCATAAAACCTCTCATTGACACATTCATACTTGCTAAAGGGATCAGCCAGGATATGTCACCACAACCCCCTCTATGGTTTACAAAATAAATTTTAACTCACCCTCGGTCCAGTGACTGTGACCGCACCTGAATGACCTTACTGGACTTCTCTCTCAAAGATCCCAACACCATACAGTCAGCCAGGTACTTAACGCTCCTGTTCTGACTCGCTGTCCAGCTCAGGACTGCCGCCACAGCGTCACCAAACACTGAAACAACAAATCAAAATATCAACTAGTGGCCTTATACAATACTATATCCCTCACTGATCTGTTTCCCCTTAGCTGTGCTGGTTTGCGTTAAGAAGCACTGGTTTTTCCTCTTAACCGCTAACATATATATTGTAGCATGACAGATAATCCACTAAGTAATAATTCCATTATGATCATAAATACATTTAAATTACAAATAACTCAAAAGAAATATCAAATGAAAATAATTAAACATCAAAGGAAAATATCACTATAAAGGAAAAGTAATTAAATCATAAAAACGCAACAAATAAGTATCAAGAAAATAAAAATCCGAAGAAACTAAAATAATATCAGGATAATACCCAGGTAGGTTAGGAGCAGGTAATAAAGAAGATACTGCGAACCAACCAACGGACAAAATAAAACCAAATTACCTTGGAAAACCCAAGAAGGAAGAAGAGAAGAAAAGAAGATATAGGATGGGAGAACTACGAGGAATACCCATGATAAACCTATTATTAACAATGATAAACCCCAAACCAAATTTTAATGTCACCCAAAGAAAGTATAACACCCCAAAACCTCAAAGCAATGTAAATTAATTATAAACAAAAGTATTTAGTAGTGTGAATAGAAGTGCACCAACTAAAGTTATTATATAATAAAATAAACAAATCTTCACAGTCCATTATAACTAAAGGTTTGGTCTTAGAATATTGTAGAACTCAAATATAAATCAGACCCAACAGTGTAAGTGAACCAGTGCAAGTGATTTTAATGTAATAAACTTCAAGTAGAGGTGTAACTGTTACTTGAACTATGTGCTATTAAATAACTTTTATATTTTATATAATTACAGAGATAACATGTCATGAAATATTGCTGTGAAAATATTTCTAATGTTTCATAGAAGAGGCCACTTTTTATCAAAAAACATTCATAGAAATGTAAATGATAAAGAGAGCAGGTGGGGAATAATTACTGTGACAGGGGGTTAAAATATAATAAACAATATAAACAGAAAGGACTGTAATTAAATTAAATTTAACAAAAAATAAAAAACTAAATGGCTTATTGTGTTTGTATTTAAAGCCAATGAACTCCACATTTCAAGGTGGTATAGAGAATAAGAATTATAATTAGTGTAAGAATGTTTATTAATATAACAGTGTTCATACAGCCTAAAATGTTTATGTATGTATACTATATCAGTTTATAAAATGTTTATTATGTATTTTAAAAATAGTTCAAACTAAAATGTCTAACTTTAAAGACTACTAATTAATTTTCAATATTGTTTTTGTATTATGAGCATGAATACCATGCTACATGTACCAATAGTTATATAAGGAAATTTTATTTAATATTGTGTTAACTTTAGAAAGTCAGAAGGGGTATAGAAATAACATTATTTGAAAAACAGTATATGTAAGATAATAAAATCTAGGCCAAAATAAGGAATTCCAAATAACATTATAATTGAGTAAGGAAGTTTAATAAACCAAGTAAACTAATGACATTTATATAAGGTGAATCAATCACCAACTACTATAACTGAAACTATACTTTAAAAGAATAATATAAAAAGATGTATAAAATTATTTAAAAAATTTCAAAATGTAATACCTAACCATTTCAAAGGAGGAATAGTAAATTCATGAATTATAACTAAAAGAATGATCAATTGATAAATTTATAAGAAATTAAGGAAAGGTAAGATTTATATCAATCTGAAATTTATTATAATCATATTTATAACACATAAGATGGCTAAAATTTTGGACAAGAACAGGAAGCAGATATTGAGCCTATATTTCCAAAATGACAGAAATATAGCAATTTTAACAAAAAACTTTATAAAGATGGACTATTGTATGTCAAATTAAGCAGAAGGAGTTAAAGAAACCAAATATGTAATTACTAGTTCACGAAAGTAATCAATAACCAAAAAATATTCTGAATATAATGTATTTTATAATCACATGGAGAGGAAGTGAAACATATTTGAAACAATACTTTTCTAATATTAACTTGGCAAGATATTTCAGGAGACGAAGGAAGTAAAACAGTTCTTAATTAATATTCGAAGCGAACGGTTGATTGTAGCTCGCGCTAAGAATCTGTATAGCGAATTTTAATGGCGTATGAAGGTTAGGCATTTCATGCCGTGTACAACCGAGAGTTACCGAAATTGGTATATTAAACATAAAATCAGTGAACAACACCACCACAAACAGTGAAAACAAACCATACGTAACCGAATACAAGTGAAAGAAACCCATAAAACTATCAAACATTAATAATTCACATTACAACCGAACTTCACGACTTTTCGCCACACACAGACAAAAGTGAGCACACCTAATACAATACATTTAAAGTTGAGATGCTTAATACCTATTAATAAATTTATTCTAATATAATATAATAGATTGACTTCCACATACCTGGAAGGTTTCATTTTATTTCGGGCCAGGATCCTTTCGTACGAATGCAGATACAAACGTGTTTCATGGGTTCTTGAAATAATTAACTCTACACATCTTTAAGAAGAGAATTATTAATTTTAATGTTCAATTGTTGAAATTACTGTTTGACAAATAGCTTTACATGGAGTTACATATTGTGCAACTCGTGCGTCTTGTAAAAGAACTTACCAACTATCTCTTACCTTCTTTTCTAAAGCACAAACACAATTATACTACACAAACAGAAACCAGCCCAGCTTTGCCACACTCACTCTCACACACAGAATTTATACTTTAAAATACCCTTAACATTTTATTATTAATAAAACTTCCCCCACGGCAGCCACGCGGTCTTCACGCACACTCATTGTCCGTTTTATTAAATGTTACACTTCTTAATATCCGAAAAAATACTTTACTTATTGCCGCATTTTAGATTGATGTCAGTCACCAACTTTTCCACTATTATTTCACTCTTTACTGGTAAAACAAAAAAAAACTTTGGAGAGAGCTTAATCAGCTCATTGCCGTCCGGCAACTCTAGTGGAACTGGGCAGCTTGCTTCGTTGAGTCGCGGGAAATGCGCAGTCACGGCCATCAGGTTTTAGTCGCCGTTCACGCTTAATTGTGTGGGATAACCACTTTATACATGGAATGGAGCTTATATATGTGTGTGACCAGAGGCCGATATTGGACTTGGCTCTGCTGACGTCATTGGAAAGGCCGGATTTAGCCACGACTTCCTGCCGCTCAAAAAGCACATTGCGGGATTTTGCTCGTCCCAGGGCATCCTGTTTTTTGGCTGGATGCGTCACTCGAATTTGTGGTGATACAGTTGCATCTGTGTGCTGTTACACAAGTACAGATTTCTGAGAATTTTGAAGGGGGTAAATGCTTCGCTTGCTGGCTTACACAATAACACCTACGTATCACTTTTGTCTCACTGTTTCTCAACATCGTGCTGTTGCATGGAAAATAACGTTGCAATGCGTTCTATTATAACGGACTGAATTTTGTTACCCAATAATTTTCACAACTTCTTTTTTACAAGCCCGCACCAAAATGAAAGAAATAAAAATGTACTTGCCCCATACGGTAAAAATAAAAACACCCAAAAATTGACCCGCTACAATACCCCCTCGATGAGAATTCTGCTGTTCGCGACAGAAGAAATCTCATCGATAAACCCCGAAGAGGACCGGTGAGGAACTGGTGCCAACAACCCCCTGGTTCTTAATCTCCTGGGTACACGACCCCCCCTGGCTCAGCGACCATGGACTCATCTGAACGAGATCACTGGACTTCTCCGTAAGAGATCCCAACACCGAGAAATCGAGCAGACTCGCACCACAGCGCACCTCGCCTTTTAACATGCTACCCCCAAAATCCTCAATCCATGGCTAAAATTATCCCAGCTCCTCCGCCGATGTGGTTCCCCTTTTTGCAAGCTGGGCTGCCTTTAGCAAATACTGGGCTCACACACACTAACATTACATATTGCCATAACACACTAAAAATAGAAAATTTCTTTTAAAATTTATTAAAAATTTAAAAAATTCAAAATTCAAAAAAATATTTTATCCAAAAATTCTCTTCCTCTTTTTTCTTTTTTTTTTTTTTTTTCTTTCCAAAATGACTTAACTTAAGCGTTTCTTCTACTTGAACAAATCCTTAACCTAACATGTCTTAGTCTAACAATACAGTGCAGTACAATAAATCAGTAAACTAAACATGGTAAATACACACATAAATAAAACAATAGCTACCAAAAATATGCAGTCGCTGGCAGGCGAAAAATCAAGTTTTTTTTTTTCCAAATTCACAAAATTTTAAAATTCAAAAAAATTTAAATTTGTTCAAAGGTTTCATTTATATTTAGAAATTATTCAAAACTGGTTTAAAGTGATTAAATAAACAAATAAAATTAATTCCCTACTATACAAGCTTAGTAGGTGTATGACCTCATCAGCTGATCAAAACTAGGTCAAGTCCAAAACCCTTGAACTACATATGTTATATATACTTTCTGAAAATACACTGAACATCTGTAATATCCTACCTTGAAATACAAAACATAACAAAACAAAATATTTAAAACAAACAAATATTTAATATAAATAATCATCAACTTGATATTTAAATTATTTAAAATACACAATTCTTAACTTCACATTATTTTCAAATTTTATCAAAATTCTGTCACTGGTTTAAAATAATGAAAATTTTATATTCTTTATTATAAATCACTCTCTATTTAACAATCTGACTCTACTACTAACAACTTCAATTACCATGACACCCATCTCTATCAAAATATCTACTAATCAAGACACTCTAAGCCCCAACTTATCATTGAACACAAATCGCCACCTTCTCTACATATAAAAAAAAAATATACTCTCTAACCCTTTGTACATAGGATACGTGTTTCCCCTACCCAAAACTCAATTCCCTTATTTGGCGGCCCGGATTCTACCTAAGGCGGCCCCTACTTACTAAAATCGATACCAATTCCCGTCCCAACATATTTTGTTGCGGACTCCTACATGACACTACCCCCTAATACAAAATTGCCATCCCCAAAAATCTCAATCTCATAACCGTACTACAAATACAACAAAATAACCTCATTAATTATAAACATAAATATATCACTCAAAATCTACATAAAGTCTCCATTACAACTGTGTCAACATCAATATTTCACAAAATTCTGTTACATTACATTAACTCAAAAACAACATTACATCATATTCACCTCTACTATTTCAAATTCAACTTTGATTTTAACTTGGACAGATATATGTGTCCCATAAAATATTCATCACCCAAAAACTATCTTTTATTAGATTTCACAAATTGTTACTTTATTTCTCATTGTAGCAAATTATTTGTAATATCTGTAATACATCAAACATTACCTTAAACATCAATTACTTAAAACATTTCTAAACAATATACCAGTGACGTTATTGCTGATCAGCTGATCTCCTGACATAATTAAAACACCATGAATACCTTTCAGAATTGAACAATTACATGTAATACATTATCAACACTTACTTCTATTATGTTGATTGCCTGCCAGGCGTCTAATTATTGGCTTAGAAAAAAAATACACACATAATGAAAATACCTTTTATCAACAACTATATCTAACACACAACAATAAAATGATACCTTTAAAATTATAGTATGAACCTTATATTACGAGTCTGAGCATATAATTATTTGAACAGAGCACAAGCATTTTTGATTGGATTAAACCTTGAATAAGCAAAAACTTTTATGTCATAAAATTTTAAATTCGTGACTCCTTTGCGTCTCCTCCCAGCCACACACACTATTTCAGATTATGGTGGACTGTGGCGCCTTTTCGCTTCGACAGAGACGGTATATTTTGGAGCAGGGTTTTACCTCTCCGTGTCTCTGCTTCCGCTATTAAGTTTTAAAGTAGTGAACATCATCATGTTCTTGTTATATAATCATACACCCTTAAAACGGATCTACCACCGGTCTTGCTACCCCCAAGGCGGGCAGAGTGGCAGCCGCTGTTCCATAGTGCCGGAAGGATTTCCTCTAATGTCACCCCCATTGAATTTCAAATATATACCAATTTCAAGTCAGCTATGGTCAAGGGACTTGGTATGGCCATAGCTGGCCGCTAGCCAAAACCACGGTTAGTGCTGGTAAGGCAGTAACCGCCCGAAAAGTCGAGGAAATCTAACTTTAATTTAATTGCCTGTTACACATCACTACTATGTGCGACACGGTCATTTAGTAAGGTGTGTATATACAAATAACGTTGCAATGCGTTCTATTATAACGGACTGAATTTTGTTACCCAATAATTTTCACAACTTCTTTTTTACAAGCCCGCACCAAAATGAAAGAAATAAAAATGTACTTGCCCCATACGGTAAAAATAAAAACACCCAAAAATTGACCCGCTACAAAGTCAGTGAACACAGAACACTTAACCAGGACACCTATAACAACACAATAGACATTATCCAATATTACGGAGATCAGAAAGCAGTTGTGAAGGCAATTTTATTGTCAGAAAATCCAACGAAACCATTTCTGTTTTACGGCAGTAGCGAAGTCGCCGCCATGATGGTTCCCAGGATGCAAAGCGCCTACATTGAATAATTTCATCCAGTCACCATTGGGTATAAAATTGTCCATTATAAACATTATATCTTATTATTAAATTGTGTATTTATTAATTATTCAGATTTATTTTGTAAATGTTATACTTTCTATGCTTGCCCCTTTTCTGACTATTATAATTATAACCGTTAAAAGAACCATTCGAAAATAATCATATAATATAACCTGTATTGAGAATCGATTATCCCTATGAAAGAGTCGAGCTTTATATAATCATCAATATTAAATCGATATTTTCATAATAATTGTCAATAAATCATAATAATTCTATTATCTGGTTTTAAACTTATTTCACAAGTTAATATAAGAGTTTTCATTAACTACAGGACTTACTGGAAGGCGACCATTACTAAAGGAGAGTAATATACTTAAGATTCGAAGAAAATCGCCAATCGATTAGTGGAGTGAGACAATCTTATTAACTCCAGATTTATTTACCGTTAACCAGAAGTGAATATATTGACATAAAACACTTACAGAATTTTAAATTTTTGACGAAACCACATTACGAGAATTATTTATTAATTATTTAAACAATAAACAAACATAAAAAAATTTTTTTTGAAAATTTTTTTTTAAATTAAATTAAATTTTTTTTTTTTATTTTTGTACAGAACAGAAATATTTATTTGTAACCGCATATACAGGTCTGGTTACAATATGAAGACCTAACATAACATGATACATATTTTAAAATTCCATAATCTCATTCTATCTACTTTCTCTCGTTAACTTTTATCCCAAAATTCAAAATACATTCCTCTGATTCTATCAGAATTTAAATAAACATTTCCCATTACCATATTACAAATCTCTCATCCCCAATTTGCATCTAAAATATATAAATTCATAAAATTCTCTTAAACACTAACAAACATAATACAACATAATAAAACATAGTATATTCATAATTCACATTGTTATTATTACCTTAAGATAAACAATTCGCATTTCAGTTTGACCAACAATTACACACTTTACATCTAAAATTTGCATATAAAATTATAAAATTTACATTTTAATCTCAATTGAACTTTTAATTCATTTCCCAAAAAAATTTTTTTTTTTCAACCTTCATTTTACATAACATTTTATTTATTATTCCATTTTATTAATTTGGGTGATTCTCAGTTATTCATAACAATTCACTTTATCAACTTGGCATTTACATATAAGCTTACCCCTTTATTGACTCTAACGCTCACTTAACAACTTTAACTAGTATGACACCTATCTCTCAAAACATCTACCAACCCTTCTCTACCTCTAACTTACTACTCTAACTCATTTCACATCATTCTACCCCTATAACAAAATACTCTCTACCCCTTTGTACTCAGGACGTGTGTTCCCTCCCAATGCTCATTCCCTCATTTGGTTCCTGGACCCTCCCTAGGCAACCCTTTCCGGTGCTAATCGGTTCCCCTCCCACCACAACGCTTTTCGTTGAGGACTCCTTATCACACCACCCCCCTTACAAAATTCCCACTTATCTAATTACTCTCCCAATACATCACTTTCATCTACAAAATATCTCCATTTATTTCTTACCTCAATATATCAATCATTACTCTACATATTTTCCCCTAGCTACTGTGTCACTATCAATATTCAAATTCTACATTACTTGTATTTCACCTCTTATTCTGTTTAACACCCCTCTATACTCAACTTAGACTGACTCAAATGTCTTACTTAAACAATCACTATTTACCACCCATTGAAAATTTATAACTATCTCAAATTTATTTCATAAATCTTTAAACACATTGAAAATTTATCCTATAAAATATTATTACATATTTTATAATCCTTATTACTAACATAATAAAATAATAACACAATAAGACATAATAAACACAACATAAGAAACATCTAGTGCATCCATTTCTCAAATCAAAACAAAATTATTTAGTCAGCTCAGTAGCGAGTCATCATTATTAAGTTATAACAAATTTTTAATTCGTTACTCCCCCGAGTAACCTCCTTTACCACACACACTATGACCCCCCCTGGACTGTGGCGTCCAGTGCGTCCACAAGGACTGAAGGTTTGGAGGAATTTTGTCATCTCCTTGTCCTTGCTTCTGCGTTACATTTTTCAAAATGCTAGATATCATCATATCCAAAGGTTACAGATTTATACACCCTTAATGCGGGTCTATCACCTGGTTAACTGTTTCCACGCGAACAGAGTGATAGCCACTGTTCCATAGTTCCGGGGATTTCCTCTAAGTCACCCTCCATTAATTTCAAATCTATACCAATTTCAAGGGCAACCAACTATGGTCAGTTTTACAATTGCTGCCCACAGCTGGCTGTCGTCCAAAACCACGATTAGTGCTGGTAAGGCAGTAATCGCCCGAAAAGGCGGGGAAATCAACTTTCATTTCAGGCATGTACTCTTCATCTTTATGATACACTGCATGGCAACAAATCAACATATAATATGAAATTATATAACAAGTTGTGCAGTGTATATTACGCCAGTTTGGCCTCCGATGATGGTAACATACCTTGATGTTACCACCAACACTCATTGCTATCTGCAGTGGCACATGCCACCACTGCAATAGCATAACTAATAGCTAACTTAACCCTTCTACTGCTGCAGTCTCTACTTTCCATAATTATTTCACTTCTATTAACACCAAACAACCCCCCAAAATTACCCCTCTTTCTTGCATGATAACAAGTTTTTTTTTTCACCCAGACACTTCTGCAAGTCCTACTTTTCACTTGTACTACAAACTTTACAATTATATTTGGTCACTTATTTACTAAAATAGAATATAGCTATTGACATAAATTTAAAATTATAAACATTCCAAATTATATAGATTGATAAGTATTTACATTGGAGGCTAATTCTTCTCCTTAGTCAAAAGTGGTAAGTTCGTAGCCGCCCGAAAAGACGGAGTTTTGCCGCAAAGCGGGTAGGGACCAGGTAGACATACTACGTGAATTCACGTTCCCTTATTACCACCTTTAACATCATATTTATTCCTTTTATTCTCCCATTTATTCTAACCCGCCGTCTACCTAATCCCCATCCCCCTTGCAACAAAATTCGTCTTTTTCGAACTATACTGTAACTACAGCCATTGGCTATATTTATTTTTTACTAATAACACTAGAAAATTTATGTGAATGTACTGCCTTGTAAAATATAGCCTCCTTAATTATTTACATTCACTCCAAGGCAGTACTGGTACGTGATATGGTACACCTAGCCACTGCACCTTGAGTGTAAAAAATTTTATACCACGTACCTTTAGGGGTCCCCCTCCCCGTTCAATGAGATGCTGAAATTTCTAGTCTATACCAATTTTGGTGGAGCCGGACCATCGTCGTTTCACCACCCGAAGGAAGTTCTGCCAACCATGGTCCGCCTCCAAGTGCCGAAACCCACAGCCAGGACTGGTAAGGTCGTGACCTCCCGAAAATGGGGGAGAGTCCCTTCTGAAACATAAAACAATATATTAAAATTCAATTACTTATTGTGACCGATACAACTTCAAGTTCGTCGCATTTTGTGTACTTACTATCTCCTGCGTTGCTGGGTTACGTAACACGTACGCATTATTCATCTTTACTTCTACAATTTCATATGGTCGCTCATATAATAGAAAAAACTTCTTTATCTCCTTATCTTGTGATCTGGACAAATCGTGTCTCCTTACTAGTACTAATTGCCCTACCTCATATTTAGTCCACTTACCTTTAGCATCATGTCTCTGCTTTCTCCTTTCTCCTTTTGTGAGTAAATTTTCATTCGCTAGTCGGATCTTCATATTCACGTCTGTAGTTTGATTTTCTGGTGGATAGTCTAAAAGCTGTTCCAGTATTCTAGGTGGCCTTGTTCCCTTTATTAATTCATACGGCGTAAACCCGGTGGATTCATGGGTGGTACTATTCAACCATTCTTCTACTTTCTTAACGTAGAATGGCCATTCTGTATGCTTGGTGTGACAATACGCCCGAAATATCCTACCAATCTCTCTCATCACCTGTTCTGCCTGGTTTGACTGGATGGTAAACTGCCGTATGCTTGGGTATGATGCCTTCCCATCCAAGAGTTTGTCTCCACCTACCACTTATAAACTGGGGTCCATGGTCGGATAAAATTACCTTCGGCTTACCTATATTTACCATATAATCTCTCGTTATCTTTTCGCTCAACACTCTACTCGTCACTCTCTTAATACTATATAACCTAACAAACTTAGAAAACGTGTCTAAAACAACAAAAACATACATTACTCCACCCCTACCCTTGGGTAATGGCCCATACAAATCTACAACAACTAAATCAAACCTTAATATAATTCAATTCCCCTTCTACTCTATAATTCACTACCTTATACCTCTGACATAAATCACACACCTGTAACAACATCCGTACTCGCCTCTCCATATTCTTAAAAACACACGATTCTTTTAAAACATTCGTACACTTTTTCGCCCCAAAATGCCCATACCTTATATGGCAATCCCAAATAATTTTATCTATCAACCCTTCTGGTACAACTAATCTCCAATCAGGCTCACCCCCTTCTACTTTTTTGAATAGAATTCCTTGATATACTTGGAAACGTGCATTATATTCCGACCCATCTACATCCGCTTCTAAACTAGCAATTATTTTACCAGATTTATTTTCAGATCTTTGCATGCTCTTAATATCCCTTAACTCTTCACCAAAAACTCTATCTTCCCTTGTTAATTGAAAAATTTCTATCTCCTTAAGATTTTCTATCCCTGTCTTATTTTCTATGACATCTACCCTGGAAAGAGTGTCTGGTACTTTATTGTCTGTCCCCTTAATATATTCCCAAGAAAAATTGTATTCTTGTAAGGTTAGTACCCACCTGGTTAGACGACTATGAGTTAATCTGCAAGAGTTCAAAAATGACAGTGCCTTGTGGTCCGTCCTGATAACTGTCTTGTTCCCCAAGATGTAGGTGCGGAACTTTCCTACCGCAAACACGATACTCAGCAACTCCTTCTCCGTAGTTGTATAGTTTCTTTCAGCTGCCAAAAGAGATCTGCTGGTGAAAGCTATCGTGTGGTGTTCTTTGTCACTATCCTCCTGATACAGCTCCGCTCCCAGGGCGACGTTACTGGCGTCAGTCTGTAAGTAAAAAGTTTTTAAGAAATCAGGGTGATTCATCATTATCATATTTGAAAATTTGCTCTTTATCTCCTCGAAAGCATCCCTTTCCTTCTCTCCCCATTTCCATTGTTTATTTTTCTGTAGTACAGCACTTAACCTTGCTGTTGTCTGCGCGTAATTTTTCTGGAATTTTCTGTAGAAATTGCACAAACCCAAAAAACTTTGTAACTGTTTAATATTCTTAGGTTCTGGAAAGCGCATTATAGCTTCCACTTTATCAGGGTTAGCTAAAATTCCTTCGGGAGTTATAATAAAACCCAAAAAATATATTTCGGTTTGTAAAAATTTCGACTTCTCCCAATTAACGGTTAAACCCCCATTCTGTAATTTATCCAACACATACTTAATATGTTCTAAATGTTCCGCGAATGTTCTGGACGCTATTAATATATCATCAACGTATACAGTCAGAAAATCTAAATTCTTTGGTTGCAATATCATGTCTAAACACTTTATAAAACTCGCTACACTAGTGTTAAGCCCAAATGGCAAACGTTTAAACTGATAATTCTTACCATTGAAGAGAAATGCAGTATACCTCCGACTCTCTGCTGCTAACGGCACCTGCCAGTAACCTGCCGTTAGATCCAACGATGTCATGTATTTGACCCCGCTGAATTTCTAAAAAATCTCATTAATAGGTTCCGGTGACTCTCGGTCAGGTATTATAATCTGATTTATTTTCCTTGCATCTAAGCATAATCTTACCTTTCCGTCCTTCTTTATTACCACCACTAATGGGTTCGAGTAAGGCGATATTGTTCTTTCAACTATGTCTCCCTCCATCATTTGATCCAACTCCTCTTGTACTGCTCTCCTCTTTGAAAATGGTACTGGATAACTTCTCTGCATGTAGGGTGAGTGTTCTCGAACCTTCAGCTCACACACATAGTCCCTGGCTTTTCCAGGCAACTCCGCAAACACATCTCTAAAACATTCAACAACTGCCCACAACTCCACCCTCATTAAAAAATTTATCAGCCCTATTTTCCCATACTCTCTCATCACTCACATGCATCTCTCCCTCTACTCTTTCTACAATCTCACTCTCTCGACATATATTCACTTTAGTTTCTATATCCCCATCGCCTCCACGCTTTTGTATCATTTTTACCCCTATAACTCTAACTTCATCTAACACCCTCTTAAAATTAACCCTGACTGGTTCACTCCCATTATTAAATTCTACTATCCATTTTTTAAAATCTATTACTGCCCCATTTCTCTCCAAAAAATCATTTTCCAATATTACATCTAAACTCAGTCCCTAACTACTAGAAAGGTATTTTCAAATTCAGTTTCATTAAGGAATATATTTAACTGTACTTGTTTAGTAACTCTTTTACTTCGTACTCCAGTTACCCCCACTACTGTTACGCCTGCAACTGGTAATGATGGTATATTTTTATTTATTTCATTTAATTCTCCCAGTACATTTTCTGAAACTACTGATATTTCACTCCCTGTGTCAATTAATGTTTTAAAATTCTTACCTTCTATGGTGACGATTACCTCCGTCAATCCAGTTTTGTTTTCTATAACTTTCGTGTCATCTTCCTCCAACAACTCCTTTGCCATGTCCATTTGTATTACATTATTATGATATTCGTCGGTTATCTGGACCCTCTTGTTCTCAGTGGACAATGGTGGGGTCCTTGTTTCCATTGTCGGCCTGTTTTCCGTTGACTTACCCGCCACGGCTTGGTTATATCCTCCTCTCCCTCTCGTCGCATGTCCACCTTCTCTGTCATTACCTCCTCCTCGTTGTTGTTGATGATGTTGATTCGGTGCCACGTTGCTCCGTTGGCAATCTCATGCTTTGTTGCATCTGTAACATACTGTTCGGATAGCATAATTCTCGTATTCACAACTTAAACATTTCCAAATTCCGCCTCTAAAATTAGGGTTATTATTTCCCCTCGTTCCTCTATAAGAGTTTGGTGTTCCCCTATATTGATGATAATTTTCGTTATTTAGTACCGCTGGTGGATTTGGACGCCTCCCTACTGCGCGTTCCCTAATGTTTTGTAATACATCTAACATATTTTCCAGTTCGTTTATATCTCCTATCTCTCTCGTCATTAAAGTTATCTGTACTTCTCTGGGCAGGTGTTTACTAATATGTCTAACGAATGACCGGAACGGCAACGGCGATTCTAGGTATTTCGCCTCGTTAAATATCCTCATTACGTACATGGTTAGGTGGTTGTTTATTCTCCCAAAATTCCCAGTTCCCATGATTTTACTACGTAAAATTTCCTGGTCTTCTTCTGACCAATATTTATTTCGGAATGCTGTCTCGAAATTCTCATAACTACCCCACTCGGTTCTATGTACTTCAGCCCATATTTCAGAACTGCCCTTAAAACATTTTAGTATCTTTAATAACTTTACTTCCCAACTACTGCTATTAAAACGGTTAAATTCCCTTACCCTACTCAAAAACTGCATCGGGTGCATTCTACGGTTGTCACAATTAAATTGTTCGAGTTCTGTGTCATCTTTTGCTTTGCGAGTATATAATATTCGCTCCGCAACATTATTTAAATTTTGGCTCACTGCCACATGTAATTCGTCTTTAATTTCTATGATATCTTGTTCAATTACTTTTAATTTATTATCATTTTTAATTTCATATTGAAGGTTATGTTTATTCATAGCCCCCACACTCTCTTGCACAGATTGTTTACACATATTTTCTACCTCCAGTATTTTATTTTTTATGTCAACATCAATCTTATTAATACACTTACTTTCTATCTCTACACACTGTTATTTAATTTGAGTTTTAATTTCGTTTGTCATCTGCTCATTTACATTACTGATTTTATTTTCAATATTTTCTGTAATTTCACAAATTTTTTTATTGAACTTACCATCTACTGATTCTAATATCTGCTCTCTAATATTATCACAACGTGTATTAATTTCATTCACTTGCTCACTAAACTTGAAATTCTGCTGCTTAATTTCGTTTCTGATCTCATTGAATCTATCATCGAAATTACTTTTAATCTTATCATTCTGCTCATTTAATTTCTCATTAAAATTGCTATTTTGAACGTCAAAACGACGATCGAATTTTTCATCATTACTATCGAAACGACTATTCACACTCTGCTTAATATCATCGTACATTGCTCTCATAAAATTGAATATATCATTTATTGAATATTTCTTTTATTTTAGTTGCTACGGGAGTGGAATTTGCTCCCGCCTCACTAATTACAGATTCGTCTACATTACGGTCACTTATTGACAGTGACTCTGTTTGAATACCTGAATCGCTATTTATTTGACTTTCTGTCTGGCTGTCAGTGAAGCTGACTTCATTGTTAATATCATCATTAGTATTCATCATTGTTATTTAATTCTTACTTATCTATTATAAACATTCATCAATAACAATGTAACATAACCTTATCTTTTATTTTCTATGTTCCTAATTATATATCAGTTCCCCGCAACCATATTGCTCCTTCAACAGGTCCACATTTGCATAATTTTATTTATGCAAATGGTCCAGCTGCTTCGGGCGCCATTGTTAAGTTTTATCTACTTTTTATTAATTTATTAATACACTTTGTTTACAACTATACTTTCGGCTAGTGCAGCCGCCATGTTGTCTAGTACCAACTCAAATTTTTTACTCACCGTGTCCGGGGTATCGTTAGACGAGCTGAAAAATAACAAGATGGTTGCTTGGAAATGATTACTTCAATCTACGATATTCAAGC
Organism: Magicicada septendecula; assembly: GCA_034769895.1. Taxonomy (NCBI): domain Eukaryota; kingdom Metazoa; phylum Arthropoda; class Insecta; order Hemiptera; family Cicadidae; genus Magicicada; species Magicicada septendecula. Next base: position 157,321,423 of record CM068371.1, on the reverse strand, counting down.
AAACTTGTGTTTATTCATGATTTAGTTTTACTGTTGCATATTACATGATTAGTTTTACTGTTGCATATTAACGACAATGACAAAATTACTCCTCCCATCTTTTACACTTTACTATTTTAACATTGACAGTGTACATGATTTATTTTGACAACAACTTTCAAGATATTACTGATAATTAAACCGTTGAACACTAAAACAAATGCTGTAAAAAATACTAAACTATCTTCTCTTAACATAAACCAGTGCCTTTTTAATTACGTAATTCAAACTCACCCATACACTCACACGCTTTCACATTAGACAAATTATATTCCCCTTAGAGCTCATATTTTAAATTTATTTTCCCCATCTGTTCTTGTACTTTATGAAAAATATTAAAATTTGATAGTTTACTTCCCTTTTATCATGTTGAAGGTACTCTCTTACAATGTTTCCTCGTATACACGCACTAACTTATCGCCGAACTGTTATATTATTATTATTATTTCACTGCATCTACTCAGTTTATAAAATACTGTTTTAGATTATCAAATATCAAAATTTTTACATTTTATATGTTGCGGGCGCCCGCGATTTACGTTCCGGAACTTTTTAGGTGTCACTCGCGCGAGTGGTTCATTGTAACTGGGATGAGACGAACGGCACTATTTTGTGTAGTTGCCGCGGCTGTTTTACTAATTTCCATTGTGTTGAGTTCTGGTATCCCTACACCAGTATAAGGTTTGGTCTGGCGCACCCGCATTCCAACGCTGGGATTGTCTCTGATGTAAGATGTTATATAATCTGTTACACAACTTGTAAGTCACTGGAGCTGACCTTGACACATTTTCGCTTGTTTGTCTTCTACGTCTTTATAATTTATGAATAATATTTCCAATCACTCCTGCCAATTTTGTTACCCATAAAATTTACCTTTATTCTCAATTTATGTTTATATCTCCCAAAAATTATACAATAAAATTTTATTTCCTTTTCTATTAAACACAAATTTATTTATTACCCCGGGCAGGCCAAAATGTCCCGTTACAAACATACCTATAATTTAAACCATTTCGTCCATATGATTTTATAATATTGTAGCGTGACAGATGTTTGCATAATATTGAATGGCAATTGATCATTAGAATAATGAAGTTATAATATTTAAATTTGGAAGAAAGCATTAAGTCTAATATAAATAGATTAATTCATATCAACTGTGGAAAGAAATCATTATTATAAAGAGAATACAAGTTCAAATAAAAGGAGTTACTAGTGATGAGTCATCCAAGACCAGTCTCATAACCAAAGGTTTTCAAACTATAACCCAGGAAGGTAAAAAAGTAAATAATAAAGCAGTACTGAATATGACCAAACCCACAACGAGGGAGAATAAATAGAATAGAAACCCTAAAATAAGCCAAGATCAACCAATACAGGTTGTGTATTTCTGTAATAAAGAAGAAGATGGAGAAGATCCCAAGAAACCTGATGGCAACAAGAAGAAAATGGAGAAGATACCAGTCCCAGAAGGCAGGAGAAAAGAAGACTGAAGAAAGAAGAAGAGGGCAGCATCCTGAAGAAGATGTCATGCTCTTATAAAAGACACCCAAATCCCTATATCCCCAAAATAAATATCTAAAAATAAAGAAATAAAAAAAAAACCACATGTATACAAATTTAAGAGAGAGGAGTGTATAAAGTAAAAGTTTCCTGTGAACTAAGATGAAACAATAATATAGTACCCATGGAACAAATCTCCATTGAAAAAACGCTAACCAATTTATTATGTTGATAAGACTATACGACCATTTAGCATTAACATAATATATAAGTGCAAAGTGAACCAGTGATAGTTTTGGGTATTATAAAAAATGAACCTTGTGTTTCATTCTTGGCAATCACAAACATTGGATGCAATGAAATATGCATTTTTCAATGACTTAAAATATGTACTGTGACAATATGTTGTTCATAAGACATGAATCAGTTTAAAATAACATTTTTGTTTTACATGAAAAAAGAAAAACAGATTTCATAGTGCTTTTTGAACGGTTCATACTATTTATTTGTTAATGACAGGGTACAATTCCCCAAAGACAAGGTATAAAAGACTGTATAAAAACTGTAGAATCCTACTTATAATAATAGTTAGAAATAAGAATATAAATATAAGGTTTTAATGTATATAGTACAAGAATGTTTAAAAATGTATTAGATATAAGGCCATTTGTTTGGGTCTGAAACAACTAACATCAGAACTATAAAAATAATTACCACTTGTAAATAGTAGAGAGTAATTAAGATGTTAGTTAGTACAAAACCTTTTTTATAAACCATGTTTCCATGTTGGAAATGGGAATTTTGTTGCAAAATGTCTGATTTGAAGACAACCATTTATTTAAAAAAAAAAAATGTTCTTTATTCTGTGTAACTATTATTTGTATTGTAACCAATACTAATTGTTTTTGTGTAATTTGAAAACATGTTTAATTTATAATACTATTTGTAAAAAGTCAGAGAGGGTATCACACATCATATATTGTTTGTAAATTATTTTGTAAGAAAAATTGTTAAAAAATCATAGGCCAAAAGAATGGAAACCAAACTTCATCAAAACAGAGAAATTGCTCAATTAAATGCAAATAAACAAAAGGGGTTTAGACAAAATAAACTTGAGATCATGCCATATAATTGCACATACCATTTAGAGAGATTTTAATAAATTATATTCAGAATTATAAATAAAAATGAGAATGACTAGACTCAGAAATTTAGACATGGGAGTCATGTATTTCAGAATAATGTTTCAGAATACAACTAATTCAATTAATTACCAGAAAATAAGGGAATAGGAACCTTTTAATACAATATAGGATTATTAATATTAAATATAACTGATAAAATGGCTGAATTTATATAATGACAGGAAGTAAATTTTAATGTTTTGACCTTTCAGAGTATACCTAACTGAAAGTGTAATTACTATTTTTTGGACAGAAAACACTATAAAATGGCATTATTTAATCTGAAAATAACCAGAATGAACTGAAAGATTAATTTAAATCAAATCTAGTGAATAAAATTGACAAATAACCAAAGTTTAGGCATTCATATAGTGAAATAGTAAAATGTACACAGGATGTGAAAATATTTTTGAACAATGTTAAGGATAATATTATATGGGCTAAGAGTTTAATTGAAACTGAAGGAAACAGTTAGTTAATTATTGGTAGTTGAACAGTTAACATGACATACGTTTAATAACGTGGATAACCTAACCTATAATCGTCATACAAGCGAGTGTATAGTGAGTTATTGTGAAATCGCGAGTGACTTGTAAAATACTTCTGAAACTATCATATTATAACAGAAACGATCAAGTAACACTCCATAACACAGAACAATATAAATCTACTCCGAAAAACACCATAAAACACTAGAAAACTGTATAATACATTAAACCAAATTAGTGACGGAATCGGAGAAAGTGTTTGAACTAATAATTATACAGATACACTAAATACAACCCAGAATCACTACACCAGTCACTACACAACATATAACAAGAGATTTGCGGACACGAGAACAGAAATATTGCGTCAAAATACATTATTTGGAATGCAGCAGCAACGAGCAACATTTTCATCGACTTGACGGCAGCCATCTTTCTTTGACAATCCCAGTGCCTCTTCTTTGTTCAGCACAGCTGTTTGGTGAAAACAATTATTATATTTACAATTTATTATTCAATGTCTGTGTTTATTAATAACTATTAATTTGATTGTAACGTTATACTTTTTAAATATTAGCCCGATTTCTCTGACTTTGGTAATAACTGGCTGTTTAAAGAACCCTATATAATTTTTATAACATATACTTGTAACTTTTTTCGATATCCTGAGAATCGATACTAATCGATAAGAGTCAATATTGCTGTTACTTAATAAAACATTAATACTTTTCAATACTTAATAGTTCTTTATTTCTTCAATAATACTAATTACCAATAATATAATTCTAATTGATAATCTACAAGGACTTTACCACCCGTAAGTGAAGATAACCTAAAAAATAGAAAGGTAAACAAATATCGATTGGTTTACAGACAGTCTTATGAGTGGTGATAGATTATTTAAATTATACTAAAACTTTAATAAAAATTTTCAGAAGAGCATTACACTGTTTAAAACTTCACAGCCCTATATTAATTAATTGATCCTAATTAATTAATTAATAAAATTAAAATTTTTTTTATTATTTTTTTTTTATAAACATAAATTTTTTTTTATTTTCTTCAAAACAATAATTTTTGTTTTGAAACTTTCGGTGAAGCTGAGCATATATATTTCTTCATCAACTTTACGCTACTCGACCGGTCTTGCTACCATTGGGACTCGACCAGCTGGGAAACTTAAGGAAGTGTTTCAGGCCAGTAAGACGTCGAGAGCCACACCAATTAAACATATTACATTGGACTTGATTACATCGGAGTCACATAATCCACAATTTATTATCATCAACACACAACATCATTTAAAGTATTATTACAATATATATAATTTCATAATCTACCAGTAATTCTTATAAAAATAATTCAGAAGTAATTGTAGATAGTAGATACAAAATTCAGAAGTAGATACTGGTGCACCCATTGCAAGTCCTGTTTGCTGGAAAGTATTGTTATATTGAAAGTAATTTTGGTTCAGTATAATTTTGAAAATGTATATTTGTTTAATAAATTATTTATATTTATTTTCATTTGTAGGTGTATTTGTCATCATATTAGTTGTTTTATGTAGAGGTATGCTTTTGTAGATATTAGAAATATGAAATGAGCATAATTTAGTAGTTTTGTTTGAATGTTATTTAGATCTTCTGTTAAATTTAAATTATTTTTAAAATTATGTTTTCTATCTAGTAGTAATTTTATTTTAGTATCTTAGTTAATATTTACCAATATTATAATCTAGGGTGATTTTAAAATTTAGTAATGGTCTGGCAGCTTTCTGTTTCTTGTGTAGTTTTATTAGTGAATTCATTTTAGGTGCAGAAGGATTATCTATTTTCTATTAAAAAATTTTATTGTGATATTTAAGAACGTTTTATTATTTTTAATTAAAGTAGTAATTCATGTTTGGTAATTATTATAAGGGTCTTTATGTATTTTTTACATTTATTTCCTTTAATAAATTGAATAGTTTTTTGTTCTAATTCTTGATTAGTTAATATTACTGTAGCATTACTTTTATCTGCTTTAGTGATTGTACTGTGATTATTTACTAATTTGTTTTATATGTTTTTCATTATTATATTGTTTTTGTTATTAGATGCTTGTTTATTTAATTTTTTTTTAATATTTTGGTACTGCTGCCATACTGTGAATTCTAATTATATCATGCTTTGATTTTTCAGTTTTATTAATCAGATTTTCTGTTTCAATATTAGTAGCAGTAATATTGTAGTTTCTGTAATAAGTAGTATTATTAGTAGCAGTACTAGCAATAAAGAGAAGCAAGCACAGATGTTTATGAGTAACATTGAGTTCAAACACTCTGAATAGACGGAGTAAGATGTCAAAGAATCGTTTTTACAGCTCATTTCCTAATTACTGAATGACTACGTGACAAAAAATAAAATGTATACATTTTCAATGATGTGGTCATGAACTATACTCTGTTTTGTTTTATTGGAATATTGTGAAGTTTTTATTTCATTTGACTTGACTATAATATTAGCCCAACAAATTTTCTATGGAAATTATAGTTTTACTTGTTATTAATTAAGTTTTTATTGTTACTTTAAAGCCTGTTAAGTTTTTTTGGTGAGTTTATTAAATGTTATTAATTTAAATTGTTGTATTTTGTTATGTATGTTGATAAATTTGTAATTCCATAAATTATAATTTAATGTTTTGACTAAGTTTAATCGAATTTTTAATACAGTTTTATTCAGGTAATGTAAAATTAGTCAAAAATATTTACAAAAGTGAACAAATGAACATTTAGGAAAGGGTATATATTTTTAAATATAACATATTATTAATAAACAGCACAACACAAGTTGGAACAAACTTTGCTAATTTCTTTACAATTTTAAGTCAAATGCTCAAAACTCACATTAAATAATGCATATAAAATATTTAATATAATACAGATGATACTGTAATTTGGCATTTTATATCTAAATCAACATACGTAAGTAAATCCATTCTGATCACAACATAATATGTGCTGATCAAAAGTAACATGGTAAAGAATAAATAAACAAACAAAAGCTTTCTTATTTATAAAAATTTTTTTAATTACTCTGATGATGTTGACCAAGAAAGATGTCCAATGAAACGCACACTGGTAAAGAAAAGAAATAAATACATAGAAACAGTTTTGTAATAGAAATGTATATGTAAATACGCAGAAAATAGCACATAAATATTAATAAAGTTTATTATGTTACTTTCAGGTTGCTCTGAAAGATCTGCGGACAAATCCCAAAATAGCTCCTCTGTGTCCATATTTTCTCAATTTGGTTGCCCTTTCTGTAAACAAAATTCAACGGAATGGCCATCTTTTGGATGCCCTGCTGCGGACTGTTGATGCTTTAGTTGACAATCCATATGTTGATCCAAGTTTTCATTTAGCTGTAAGTTTTCTGATTTGTTTGTTTGTCAGTTGAAATAATTTTTAAAGAATACAAGCATTTGAACAAAGAACAGTGGATTGTTTGTAATAAATAAATATTTGAATTATATAAAAAAAAAATTTTCACTAAAGCAAAATTTTTTTATATACATGAATTCTTTCACATCTATAGGAAAACCTTATACTCGAACAGGTGCAACAATAATGGTAATAGCAGTAGTTTAGAGGAAGAACAGAAAACAGAAATAACTAGAGTGTTGTACGTAGGTATATATTACAGCTGAAAATTCGACTTGATTAATAATAAGTGAATAAAATTATTAATTTCTGTTTGAATATTAGAAAAAGAATGTGTGTATGTTGTAATACCTCGTTTATGTATGGGTTAAATAGCCACACGTTGGTTGTGTCACTTCGTAACACCTCGTGTATTACCGATAATTACTTTCGTCTTTATTGGATTATTTTATATTTTAAATTTTATTTTTGTTTATTTAATTTTAATTAGGGTTTGGGTTAAAAATTTATAACCATCCACATTTAATTATTTCTTACTCTCCTCTTAATCTCAATCATGTCGTAGAATTTAATTTGAAGAAATGTTTTGCGTTAGCTGATTCGAGTTGACAATCGATTCGTAATATAAGAATTATCTACTTCTTCGTTTCACCCAGCTGATGTTATTCTTCGCAAGTGTTCCTTCTTCTATACCTGAAATTCTTCTAACTTACTTATTTTTATAAATAAAACGCAATTAATTGATAATTAATCTCATTTAATGCAAATTGAGCAATTAATCGACTCTCGGGTTGATATTGTGATTCCCGGCTCGACTCCTCAATCTCAGGTTGATTGCAGACAAATGTAATTTAAATAAAATTAATATAATCGATTCGGGTTCTTTGAACTATTACTAAAAAATCAGAAAGGAAATTTTTCTAAAAAGTACAATACTTACAAATAAATTCTTAGTTATTAACACATAAATATTTGATTTTTTTGTTAGGACATATACAGCATTAATTATACGTTTATGTGACCAAAGCTTAAAGATGGCGTCAGTCCGTCTTCATTGGAACATGGATCAGTTTGAGAAAATGGCGGCCATGTCACACCTCAGATTTTATGTTAATAGTTTTTTGTCACTTTCCCTTAAATAAATGGTTCTTAAATTGAGTGTCCACAGTTATAATAGTTGTTAATCACTTTTTCTTCATTGTATTGTAATTGAAATGGTGTTGTGAGTTTATTATAGTGTGGTTTTAGGTTAACAGTGCTTTAGGTTAGTTCTGCTTACCAAATGTATGTGCATGTTCACTTTCAAATCATACTTTACGTGTATTATTTTTTCTTATTTTTCGGCTGGTTTCTTCTCAACATATATTTTTATTTATTTCACTTAGATCTGATGATTTGACATTGTAGTTTTTTCTGTACAGAGCTGACCCGCTCGTCTTTATGTCTAACAATCAACTCCTTTCGTTTCTTCCTCATTCAAACGGATTTTACCAGTTTTGTCAAATTCTGATTGGTTCATTGGAATGAACTCTTGAGTCATGGGTCTGTGTTTGTTCTAAGTAAAGTGACCCTTCACCTCCCAGTCTAATTTACTCTCTAGTTATAATATAATTTTACTTAATTTAGTCTACTTAGTTAAATTTCTTATTTTATTCTGAACAATTTGATACTAGACATTATATCATTAGCCTCAATATTAAGTGATTTACCCCTTTTACAAAAGACTGCTTATAGGCTTTTTTAGTCATTTGACTTATATAGAATTATTCTAAATTTCTTTAATTGTCTACTAAGTTGTAGTTATTATATAAGAAGAAAACATTGAATTAACAATTCTTGCTCATTTCATTACTTTAACAGTGGTTTGATAATGTATTATGTAATTTGATCTTTTTTAGGCCATAGTTCTTTAATACAATTGAACCGGTCTAAAATTATCATGTAAACCCCTTGATTACGTCCAAAAAATATGATTACAATTGTAATAGATAACCTATTTGTTCATTTTACAATATTGCATGGATTTACATTATTTTATCCCCTTGTTTACTATTTATTTACAATAGTTGTGGGTTTTGATATTTGCCTATGTACTGATATTAGTTTCATGAACAAGTTTACAATCATTTCTAATTACAGTTACCCTTTCTGACTGATTTACTAAGAACCCTTTAACAGTTAAGTTGTTACATTAATAACCTTAATAACTATGAGAACCAACTTAATGTTATTTAACAATAGATTAACAGAACAAATTATATCTAAAATGCATATTAGTTCTTGGTATCCAAGTCACGTATGAACAGTAAATTATTATAAATAAATCACCTTGTATCCGTCGTGTGACTTCGTTACGTCGATTAAAATGACGCTAATTTAATGATCTAATTTTTTAGATTTGTCTGTCACTAAACACGTAAATAAATTGAAATTTAATATTTATAGAAAACCGACTATCACTGATGTGACAATACATGCTGACTCTTATCATCCATTTTCGCAGAAGTTGGCAGCTTATAATTACTTTATCCGCAGATTGTTGGCAGTACCTCTCAGTGATGATGATTACCGTGAGGAGGTGGATACCATTAAACATATAGCTTTAGCTAATGGTTACCAAAACACGTTGATTGATAATCTCATCAAGAAACATAAAATTCGAAAATCCAAGCCCCCAATAGATAAGGATACAAAAATAACATTTATTTCTACCGCATACACAAATATAATGCCAAAGATTCTAACCTCCACATTTAATAAATTGAATATTACTGCTACCTTCAAAACAAACAATAGTCTATTAAAAATACTACGTCATAGAAAACCCATACCTTTAGAAAAGAAATCCGGCATATATAAATTATCATGTAACGACTGCAACAGTTTTTACATTGGTCAAACGGGGAGAGGTTTCCTCAAACGATTTAAAGAACACACACCAAAAAAACGTCACCTAAATAATCTCACCCCTTTGTTAAATAATATCAAGTCCAACTTTGCCCGCCACTTAATCTTACACAATCATAATTATACTGATTTTAAATCTAATTTAATACCCCTACATGTGTGCAACAAAGGCCGTTACATGGACGCAATAGAGGAGTTCGAAATATACAAAGCATATAATAACATAAACAGCCGAGACTTCATATTGAATGACCACTTAAATTTTAAATCCAACCCGCTATACGATACAGCTTTGAACCTGCTTAGGCGTAATCACTCAGATAATAGTTCAGTGTCCGATCGGCTTCGTCGTGGTGCGCACCATTTAGGAAGCAAGTGAATTAAATAGTGGACAATTATGTGTAACATATGTTTTTAACGTTTAACGACCTCAATAGAGCGATTTTATCTGATGATGGAACAGATGTTCCGAAACGCGTCATTTTAATCGACGTAACGAAGTCACACGACGGATACAAGGTGATTTATTTATAATAATTTACTAAATTATATCTTATCCTATTAGTGTACTTTCAGGCCTACATGGGTCTAAGTTTGATTGAACATACAAGTAGCTAAAACACAAATCTTACTAAAACTATACTATTAATTAACATTAAATAAGAATATTTTATTCAGTTCACATTGTTTTTATATCATTTTTCATTATTGTTTTGTTCTCACTTATGGCATCCCCTTACCTTGTACATAGTTATTGGCCTATAGGTTTTGGGGACTTATAATATAAATTCCTATTGTAACACTTAGTTTCTCACATGCTTTATATTTGCATTTTACTGGTGATATTAAAAGATAGAAAGGAAAAACACTTAGTTTCTTGTGTTATCACTAGTTAACATTTCACTGATGTGGTGTTGTTTGTCACACAATTAGATAAATCTGTTCACTGATTCCATTTTTAGTTACCTACATAGTCGTATTTCTAACACTTTTCCTTAACCTAAGGTACATTGTTTCATTCTGTAATCGTATTGTACTTTTGTTATTCTATAATGAGTTTACTCTTATTTCTATTATTTTGTTTATTTGGGTAGGTATTTTCTTTATGTAATGGGAAGGAACGTCACGTTACAGTGTGTGTTGAAGCTTGACTTGTTTATTAAGTTATGAAATCTGTAAATTCGTCCCTGTTCAGGGCGTCAACTGAAGCATGTTCAGGTTAATTAAAGATTGAAATATTTAAATCGTCCCGGTGCGGACGCTATCTGAAATACTACACGTTAATTAATTCCCAAATTATTGAAATTTGAAATGTTACCTACCTTTCGTAATTTACCAAGGTCTCGTCTGGTGTACTGGCAGAGAAAAAACAGGTGAATGCAATGACAAATACATGTTTATATTGTTAATTAACACCTCTTTATTTTATCTGATTTTATCGTCAAATGATATCAAAACTCCCACCTCAACAATTTCTTTTACGTTACATCGATAATAACTGCTGGATAATAACTTTAATTTATGTATTACTCATTGTCTTCAAAAAACTACTATTTATCTAAATATTTGATTTTACGTTACTTCTTTGTTATTTTCCCTTTTTCTCAGAAAACATTGTTATTTACCTATTATACATGAAATAAAACTTGTTGAATTGCTTATTGCTAACAATCTTAAATTATAATCATACTCCTAATTGTAATCAAACGACCCAGCTTGCTACATTCACTCACTCATTCCTTATTCCCCCCTTTTTTGTGTAAAATGATAATAATAAACTGGTGAAATACGGTTACATGGTATGGCGTCATAGTTCACGACCGCGTGGTGCGTCTCACATAATTCTCTTGTTTGATGTCTGAAAAGTTATCACTTTTGACAAACTGTTATTTGTTCACTGTTATATATCTGTTTAGCTTTTTCTCTTTACACTACTTTGCACATTCTGATTTATACCGTGGATGGTTTGCCGACCTTAAATTTGCGTGCACGGAAAGTTTTGTTCTGACCACATGTGGCCTGTAGTTAAGTCGACTGAGAGAGCAACGATGCACACACCGCCCCACCACTACTCTGTGAGGCAGCCGGAAACCACAGCCTTCATGTGACAAAATGTTTTGTAGTGGCACCGGTAACGTGGATTTCCAGTGTGCCCAGGTGTTGACGATGTCAAACAACGACGATATAGAGGCTGTGGTAGGTGGAGTCTCTCAGTAACATCCGCCGTCTCAAAAGCACATTTTTAGGCAGTTGTTCAGTCTCGCCATTTTCTTGAAGCGTCGTTTCTAATGTTTATGCGTCATCTGCGCGCGTGCTCGTGTTGCGCCTACTAGTTCGTACCACAACCCATGATTTCTTAGAATAATATTGTGTTCTATTGCCACACGTCGCTCACAAAGCTATGTATGATTGTTCATTGTCTGACTGCGACCTCAATTTGCAGGGGACATTCCGCGCCGATCACATACACATTAAAATACATTTACTAAAAATAAAATCCCCCTTTTCGCCCCATTACAATACCTCCCCCAATGTCGCAACAGAAGAACTCTCATTGCTACCCCTAAGAGGATCGGTGAGGATATGGCGCCAATAACCCCCCATTAATTCTTTAAAACACTTCATGGGTAAACTACCCCCCTAGCTCGGCGACTATGGCTGCACCTGAACGAGATTACTGGACTTCTCTGTACGAGATCCCAACACCATGAAACCGGACAGATACTCACCATAGTACACCTAACCTTCTATCATTCCACCCAAAATCAAAACACTGGCCTTATACCATACCAGATCCTCAACCGATATGTTCCCCCTTACATGCATACTGGGTCGCCTTTAGTAAGTACTGGGTGCGTACACATACTTATTATTGTATTAAAAACAAACTCCTTATTTAAAATTCATAAAAGGTATTTTTCACATTTCATTTCTTTTTTTACAAATTTCCCAATTTACTTAAATCCAATCAAGTTCAAATCCAAAATAAACTAAACAAATCAATTTGAAATTATTTCAATTTTTGTTTGCCTAGAGGAATTTAGCTAAGTTCATTATCAAAGACCCATTAATCTGATCATTTCATTACATTTACTTTCAAAAATTTAAAAATCTTTTAATTGGATTCATCACTCTTCTTAATTACCTACTAACAACCGTAATGAACCAATAAAAATACACAACTTACTTCTACTATAAAGTCAAAATTCAAAATAAATGCACTTGTATACAAAAGAGAACATAAAAGGCATATCATAAATCAGCTAACACCTTCCCTACTTAAAATGAACATTACCATTTACGATAACGTTCTTTAATACAATGAATAGAACTCTCTTTTTTTTTTTTACCAAAATATTTCTTTTCTTAATTTCAAGAAAAAATAAAATTATTTAATTTAATTAAGTAACAAAATTTCATGAATCAATTACTAGAAACCTGTCCTGTCTCTAACATCAGCTATCAGCTGATCTCTCTGGGTAGTCTCAAAATACCTTGCTCTAGATATAGCTCAAAATTTATACAAGTTAAAATACATCACATATGTTCATAATTCTTACACTCTAACATAATAAAAATAATGCCACAATAAAACATAATAAACAAAATCTGATAAACATCTTCTACACTTGAAATAGTCTTTCCAGAATCAGTAAAGTCCTTTATGAAATTATTACACAGAGTATAACACACTTCAATCACTTACGTCTAAACAGACTATCTACTACAGTATTACTTCTTGAATCAAAATAAAATCATTTAGTTAGCTCGTCGGCTAGTCAGCATCATTAAGTTTCAAATTTTAGTTCGTTACTCCCCTGAGTAATCCCCTTACCACACACACTATGGCTCCCCACTGAACTGTGGCATTCAGCTGCTTCCACAAAGACTGAATTGGTGGAGGAATTGTGGCATCTCCTTGTCCTTGCTTCGGCTTTACATATTTTAAAAGGGTCAGATATCATAATATCTGAAGTTTATATTTTTAACCTTAGAGACAGGTCTATCACCTGTTTGACTGTTCCTACTCGAACAAGGTGATAGCCGCTGTTCCATAGTTCCGGGGATTTCCCCTAAGTGGCCCCCCGTTAATTTCAAAGTTCACCAATTTCAAGGACAACCAACCATGGTCAGTTTTACAATTGCTGCCCATAGCTGGCTGTCGTCCAAAACCACGATTAGTGCTGGTAAGACAGTAATCGCCCGAAAAGGCGGGGAATCATCTTTCATTAGCATGTTTTTTCGTCATCATTTCTATACACTGTACGATAGCAGTTAACATATAACATAATATTATATAAGGTTGTACAGTGTATTTACAGTGTACGCCGTATTTAGGCCTCCGATGATGGTAACATACTTTGATGTTACTCAACACTTACTGCTATCTACAGTGGCACATGCCGCCACTGCAATAGCCTACTTAAATCTAAACTTAATGTCCTTCAACTTTGCAGTCTTTACATGCCATAATTGATTTACACTTCAATTAACACCAAACAACCCCCAAAATCACCCTTTACTCTTGCATAATAACATAACATAACATAATAAACAAATAGACGTTAACCTTGAACATTAGCATTGCTACATTCACATTAAACAAACAGTTCACTTTTAAATAATTTATATAGAAAATTATAAACATTATAACTTGAAATTTTTTTTATTAACTCTTTTATATATCATCATTTAATTATTTATCACTTACTACAATTAGATTCCTCAAAAATTTCAAAATTTATTATTAACCTTTATTTTACATCACATTTCAGTTATTACCTTTTAACTATGGTTTCTATTTAGTATAACTATCTCAAATTAGTTTCATCATTGAGTTTAAAATCTTTTCAACACATGTAAACATTTACTCTATTTAACTTGTATTATAAAATTTGTACTCACAGTACATCATTCAAAACATATGATTCCTGTTATTGACACAAAATTATAAACAATTCATCACCAAATCATCTCCATGTACCTTCTGAAACAATAACAATAATATGATTCCACAACTAAATACATCTTACATTTATTCAATTACTGTTTATTATTACCACGTTCAAATATCAAAAATCATTTAAATTCATTAACAAAATCTCTTTATATAACATTTTAAATTAATTAATTAATTCATCTCAACTTATTTTAATTCTATCAATTATTTAAAACACAACATTACTTTAATTACCTTCTTCCAAAACAATTACAATTCATTGATTATCACCTCTCATTATTTATTTAGTTTAACAAAATATTATTATTATTATTAAATTAATTTCAGCTACACACACATATTGTTTACCGACAATACATTTTACAACACAAACACAATTAATTTCACTGTAAATTTATTTACAATTCTTTGTCATTATTTTATTGTTTACCACACCTCATTTTGTAAAGCAGTCCAATTCAAAACCATTAATTACATAATTAAACGTTCATAAACATTTATTGTTTTTACCCCCCATCATCGTACAAAAACCTGGTTTTACGTTTACACAGTTCATTTTTTATTAAACTCATTATATCATTTTTATTAATATAAAGATTATCCTAACTTTTATATTCTTCCACAATAGCAACAGGATTATTCCATGTTATTAAATCATATAATTTATTATCATCGAGTATAGTCCAGTCACCCTTAGTATGATCTGTCACAGTCATGTCAATTACAGTTTCATTATCATTATTATCTACTGCTGTATTAGCTTTGTCATAAAGTAAGTAATCAATATCATCAATTGCTGTACTAACTATTTCACAAGGTAAGTACTTACTATCACTAACTCTTTCCATATCTAACCTCTTTATTAATTCGTCATAACCTCTACTAACCTTAAATAACTTTACCTTCTTATCAATATATCTTTCATCATAACACCAATTCATACTTTTGCTATCATTCCGTACAGAGGGTATTAAATTGTAAAAACGCCTACTAAGAATTAAAAAATACTTAAAAACACATTGTTTTCCTGTAAGGGACTCTTGCCCTTCAAAAACATTTGTAACCAGCTTGGTTTACCATAAAACTGGGGAAAATCTACCCTCTGCCCTATATTCACAAAATCATTCTCTTCATATTCTCTCTCTAACTTACAAATACTGATATCTACTCTCTCTCACTGTTTCTATATTATTATGATTGCTAATTATTTTCACGGTATTATTTTTATATATCTCGTTTTCAACTATCTTACTACTATTAGTTGTTAATTCATTTTCGTAACTAACACCTACCTTGTTGATGATCCCTTCGTAATTATTTGTTATTTTACTATTACCCCGGTCGTCTGTTATTTCGCCACATTCACTCGTAACTGTGTCATTTTCTACCTCCTCCTTCAGCATTCTACTTTCGTTTACTTCGTCTTGTATTTTATTTATATTTATAATTATCCCACCTTTCATGCCCACAATAATCTTATTCTGTTCTTCTAATTTATTGTCTATTTCTCTTAATTTTTTGTCTTGTTTGGTTATTTCCGTTTTCAGTTCTATGTTACTAGCATTTATTTCTGACTTAATTTCAATCTTAAATTCATTCAAACTCGTTTTTAAATTATCATTTTCTGATTTCATTTCAGTTTTAAACTCATTTAAACACGCGTTTAAATTATTATTTTCTGTTTTCATTTTCTCGTCTTGTTTGTCAAGTTTATCATTTACTTCCGTTCTAAACTCATTCAAATTATCTTTATTCTTTTTCATTACTTCCATAATAAACGCTAATTGATCAAATATATCTACACTATTGCTTTTACTACTACATTCAACTTCGACTGTTTTGTTTACATTCGGTATTTCTAATTGTACACTCTCATCAATATTTTCGTTTGTTGAAATTAAATTGTCTTGCGTAACGTTTAAAATAGATTCCTCTACACTTTCACATAAATTTGCACTCCTGCCTTTCTCTGCCATTTTGACCAGGTTGTAAATTAATTCAATTTATATTAAATTAAAAATTAATTTGCAACGTCAACTGTTACGGGCGCCAACTGAAGCTTGATTTGTTTATTAAGTTATTGAAATCTGTAAATTCGTCCCTGTTCAGGGCGTCAACTGAAGCATGTTCAGGTTAATTAGAGATTGAAATATTTAAATCGTCCCGGTGCGGACGCTATCTGAAATACTACACGTTAATTAATTCCCAAATTATTGAAATTTGAAATGTTACCTACCTTTCGTAATTTACCAAGGTCTCGTCTGGTGTACTGGCAGAGAAAAAACAGGTGAATGCAATGACAAATACATGTTTATATTGTTAATTAACACCTCTTTATTTTATCTGATTTTATCGTCAAATGATATCAAAACTCCCACCTCAACAATTTCTTTTACGTTACATCGATAATAACTGCTGGATAATAACTTTAATTTATGTATTACTCATTGTCTTCAAAAAACTACTATTTATCTAAATATTTGATTTTACGTTACTTCTTTGTTATTTTCCCTTTTTCTCAGAAAACATTGTTATTTATCTATTATACATGAAATAAAACTTGTTGAATTACTTATTGCTAACAATCTTAAATTATAATCATACTCATAATTGTAATCAAACGACCCAGCTTGCTACATTCACTCACTCATTCCTTATTCCCCCCTTTTTTGTGTAAAATGATAATAATAAACTGGTGAAATACGGTTACATGGTATGGCGTCATAGTTCACGACCGCGTGGTGCGTCTCACATAATTCTCTTGTTTGATGTCTGAAAAGTTATCACTTTTGACAAACTGTTATTTGTTCACT